>JAPQRN010000018.1:10231995-10262219 GCA_037367275.1 Coranthus polyacanthus
ACATATATGTATATTTTTTATTTTTTTTTATTTTTTGGTTGTTGTCTTCAGAGTTAACCTTATCCAGTGCACTTGTCATATCTAGCTATGCAGAGATATTTTTTTCAAATACTTAAAGTGCTTGTTCATTTAGGAGAGACGTAGAGTGCAATGAAGAGAAAATGAGAGAGTCTGCAGTATATGTTTATTGAATTTCTCTTCTTGCTTATATTCCAGCAGGAAGATCACTGTGTGAAGTGCTCATATGAATTAGGTGTTACAGAGACACCTCCCCCAGAGCCTAGACACTGGTGGTGATGATGAAGATGATGGAGCCGAGGATGTGATGCCTTCACAAGAGTGAAACCAGGGTCAGACGGCAGAAGGTTACATGGTTTATTTCAAATTTGTGGACAATAATATTGTTAATCAAAATTCTTTGTGCAACAATTAATAGTCAACTAAAATTTCAATATCGTGACAGCTCTA
Organism: Coranthus polyacanthus; assembly: GCA_037367275.1. Lineage (NCBI taxonomy): Eukaryota > Metazoa > Chordata > Actinopteri > Kurtiformes > Apogonidae > Coranthus > Coranthus polyacanthus. The sequence continues at coordinate 10,232,464 of JAPQRN010000018.1, forward strand.
ACTGAGCCTAGATAGCTGGAAATTGTGCTCGTGCTTTAGAAAGCCTGCGCAGGGACATAGTCTTCCCGACTGCACTTTCACTGAGCTTCATTTTGGGAACACTACTTTTCTAATGTTCACTCACACGTTGTAGACACACTCCATTGCCATCACCTTCCTTCACTGTCAGCTGTCATTTTGTCATCTGCTGTTTACTCAGGAATCACTACTGTCTCTCTCCACACTCTCTGAGCTGATTATCATGCTGTTCTCAGAACTCTTTGCCCCTTCTGCCTTCAGCTGTTGAATAATACTTCGTTTATGTCTCAGGTAGAGTCATTAATTGCAGAAGTGTTCCTATCTAATCAGTCATGCAAGGTAAACGCCAGTCATTTTTCTAGTGTTTTGTTCCTTGTGAGGTGCACCTGATGTCTGATGGGAGAGGAAGCACAATGCGATGAGACTTGCGTGGAAGCGCTTAGTGATATGTTGGTGTTTTGCTGTCACTGACTAAATAAAGTGCCAGGGTACCCGTTCTAATTCACAATGTTGTTATGCAGATGATTAATTGGTTACCTTGATGAGATCATGCAAATCAGCGTGCTGCACAATACCCACTCAAACTGCTCAGGTGCTGTCTTTGTTCTGAAATGATTGTAGATCTGGCCATTTAGACATTTGACAAAGGTGAGTCATTTTTTACTTTTTTTTTTTTTACTTCCACAAACCTGTGGTAGGTTTTGAGTGTGTATGAAACTGTTAAAGCATCTGTAATTACCATCCCTTCCCCCACATAATGCAGTTTTTTAAACTTAAGCCACGTGTGTCTGGCACATTATTACGTAGACAATTGTTCTGCACAAAAATGATGTGACTAATTCGTCACATATGGAGAGCATTGATTGTAACTGTCATAACCTCCCAAACGTACATTCAGCATCTACAGGTACGCTGTTTGTATGGTGCGTGTCCACACATTTTGCCTTTCTCATAGTCTCTGCTTGCGTCTCCAATCGGGGAGGCGTATTTGTCAAGTCTTTGTAAACTGCTGGACTGAGAGAATAAAGATTTATCATCACAACCGAACCCCTCAGCGCATATTGTGCTGTGCATACATGAAAGAAAACAGCAGGTTCGCTTGAACTCTCATCGTCCTTGTGCACATGAACTATGGTATAACTTTGTGCCGGTCTGTGCAGTCACGCTAATAAAAAAAAAAAAAAAAACCCTGAGGAAAAAAGAAAATACTGTACATTGTATTTGCTGTCTTTTCAATCCACAGTTTTAGTTTCTAATTCATCATATTAGGTTTCCTGCAGCTATTCCTCTGAATGGCTGATGCACAATAAACTACCCCAGTCACTATAACAGCTTAGTGTATAAATCCTTGGACGTTTCTCTTGATTAACATTCTGACACGGCGATTTCTAATGGTTTAAAGCCACATGATCACAGATAATTTATTGTGTTATGAGCCGCAGGAACAGAGAGGTTTCACTATGAGTTTATTACTCTCCACCGTCAACCGCTGACTTTCTTATTTCAGTACACCGAGGAACAGAGTCTTGTATTGAATGATACACTTCCAAGCCGTGTTTTCTCTATTGTGTATGCAGCGTTAAAGGTCATGTGTAGGTGGTTAATCACTGTTCATGTGCTGAGGTTATATGGATGAGATGAATACAACAGAGGGATGTGCACGCCTGCAGCTTCCAGTGCCGAGTGCACATCAGGGCTAAGAAAGAAGAAGATTTCTATACAAAGCACTGACTTTTCAACTTGTATGAATGAGCTTTCAGGAATTCGAGTATTTGCTGCATTTACAAATCCATACAAATACCTCACCTCACCTCTGTGATGTCTAAGATATTTGTATTATAAACATGGTGTTACAATTTGCCTAAAAGGAAGCCATACTCTCTGTAACTGTAAATTCTTGATGAGTAAAGTCTGTGGACAAATATCTCCGTAAGAAATTTACTCTCATCAGATATTCAGATTTTTTTAAGAAGTGGCTTCCGAACGATGGAAATCATCTATTCCTGCTGAATACCAAAGGAAATAATTAACAGTAGTGCATTGTTCTTTAAATTCAAGGTAGGGAGTAAACAGTCAGAATCCACTGTTTTAGAAATAAGGCTGGTTTTCCCTATGGCATTTGGCTGCGCTCCATTGTACATGATCCCTGAGCGCGATCCTTGTGTGAGGTCAGCATCAGCCTTTATCAGATACATACACACTTCGAGGCATACAGCAAACATAGAAAACTTTCATCTTAGTTGCCAACGTTATTTGCAGTTTGGTCTTTTTGTTGCAAGAAGAGTGAGTTCAAGACTTTTCCTAACATGATGCAGTTGTTATTAAGGTTTTGTTGTTGGCTCTTTTTAGGCATGTTGCTGGATCTTAAGCTGTGATTTAAACAGCTGCTCATTTCTGTCCTTTCTGTGTTCACAAGAAGAACGGCTACTTTGGGGAATAATGTTCAATAAGTTGTTTTTCTCGGGTTTCCTGCTCGCCTCAGTTGTGCATCCAGTTACTTTTATCAACAGATCGGTACAAGGGAGAAACAGGTTTACTGCTGCTCTGGCTCACTTTTCCATTCACGAAACCATTCTGGCAGCATTCTGAGTGTTATGACAGCACACTGACGGTCACAGTGTCCCCAAAGGAAATAAACCAATTCATCCAATGTTCAAGTGTGCATTCTGAGGAATATGAGGAAAGATAATGAAAAACCATTTCTGTGGGGATGCGTGTGGCCACTACATTCTCTGCGAATGTGTGTGTCTGTGTGTGCACACAGTCTGGTGCTTTAATGAAATGAGATAGCGAGAATAGTAAACCTCGTGCGTTGTCTGTCTGTTTGAACGTGTGTCTGCGCGTGCTTGCATGAACGTGCACGTGTAAGAATGGGTTTTAAGAAAGACGAGCCTGTGCTTAGTGTGTGAGCTCCAAAACGTCTCTGTGTCCTTTTTGAATCCTTGTCTGGGTGCAAGCGCAGCAGATGCAGGGCGCCTCCTTCCATCATGAGCCGTGATCAGTAACACATTTGACCTGCTGACTGCTCGGTCAGGGTGACAGTATCGCCCGTTTGCACTTTTTACAGAACAATACTGTCTATGGTGTCAGAGCTCGGAGCCTTTGGTTACAGCCCTGCCCTCAAACACTGCTTAGTTTATAACAAAGCAAAGGTTTTTGTATACATTTCGAATGGTTACACACCTGTTCAAGCTCAATCTCATGCCATTAATATCACCGTTTACCTTTTCACAGTGAGCCAAATTGCTGTTCAGTCAACTAATCTATGTATTAGCAGTGCGCCTTCAGTTAATCTCTTAAATGGACTGCCATTATGGGACCCAGGCGGCTGAATAATTGGTGGGTAAAGTGACCTCTGGGCATTTACTGCCGTTACAGTACTTAAACCATTATTTCTGCCACTTTTCTTGAGTGAAAAAATACAGAAGCAATCACCCTAAACTGATCTAAAAAGGCAGGAAAGAGTTGCATGAATGCCTGAGTTTGGAGGTTTTTTTTTTTTTTTTTCCAGTTTTCCTATGGTGTGATGGGTGCTGGAGTTTGTTTACTTACTGCACCACAGAGATGCCAACATGAGTAATCCACTCAGTCCAGTGCATTTCTGTGGCAGTAAATAATAATGTAATAATGTAGATTTGTGATTTTACAATATGTCACAGATATATGCACTGTGATCTAAGTAGAAAAGAAAGACTCAAGACAAAGTTTTGTCTTGAGTCCTTATTTTGAGTCGTGAGCATTTTTAAGAAGAAGCTACTCTATAGTTTTGCTTCATTTATTGCGATTGTTTTTTCTGGGACAACTTGACTGTCATTGAGTTTACAGGGTGGGCTCAGCTGTATGAAGACATAAAGTATTCTGCATTTTATTGCTGTCTTCCTTCTGTATTTGTTTTTTTTTACACCAGTGGATTTTTCTCTTGGGTGGCCTTGTAGTCAGCAGTGTCTTTGCTTGTTTGGGATTGGGATTGATTGTAAGTACGTGTGTCTATATGGTTGTCTTTCTAATCTGAAATAACTGTACCCCCTACAGTGATTTGACATGTGTCAGATTCCATTTTTGATGGTCTGTGCAGTCTGGCTTCTCTATCTGGTTGGGTCAGAAACATTCACAGAGACTCCTGGAAGAACCAGTTTACCACCATTATGCATACAACATTATGGATACTGTCAGCGCGATTGGACTGAAGATGATTGATGGGATATTTATTATGATTTTTATTTGTGTGTCAGCCCTCTGTAATGAGCTTTCTATTGGAGTTTGCAATATGAGTTTACTGGTACCATTTTACACTCTGACAGGTGTCGCAGGAATCCAAGACTCTGTCTGCAGTAAGGCAGAGGCTGCATCCAAATAAACACTGATTCAATGACAAAACATGATGTGACTATGATATCCCATGGCATATATTTTCTTCAGTCAGGTTTATTTAATCTCATCTTAGTCAACTTCATCTTCATCTAAAAACAGAAACACACAAAACCAAATTAAAATTCTTAATCTCCAAAAGCTTTTTACATAGAGTTTAGGATCCCGGCCAGTTATAAAGTGCTAAACCTTCTTTTACTGAAGCAGTGTGAGTTTAGTAATTGCAGATCTAATGAAGCTAAAGTGAGGCGTCATGCAGACAATCTCAGACTAATAAATGAAAGTGTGAAGAACATTACATTTCTATTTGTAGAAACTCTCTTGTGATCAGGAACAATGTTCCAGATTTTTGGCACAGTTTAGTGGATCCAATTTCACGTGTCCCCTCATATTTTAAAAGTCTCACATGATTTCACATGCATTAATGACAGGATTAAAACTCATACCTGGGGTCCAGTTTACCGTATGTGTCTCACATCTGTTGCAAAACATGCGTGATACACATGGAGGTATCACTTACTGATCCTGTATGATCTGTCTTTAGTGCATCTACTAATGTCATAATAGTCATGCTGTGCCAAACAATGAACTGACAGTTGACTATTGTTACAGAGATCCATGTAATTCATCCGACTGTAGGCGTATATTCACCCCCTATGATCAGTACCGGGCATGCTTGAGCATTTAAACCACAAAGAAACTCTTCAAGGTTTATTCATGATGTTCATCCGAAAGAAACACAACAGTGTTCCATTGGTATTCATTTAATACATAATTTTGTATCTCAGCCTTTACATATTTTACAAAAAGAAGACCAAGTGAAAGTAAAATCATTATTTTATCCTGTAAAAGTCAGACCTGTGTGTGTTTTGAAGCTAAAAACCTGAAGTGAAAATGTTCACAGTGGGCATACATTGCTGCAGAGGTTGTTTAAATGCCAGACTTCGTTCCAGCTCTTACCTCTCTCTACAGAGCACGAAGATTCACTTGCACCTGCGCTTGGCTTCAAAACATTTCCTTGGTCTGAATTTCCATCTCTTTTACCACCCGCCGGTTCACCTGGCAGTCATTAAATTAGCAGTGAAAAGTTTTTCGCTCTATTTTGATGAGAAACCTTTTTCCATCAAATTTTGATGCTTAAACCCTGGTTTTTTTTTTAAAATGCAGGCCTTGTTGAAGTAATTTGTGGACAAGGGGGAGATTATAGACAATTGAATATGGACTTTCAACAGCTGAAGAGCATTTTCAGTACAGCGACTGCAAAGTGACTGAATTTTGTTCAGTGGGTATGATGGGCGGAAAAAAAAAAAACATGCTTATTTTACTTATATATCCTGCAGCACGTACTCTCTAAGAAAGAATGGAAAAATAACAAAATGATTAAAACCCAGGTTGAAAAAAAAAAGCTGGAGGATTCAAAAGGTCTGACAGCTTTAAGATTCTGCAAGGAGTTACTGTAAGTGCTTTGCACAGTCCTTCAGGGAGGACAGAGAGAACAGGTGCTCTGTGCTTTAGATTTGTTATATGTCATGCACAACACTGACCTGAAAGGCTACTTAACTGGGACATCAAAACACTTTGTGACTGCTGTCATTCTTTGCTTCCCCCCCCTCTATAACATCCCTCCTCTCAGGAGTTTGAGTGTGTAAGTGTGTGAGTGGCTGCGGAGCTGCTGAGTGAGTTTGAGACTTGTTGGGCTCGTTTTTTCTGTGTTGTTTTCCCTTATGAGAGGGTAAGAGGATTTCTTTAATTTCTGCATTTGGTGAGTGAAACTGTGTTAATTGCATTTTCTTCACTGAGTCACTAGAAACGTCGTAGTCATTTAGTACGAAAATGGGGTTTTGCGCTATTTATACGAGCTCTGGTAGCATAGGTATAGATTTGGAGGAAGATGCAGAGGATACATCCTCATCAATATTTACAATATGTGCATTCTCCCCCACCCTAATAAAAACATAAAATAAGCAGTGGAATTTCATAGTTTAATAGAACTCTAATTCTCTAGTAGTTAACTCTCTTCATGGACAGTTTAAGAGGAGGAACTTTAAACATACATGGAGTAAGGGACTGAGATAAGGAGATCTGTGCTGAGCTGAGTTCAACTAAGAACATAGAGGTGTTCTTACAGGAGACACGCAGCACAGTAGATACAGTATAGACGTGAAATGGGCGATGAGCTGGAGGAGGGTCATGGTGCTAACCTCAGAGCACGTTTTCACAGTGTTCAAGTAGTTCAAGCAACATTCAGAAACATACAAATAATCTGCTCTTAACTCTGGTGCCGACCACATAAGAACATTTCACAAGCTAAATGATAAACTGAACCAGTTCAGTAATAGTGCCAGGAGGAGATTTGAACAGTACCACATGCCCTTCTGACAGAAATGCAGGAGACGCTCATCCACCATCTGTCACTGTCTGCCCAGTGTAGTTAGAGAAAATGACCTCGCAGAAGTCTGGAGAACATTTCATCCAGCAGTCAACCTGTGCACATGGGTGAAAATGACTGAGGGCAGTGTGAGGGCAGCCGGATTAGATATAATTTATGTCAATCAACCCTACAGTAGCAGGTTAATCAAAGCAACAATAGCACCTGTTCAGGTCACCATTTAGTGACCTTAGACCTTATTGACTTCAGTGAGAAAAAAAAAAGATTTTGACAACTTAGCCGATGAGAGGTAAGGAAAACAAATATTAGAAAGCTTTAGAAAGAAACTGTTTTAAGGAGCTAGAAAGGAACATTGGGATACTTGAAGATGAAATAATTAATGGGATAGACCGTCAAGACGACTCTGGAGAGTAGGAAGAATGTTTGAGGTAGGCTTTGCATGAAAAAGCAAAAAAGTCCTCTAATTAAAACTAAAATTTCAACTACTACTTGTTTTTTTTTTTTGTTTAAATTGGAGAGAAGGGTTAGAGAATGTTAACCAGATAGTGCACCTTAAGTTTCCAAATTAGGCTGTAACAGGTGACCCGTCAGAAAAGAGGAGGCAAGCTACAGACTTCTCTACCGGCCCGTTTAGCGCTGACAGGTGTGATTCTGGTTGTGACTGAGATACTGGAGGGACTGTCCACCATCTCCTTTGATGAGATGACTGCAGAGGTCCAGCAGTCATCTCATCGTGGTCAGTCCTCTGGAATTCGACAGACTTCATTCAGAGTTCTACGAAAGAGTCTTGACTCTGCTGGGAGAAGACGTTTGAAGACTTTGAAGGCTGTTTGGACTCCGTTCGAGAGTGGACCTGACACTATTGCCCAAAAGAAAAAGAGATTTAGGCCTAATGAAAAACTGGAAACCTGTCTCACTGCTGTGTGCTGATTCTAAAACATTTGCATAAGGTCTTTCAAACAGACTGTAGGTGTGCATGGCATATCAGTCAGACAATATTATTAGTATTAGTATCAGTATTAAGAAAAGTGTATTATTCCTGCTTCAGTGAATGAAAACTACTGCACAGCCTCCAAAAGAGAGACATGTTACAGACCAGTGGATGGGTTTTACTTTTGGAGACTTACTTTGACTCATCTTCAGTCTTTTTGGATGATGTGCAGCACATTAATTACTGATAATTGTTGACGCCTGTTGAGAATTTTGTTGTTGCTAAGGATTGCTAAGGGATAGCCAATCAGAACGTTTGCTGATGAAAAGTGGGTGGCGACAATTTGCCTCCCAGTGTAATATGAGCCGTTTGTGGCAGAGACACGGAGAAGCACTGATAAAAGAGAGGACAATTCAAATCCATACTCTTTTTTTTTTTGTGAACACCATTGCAGAAGTCTTTAATGTATACATATACATGGTATAGATAGAACTCTTATGTGTTAAGTTATGGGACCTTTAAAGGTTAGGGGAGGACTAAGCTGACGGGTCCCAGCTCAGAGAGGAAGTCCTATATTCTCTGGCCATTGTACCTCTCTTAACCCAACTCCAACAGAATCTCACAGGGTTAACCTTTGCAGAGAATACAAGCAGTAAAGTTACCTTGTCACCACATGCTGACAGTGTCACAGCCCTCACAACTGGACAAAATGACATTCAAATTCTTGAAACAAATTGTCTCTCTATGAACAAGCTACCTCTGCAAAGGTTAATTGGTCCAAGTGCGTCTTCTGCTGGGAGAGTGAGCGGCCATCATTACTATGGGCTGCCGCGGAGCAGAGAAGGGATGAAGTGTCTGGGCGTTTTTTAAGGGAACGATCACTTTCAGAATAAAAACTGTGAGGGTCTAGTTGAAAAACAATCACTGTCCGATTGTGGATGTGGGTCCAGGCCCAACTTGGCTGCCTCTATACTCTGGCACTGGCTTATTGTTGTTGAACCTCCAGACACTTATCAAGGAAACACAGAAGAGACTGGTGAATTTCTTATGGGGAGGATTTCACTGGACCAGACCACTGTTGTATTTACCTGCGTCAGAGGGGGGCCACGGTCTGATCGACCTCCATAGTCATGTCATGTAACGGCTTTTTGTCTTCAGACTGTGCAGCGTATGCTCCATCATAAAGAGCATCTCTGTTCTGAAACTACTTCTGTCTTGCTTCATAGAGTTTACAGCTTAACCTATGACAAGCACCTGTTTCTCTTAGGTCTAGTATCGACTTTTCACAGACCTCCTGCTTTTATCAGTCAGTCCTCACTGCCTGGAGATCTGTCATAAATGCTAAGAGATATTGCTCTCAGCTACATATCTGGGATGGACTTCTGTTTTACCACCCGTTTATACAGAGTACAGGTCCAGCAGTGCGCAGGAGAGCCTAATAACCACTGGGCTGACAAAACTGGCACATCTGAGGTCTGCAGGAAAACTGCTGCCGGGCTGCATCAAGAAAATGGAATTAATTCACATCGTCTTCCAGAGAAACTGTTGGAGGAGGCGATGAGTGGTCTTCCTGGTCTCTTTAGAGCGGTGCTAGGGAAGAAAACTGCAGAGGATCAACCGGTCATATGTTGTGACTTTCTGTCGTTGTCCATCTGTGCTGTGGTGAAGGAGTAGGAGGAGGCAAACAGGCCTCTGATGTCTTTTCAGACACCAGAATTATCAGACTTCTCTACTGTGCCAAAGAGCCTGTACACTGTTACTGTGAAGTTTCTTAACACACCAGCATTAGTCGTTGTCAATGAGTCGAGGTTTGTTGCCGCCAGTGTCGTTTTCCAAAGGCAGCTGGAAGTGCCTGCACCAACCTCCCATAGAGAAACACACTGCGGATCTCCAGTGGAGGGTGGTGCACAGGGCTGTCTACAAAGAGATACTGTAGGTGGCGAATATAGATCCAAGAGCAGGCAGTCAGTGTGCGTTCTCTCCGGCGGAGGAGCTCAGTGGTTACCCCTGTAGCTCCTATGGGTTTCTTGCTCTCAGGGCCACTTCTTCAATGTGGCATCGCTGTAATGGAGCCCCCAGGAGCCTGGGCCTCTATCTAAACAAGAAAGGATTTACACAACTGAACACTGATTGTGAATGCAGTGCCAGCATTGCCGAGTCCCACTGGGCCACTTCAAGGGCAGTAAGATGGTAGCCTGCTGACAGTGAACATCTTTTTAAGAGCATCGCTGTCTTTCTTTCTTGCAACTTTTTAAGGAGGACGTGAACATAAAAAGCCAGTGAGGTGCAGTCAAGTAATGTTGTAGATGATGGAAGCATGTTGTTGTCTCAGTGGTTAATAATGCATTATACATTAAACAGCTCTGTTTTGATGGAAGAGCAGAAAGACATTCTGCCTCGAAACGTATGTACAACGGGGCATACCATTTTAGAAGAATTAAATGCACAGTAACAAATGGCACTGTGTCAGTTGCGATTCTGTTTCCATAAGAAACAACATATTTAAAAAAAAAAAAAAAAAAACTGAGAAGAGAAGAGTGAAAATACCACACAAACGGCAGTTCCAGCATATAAAACAGACCGTCTCAAATCATTATTTTACACAATGTTGTTTCTTTAATAATACTGAGGTTAAATCTGGAGACAAGTAATATAGTCTGAGCAAAGTGCCACAGTGCTGTGTAGCAGGAATGAATCAGCTGAAATATAAAGTTATGGCTTTTCAAATAAATAGAGATACATTGCTGTTTGTTCCAACATTAAGAGGACCGAGTCTAATCCACAAGCTCTAGTATGAGTGTTTCTCGTAGAAATACCAATGAGAGGGATTTTATACAGTTTTTTGCACCAGTCAGCAGTTCGTTCTGGTGTGTGTGGCCTTGTGTTTTTTGATGAGTTGCACTAAAGTGGTGTCAGACATACAATAGCTGTTTCCTTTATGCTCTTCTCGATCATGGTGCAGGATTCTGCAGTGAGATGCACTCTTGGCAGTCTCACAAAAAGAAGGATGTCGAACAAATACCCTCCCGTATATGTAGCAACCAGGAGTCCAACTCTACTCCTAATAGCCCTAAAAAGTTTAAGTGCTAAAATTAAAAATTAAAATTAATATTTTTTTGGCATCATCGAGAAAAAAATTCCATAATAACCTTTCAGCATTAGTGGTCTGAGAAGCTCCTGATTGTCCTCTTGGCTCTGTTTTCAGGCTTTAGAAAATATTGCCCATGTCAGAAGATTTTGGCCAATCACAGGTCTTTTCAGAGAGGAGGAAACAAAAATGGGTGATCCATGTTTATTTATAGTCTATGCTTTGAATTTGAAGAGGAGAGAGCTGCAGGAGAAGGGTGTGTATTTTCTAATTCTAGCATTTTTCCCCTCTGAGTTCTGCCAATTGAAACTTTAAATTGTCTTCCCTAGTTTTCAGTGATGAGAATTACAATTACAAATTTCTCGTACCTTTTTCAGCTCTCTTTCTATGTCGTACTGAGACCAAATGCAGTCTTGAGCTTTACAAGGTTATTGAAATGCATTTTGACCGTCTAACATCACCACCTATGGTTTATTACAGTGACAAACAAATACAAATATATACAAATATAACATCTCACCGGCAAGGGAAAGCATGTTGGGTATGAATCTCCTCATACTATTCAGCTGCTGACTGACAGTAACCTCGAGCATTGTCTCGCACTACAGGGATGTAAAGTACACATTACCATATCATAAGATTATAGTAAGCTATTTACAGGCTTTTCTGCTTGCAGCCTTGGAGGCAGAAAGTTTAAGAACAGAGAAAATCAGCATAGAGATTGTGTGGTCGGGTGCTGAGATATGCTCGATGGAAGCCTGTGGTTGAGCCCCAAAGAAGCAGCTGTTGTTTAATCATATCATGAACCTTTCTTTCGTTTAATCAACTCAAACTACAAAGCTCAGAGGTCTATGGTAATATCACACTGAAGTAAAAGCAAAGCAAAACATCATTAAGCACCAGTGTTGGTAGACGCTACAGTAGGAGCTGTAACCTTTTCAGGAATATTTCCTTAGTTGTTGCAATTTCCATCCTCTAGCTTAAAATGACACCATCATTTATTGATGTGGTGTTTCCCAAGCTGATATGGAACCCCTCTCAATAATTAATCTGACGCAAGGCCTGGCCAGGCTGAGAGTGCGGCGTGCTGCTGCCGACGCTCCACTAAGGACCACAGTGATCATTTGGCCCCAGTCTGGGTTATTTCCATGTCTGCGTTTATCACTTTTATTATAGCTGTGATGAAACTCAGCGCGTGCCTCCATAAAGCACTTATGGGCCTCTGCTAGTTTAATACATTTCTCTTCCTCTGACAAGCCTACACTAATCTCATTTACCCCTGTGTCACTGTGGCTAATATCACTGCACACACTCCCACGCTCTTGCACCAACATATCACGTATCTTATGTTGAACATGTTACATACATGCACACATGGAGGTCCACGTCACATTTCCGCTCATTATTTGTGCCTTAATTCTGCCGTACACCAAATACTTCTACTGCCATGGCTACTGTCACATCATCTGTATCACAGATCAATCAATCAGTCAAACTTTATTTATATAGCACAAGACATGCATCAAATGCAGCTCCAAATGCTGGACATAAAACAAGCTAAAAGAGCATGAAATCAATTAAACAAAAAAGATGATGTGACAGTAGCCATCACTGCTGTTTTTCAACCTTCATCAACTTAACAAATCTATTTTCTGCTATTTGTTTGCAATCAAGTTACGTTTTCTGCCACTCTTAAGTTCAGTTCATCTAGAAGTGCTCAATGATTGAAGGAATTCTCTGCTTCCAGCCTGTAGACCCGTGTACGCTCTGTAGGCTCTTGGTCTGTATATGCTTTAGGTTTGTGAACATGTCTGTGCTGGGCAGCCTGCTTTTACACTGACCTGCACATGCACACACACTGTACAAGACACCTCAGGCCCACCATTTGTCCTGATCATGAAAAGACCAAGGAGTGAAATCAACTACCGTACTTTATTGGTTTACCCAGGAACTAAATGGAAGATGACAAAGTAATCATGGGCCCAGCTCCTTCATATTAGGAAACATCGCATTGTACCGTAAGTGCTGGTTGTTTACTTTGTTAATTAGGATTAAGCGAAAGCGATACTGTGAGTTTGATTTTGACATATCTGAATGGAGATTAAATATTTGGGAAGCCGGTTTGAGCGACCGAGAAAAACAACAGTAAATACCGGCACGGCGTTCGCAAATCTTAGCCCTAACTAATCCTTCTTTGGGCCAAATGTAAAACATATTTGATGTCTGGTTGCATAAGTGCATAATGAAACCCCTTCAGTCATTTATTGACATCAGCTGATTCAGAAGAATATCCTACATCGTGTAATCTGACATGTAGAGAAGCAAAAGGACAGTCTAGTTGGCAGATTATTTACAGGAAATGAACAGATATTTAAATCCTCAGCAGTGACTAATTTCAAGTGAACCCAGAGAAAAACAAGCTGACATTAAGCTCATTAATAGTTCCAACTCTATGATGTGATGAGATGACAGCAGGCAACGCGTGGCTTCAGCGTTGCCTGCTTTATTTACTCTGAAATGTAATGTAGCATTACTGATTAGAACTCAACAAAATAAATCTGTTTCTATAGCCCAATTACTATCACTGCATCACTGCAGTACTCCACTGTCACTGAAAAACCTCGACTCTCCTTTGAAATTTTTCTTCCACTTTTGATGCTTTACTATAAAAAAAAATACATAAAAAATACAAAGGCAAAACTTTCTCACCTGAAATAGCGTGAACAGATGAATGCAGGCACAACTTCAGTGTGATGGATCGCACATTTATATTCATGAGGATATATAGTTTATAGATTTCAGGGTTTTCTCTGCCATTATAAGTCTTAGGTGCAGCATCCAAGTCATTGTGGGCAACACCTAAACTAATTCTAAACCAAACCTAAACCAAATTCATGTAAAATAAATGTGGAGGACATCAAAACTAACTCTAATGATTGGAGTTGGTCCACAGTGAACTTCAGCAAGTTTGGCTTTTAAGCTTTTTTTTGCCATACTTGCGTGCACATATATGATAACGAGAATGGTCCAAAATTATGCTAAATTATGTATTTTTTATAGAAAAACGTGACATTTTCCACAATGCCGCACCTATGTGTTTCGCGAATGTAGGGAAAACGCTAAAACCCAAACAGCACCTAAGCCCTCTGAAAACCAAGGGACAGCCCTGGATTTTGTACAAAATCATTTCTAGCTGTATAGCCCTTTATCTAAATTGCAGGTTATTTGATGCTTTGGCGATGAAAGGTTTTAATCCAAAGATAGCATGGATCTAATTATTTCCCCCGCAGCAATAAAACACTAGGGAGAGAAAACTGTGAGTGGAGCAATTCCCACACTCTAATCACATGACTACAAACCACATAATAGATCTTCAGTTTTTCTACTCAAAAACAATAAAACAGTGCGTTAACTGCCACTATAGTGTTTCCTCTCTGAAGCCACCGGTGTATTGGAGCTTGGCTCTGGGTTTAAATCTCCTAAGGTTGTTGAAGAACACTTAACTTCGGATCAATAATGTTTCTGCCTCAGAGCCTGCCTCCGTGTCCCAGTGGAGCCCCGGCCAGTTCACTGAAGTTCAATGTGTCTCATCAGTATGCAACACAATACTGTATATACATTACAAGTGTTTGGTCAGCTGCCTTTGGGCAAGCGGCTCTGCTGCTTTATTCTGTTAAGTCAAGCCAGACAATGAGAGCAGAACAAAGTTAGAGTCTGCTTCGATCCCATCACTGCAAACTGCATTAGAGTGCACACTCAGGTAAATTACCAAGGACAAAAGGATTACCTACGCTCACTGTAATGCACAATAGAAAAATCAAGGCCAGAAGCTTTTATTAAGCATGTACCATTTAAAACCTGTTGCTGATCACTTTATTGTTGTGCTATAAATAGGACTGCAGCTTATTTCTAAGAGTTTCTCTCAGGAGCTCAGTATCCTTCATGAATGGCTTCTGCTAATACATTTCATTGCATTTGTTTTATCTGCTGAAGTGTTGGACTGGGAGAAATTACCCAGTTTTATAACTGCTAACTTGGACACGCAGACGCGCCCTCGCTGGGTCAATAATGTAGAGGTGTGGAAATTTCTTCATCAAATATGCTTCGTGATGAGGACATAAATGAATAGTGAGGCCAGTGAATATTCACACGTCTACTTCTAATACACTGATGAAGAGTTTATGGAGGTTTTTTTTGTAATTTCTTGGACTGAGGTGGGTCACACAGATACTGGTATTGAAGAGTTACAACTTAGGTGGATTTAGTAGGATCTAACTGCAGAAATGAAAGATAATATTCGTAATTATGCTTTTATTAATATAATTACACAAAAATGAAGATGGACAGTTCATCCTCCTCGTTTCCACAATAGCTCAGAACAGACTTCCTCTTCTGCTTTTTTCTGTTTTACAGCGAGTGGCATCCAGCGTTAAGCTGCATTACTGTCATCTACTATGTCTGAGTGTGAGCCGGAGTTAATTTCCCCTCAACTAAAAAACACACGAACGGACAAAACAAACACTTACTGTAGTGAGGGACCACTGTAGGGGTGGGTGGGGGTATTCAGTTGGTTGCACACTGAAACTTCACCACTAGACATCACTAAATAAGTTCATTTAATTTAAGAACGTCTTCTACAGGGCTGTGTTTTTTGTTG
The DNA here is from genome assembly GCA_037367275.1 of Coranthus polyacanthus. NCBI lineage: Eukaryota > Metazoa > Chordata > Actinopteri > Kurtiformes > Apogonidae > Coranthus > Coranthus polyacanthus. Next base: position 10,247,915 of record JAPQRN010000018.1, read on the forward strand.
TAGACTGTTCTGTTCTAGTCTGATATAGTCTTTTGAAAGCACGTACTAAATAAAGGGGAGTTCGGATGTATCTGATATAGACGATTGAGGATATGACACACTGAGATACGTCAAGAATTGTTGACAGGAGAATGTTAATTGAATCAAATTGTGAGGCCAGTGGAGGTTCACACCTGTAATGTCCCGGATAGTATGGCACGAACGCACTGGTAGTTCACAGGAGGAAACACACAGTAACACCATGATTAATTGGGAAGGCTTTTTATGGGCATTGCTGTAGTTTACACTATAGTGAGCAGCAGATGGAGGGAGTGGGAGGTACAGGCTCTGAAAATGTTGTGGGTATAGAGATTTCACAGGTGTACCACAGACACTTATAACAGAACAAGAAGAATTGAGGCTCCTTGTGTGGATTTGTGCGCGTCTACGTGATAGACTGTGGATGTGTGTGTTTCTATTTTTTGCTGCTGGGCTAGTCAGCAGGCCTGTCCTGGTGAGTCAGGGTCTCTGCCGTGACAGTGACATACAGACACACTGACAGAGGAGAGGGAGGGTCAGCCCTGTGCATCCTGGGAAATGTCCGGCCAGTGCACAGCTTGACACAACTGGAGGTGATAGGTTTAGGTCAGGTTGTGCTTTGGGTGAACTCTAGCTCAAAGATTGTTTTAAAAAAAAACAAAAAAAACACTTAAAGCATTTTTTCATTTTTTTTTTGCAAGGCTCCAGTTAAAATTTTAGTCACATCTTAGGTTTGTTTTTGTTTTTTTTATTCACTGCGCGTGTCATGGAGTTATAGAGGTGGCTGAAGAGGATGAGGCGAAGCGTTGACAGCCTCCTTAGAGCTGTCCTGTCCTCACGCTGAGGAAAAAACTAATTGTAGAGAAACCAAAGTAGTAGACAAATTGAAATTTTGACCTGATAAAGAGAGTAGATGAAAGGGGGGGGGGGGGAGGAAATGCTTGTGGCATAAAAAAAACCAAAAAAAAAACACCAGGGAATCACGAACGTAGGATTTATCCTGAAGGCACCATGATTGTCTGTACAAATACAGTTTCATTAGCCTGGCAGCACTAGACCAATTCTCAAGGTAGAATTAGTCTGGAATCGCTCTGTTCATTTTTTTATTTAATTCCAAGGGGAGTTATCGACAGACACACACCTGAATGCCTCTGGAGGTTTCTGGATTGACCTACAACCAATAAGAGAAATTACACGACGGACATTGAGTCAGCTGGTAAATTAAAGCCAAAATCATACAACATATATAAATGTAATATATATATAGAAAATAATATATAGACTCATACAATAATAATGCCTTTCAACGATCACATCTGACCCTCTGTCAGTATAGTGGTGTATTCACCTGCAGAGACCCCGCCCTCTGCCTGTCTTTCCTATTTGCCTCTTGTTTTCCTATGTTTGGGATATTCCTGGGCATGTGTCTGTAGCTCCAGCCGTCGCGCAGCACGGAACAATATAAAAACAAAGGGTGAAATTCACTGCAAGCTGCACTGCCGAGTAAACCGTGTCACGGCGTGCCATTTGCATGCGTGTAAATGAGCACATACTTTCGGTCCTTCGCTTGTTAAGATATTGGACCAAATTGGACTAAATACACAGATTTTTATCGTAGAGATTTGTCTTCAACCGTTATCTCAGCTTGACTTTGCAACCCAAGTTGAGTTCATACATGGACCAATCTTTCAGTGCAGGTGTTGTGTTTTTAAAGGCTCTGCTCTGGCATGCTGCATCAGAACAGATTAATCAGTGTCAGCTGGCCTTGCTTGTTCTCTGGCTCTCCTTTATCTGTTTTCTCCCTCTCTTTATTTGGTTTTGTCTTTCTCTTCTCTTTTTCCCCCTTCCGTTCTCATATATCTGTATCTGACTTTCTCTGACTATGCAGTTTTGCTGTATGTGAATGCAGAGTCTTTCTAAAGGGCACCGTAGGATATTTTATAGTGTCCTTTGCCACAGAAGGAGGAAAAGCTACATCATGTACGTCTGCTGATGGCACCTATGTCCGAATGTACGGGCGCTCACTATTCATTCTTCTTAGGCAAAAATACTCCAATACAAACTCCAGAGTCCAGCGGGTTTCCTTCGCATTCATGCAGACAGTAACTTCAGGGCCTGTAAAAGAGAGGCTTACATCTCATGAGTCATATGCATCATAACACCAACTCAGACATCTGTCATTTACATCAGTCCTGCAGTGTATTATGTCAGTTCATTCAGATTCTTCAGCTGTTTTGGAGGCGGATTGTTAACATAGCGCATCAACAATCTTTAAAAGATTGATGGTATTTAATAACTCCACTGCTTCTTTAATGGTTCATTTCCGCTCAAAGAAATTATCCTGTAAGTTATCTGAACAGCTGGGGGACTGTTTTAAAACGTGTCTTACTTCAGACTTGAAATTTGTCTGTGTTGAACTAACCAGAGCTCCAATTACTGGGTCGTATTTTGTCATTCATTCAGTGGCAGTTGAGGTGCAGTTTTGTCCTTAATAAAGTCTATAAAAAAATCAAGTCTTTTGGGGCAGAAGCATTGAAGAGTTGAACTGTGATTGCCAGAATAGTGGGCCTCCCACTCACTGTCACACCTAATCTACAGACCGCAGTGTACTTCAATTTTGTTCAGGATATTTGAACTAATTTGGAGGCACTTTTCCCGTCAAACTTTTCGAACAAAAACCTTTCCAAGGCCGTCGAAAGATAAAAGAATTGAAATATTATATGATTTTTTTTTTTATTGTACTGCATTGCATGAGAAGAGCTTCTTCTTCTTTTCCTTTGCCTTTTCCTTTGCCTACACCTTGTTTCACTGCTTTTTCCAGGTCTTTTTCTGCGGCAGAAATTTCTCAAAGCTTTCACAGATGGCTGCCGCCTCAATATGAATATTTGATAGTCCTCATATATCTCCCTTGAGGGTAGTGAAATATTAAAATACTTTCTGGTGGCCTTTTCGACAGCTCAGAGCCTCCAAAAATGGACTTGGTGATGAAAAAAATCATTATTTTGATGTGACTCTTTCCATTTGTTTTCATTTAGGCACTCTATTTCTTATTGTGAAAATGCAAATAATGAGAGCGGGTGGACGTGATTTTTTTTTCTTTCCGACTCCTGTTTTGTTATTATCACCACTGGATAGCCATAAAAGCACTCGTATGTGAATGTGCATCATTTGATGACTAGTACATTATAAATACAATCCCACATTATTTCTTTTTCAGCGAGATGCCAAGGGACAGTATCTGTTTGACCTCATCTGCCATCATCTCAACCTGCTGGAGAAAGACTACTTTGGCATTAGATATGTTGACCCAGACAAGCAGAGGGTATGTATTCATTTTTAATAATGTCTAACTGAATTTCAGTTTGATTTAATTCAGTTAAAACCAGCGCTGTTACTGCACTACACTATGACTCATGTTTTAGTCACCTCTTTTCTCTCTGACGTCTCTCCAGATTTCTTTATTTCTAATCAGTTGCGTGCTGCAGCCGTGACTTATGTTTTTTACCTTGAAACTGACTCTTGCTCTGTCTTTCTTTTTCACTCTCGCTTCGGTAATGGTGATATAACTTGACTGACAAAACATGTTTAAAAAAACCTTAGCTTGACCCCAACGCAGGCAGAAAAACAGCTGCTTGTATGGTGCACATTTGATAGTAACAGTAGATGGTTCGGATATACAGTATATATTATTGTTTTCTGTGTAGTCGTATGCAAAAACTACACAATTCCTTCTCTTGAAATGGCTAGTATTTGGTACACAAACATAACAGACGCGGCCTGACCCTCTTAAACACACATAAGGATGTCAAAGATAATAGAGACTCGAGTTGTTTTCAAAAGGCTAGGCCGATAACAGGCTTCAAAAGCAAACCTAAAAGGAGCAAGAAAACCATGTGAAGCTGATGCAAGGAGCAGCAACCAGCTGCGGGCACTTTTTGTCTTTATTTTGTCTTTTAAAGTCTATAGATAAAGAAGTAGGTTCAATTTTTCTCCTCAGAAGCACGGGAGGATATTTTACTTAAAGGTTGTTAGACATAAATGCCAGCTCTTCATGGTCTAAATAGTCTTTCTTTCTTTATGATATTCATGAATATTCAGGGCGGTGTAACGTAGGCCTGAGGTGCAACAGCACAAGCTGACAAGAGTCAATTGCTTTTGCCTGATATAAATATGAATCAGAAAGTAATACAGCCCTTTGTGAACTTGCACAGCTTGAACAGAGTATTGTTGTTCAAGCATTATTGAACTCAAGTGTGACTAAGGCTATGAATGCGTCCCAGACTTGAAAATGTTTCTACTTTACAAATTCTTGTGGCTAAGAAATCAACCGGCAGAACGTCCTTTGTCTTAGCAAAGAGGATATGTGGCAGCTCTGCGTGAGGGCTGACACTTTCATTTCACCTCAAAACATTTTGCTTCAGCTAAGTTTAGGCGTTTTTCTGGAAGAATTTGAAACGTTCGTCCGGCATCTTTAACATTTCACAGTTCACTTAGAAAATCTGTCCGAAGAAAATAATTGTGTTGCTCAGTAAAGCTAGTAGTGTAAAATGGACTGTGTTTCGCACAACTGTACCGTTCACCCTTATTGCCGGCTTGTCATCATCTCACTGATTAGAGCCAGTTCACGCTCACAATGTGTAGCAGACTGACAGAAAACAGCACTCTTCTGATTATCGTCCAAACAGCTTTCCTTCATCCCTTCGACATGGTGACTGCATTAGAGGGAGCCTAATAAACAGATGAGATGGGAGTAATTGTAGTGTGCCTTCCAGCTATAGATTACAAGTCTTCATGCTCAGCCGCTGAGCAGTCAGACCCCAGACTGACAGGTGAGCAGCTGAAGACTCGTTTTACAAAGCGCAGGTCTTCACTTCTCTTTCTCTCTCCCTTTCAGCACTGGTTGGAGTTTACAAAGTCAATTGCCAAACAAATGAAATGTAAGTATCTTAACACGCTCTAATATCCACCTCCACGATGTCCACATTTGAACACAATAGTAAACCGTCAAGAAACATATGCCATGGCACAAATTGTATAAAGTTCTGTTCTTTCACCAGCCCAGCCTCCTTTCACCATGTGTCTGCGTGTCAAATTTTACCCACCCGACCCTGCCGCTCTGAAAGAGGAAATCACCAGGTGAGAGTTAAACGTGCATGTAGATTGGTGCGTATGTCAGACTCAGAACGTCACCATTTATATCATTTTTGCTCCCACTGATGAACTCTTAATGAAAGCAGCGATGTGGTTTTTGCCTATTGGTTTGTTTTTGCACCAATCATTAACTACGAGCAGACTGTGCAAATGGCAGTATGGCTGAACAACTTTGTAATGAATCATTGATTAACTGTTGTTGATCTGCCATATGTCATCATGACTGCCGCTATTTAATTCATCCCAGTACGAGTACACTGTGCTGGAACATAGAGGCTGATTTGTCTCGCCAAAAAAAGAGACGAGGATTGTTGGGGTGGTGTGACTTTAGAGGGCCCACATGACACCAACATAACTGAAAAATGAACAGAAAAACACTACAGGTTAGTAGACGATTTAAATATCTTCTTTTGGATTTTGTAAATGTGTATAGGTACATGTGCATAGTTTATCAAAGTCTTAACACTTTTCCTACGCAGGGTCTGTATTTCTTAACTTATTCAAATAGAGAACGATTATACAGTATTAGTCTACATCAAGGAGGAGCTCAGTTATACGTTTGTCTTTCGTGAATGGCAATCAATATGGTATTAGATTCAAATGTTTCAGAATCCAGTTTAAGGGTAGACGAAATATTAATTGCAGTGAAAATAACCGTCTTCTGACGCCATCTAAAGAGCATCATTTTAAATCTCAACTTGCTTTAGGTGTGGAAAAGATATGCTGCAGTAGAGGCCAAAAAAACTTTAATTTCATAACATTGTCAAGAGCTGAACAGTGAGTCTGTTTTCAGGGGGATTTGACTATTCCCTTTTTTATTAGCTGCGGTGTCATGAAGCTTCCCACCGCTACTGTACTGTGTGTGGCATCCTTGACAGCTGAACAAACTGCTGCGAGGAGCGAGTCGGAGAGCCACTGAGCGCACAGATCCCTGTAAATCACATCCCTCGACTGCCGCGCAATGAAATCTCTTAATCGCAATCCAGCTCTTCTTGATACAGCAGAGAGCCTGCAATGGAGAGCTCCTCCATCCCCTACCATCTGCTCTGACTGGAGGGTTTCACATGCACAAATTTACTGTACACAATCAAAACAATGAAAGGTAACAACATTTCACCTAGATTTGTATGTTGCGTTTTGATTATACATGATTTGGGGCTTTCCCTGTTTACTGTGTTTGTTTAAGAATATGTTTGACACAGGCATCCGTGCAGTCATTTACAAATGTGAACATACATGATGAGAAATCTGACCCATTCAGCCTCAGGGATCCAGAGGATACAGATATCCCTGCTGCAGCTTCCTGGGTTTCAGGCTGTACCTGTTCAGCTGACCCTAAGAACACTGTAGGGAACGAATGAAGCACTTCGTGACACAATGCATTATGCACATAAATTACAAACACAGACGTTACAATCGCTGTCATAAAACTTACATTACTCACAATAGACTCGGTAATTACTCCCTGTAGCTTTTTTGCATCGATGCTTTGTCCTGCTTTCCTATTTTTTGCTTTTCTACTTGGAGAGGAGCCAGTCTGAGTCAAAGGCATGTGAAACGAATGCTGGGTGGAAAAAAATTGAGATGTGAGTAATCTCTGAATGGACAAGACCAGGAGATTGCATTGCTCCCACCAGACTTCAGACCGAATCAACAATCATATTTTAAATCATTGTCAGGTCCCAGAATGATTATGCTTTAGCTTCAGTTCTGCCTTAAGGGGCTCTGTACGTCCCTGTGTCTAATGTTCCAGAGGATAATTGCCAATTTCCAATCTCCACTTCCTAATCAGACTTTCATTTATTTTTTTTCTAAACTGTAATTATAAATGAATAAGGATGTGAAAGGGCACTAGAGTAATGAAATTGTTGCTGGGTACATTTATTTTATTTCAACTGTGAGCCACCCAGATATTGTCGCTTATCTGAAAAGACCAGGAAACTCAAAGCCCGTCTCATAAGTGACCATTTTATGATTTTTGGATCTATGAACACCATTATGTTCATGACCATCATTTTGTTTGTTTGAGCGTGCCATCGTCCTCTTTAACGTGTTTAAACTATCCCGCATTGGTTTTACCTCGTGCCCGGCATCGGAAACACAAACACAAATGGAAACACACACAGACGCAGATAAATCACTGGAGTCGCCTCCAGGTCCTTAATTTCAAGGTGACAACCTCTAAGAGACTCGTTACCGTTAATAATGGTAAACACGTGCACTCACTGTATGTGTGTTGGAAGCAAACCGCATCGATCTTAATGAACGACGTCAATTTGTGTGTGTTCCACCCCGCAGATATCTCGTCTTCCTGCAGGTTAAGAGGGATCTTTACCATGGTCGCCTTCTGTGCAAGACATCAGATGCTGCTCTGTTAGCTGCTTACATCTTACAAGGTATGACAAAATAGGATGCTGTCATTTAAGTATAAAAAAACGATGCAACTGGTAACCACACCAATGTACCTTAATACTGTATGAGAGCAACTCCCAAACCAGCAATAAAGTCAACAATACGTGGGAGACGCTGCAGCCATCCTGGTGTATTTTAGCCAGTCCAGTGTTTTGTGTAACACACCGCTTAGATTTGAGTATAATTTCCATTGTAGTCACATGAATTCATTTTAAAGTTTTCTAATTATCTAGCCAAAGCGCATTGGGTAAGAAATGTATATGTTTCCAACATATAACTGTGTGTTTGTCAAAGTCACACACATTTTACATTCTTGTATTCTCATCCGTCTAAATAACCCGCGTAAAAATGACGAATGCTGGTTGACGCAGCTGAACACGTGTCAAGCAGAATGTCAGCGAATCATGAAGCAGCAGCCTAGGCACGATTCCTGCCACAAGTCTGCAAAGACAATTCAGAATCTGAAAAAAAATAGCAAATGTGGCGAGTTCTCCTAAATTACTCATACGTGACATTTAAGGAGAAATGTGTTAGTGCGAGTGAACCAAATACAGAACCAAATACGTACGGTTTGCGCTAACCCACGACTGATCGGTCATTACAGGAAGTCCACATATGAAGCTGTGATTCAAATCAAATACGTTTACATGTTTTAGGGACTAAACTACTGACGTCAAATCATTAACTGTATAAATGTCTGTTAAAACTGACATGATGTTGCATAGATCGTTTTAAATTCCCTCCCAAATAGATATTGTACTGTACAGAGAGCTGAAGTCCTCCCTTGGTATGTATTTATTTTGGTAGAAAATAAGCTACAGTATTTGCTGAAAACCTTGGCACTGCTGTATGTGTAAAGTTTTTATAGAGAGCGTTTCAGTTGGCATGTTGGATGGTGTGACAGGTTAGAACAGTACAGAATGTGAATATTAGTTCGGCTGAAGTGTTTCTATATAGCATCCAACAAAAAGTTATTACACATAAATTAATGTGAATTTTGTCAATGTGCACATTAGAGATAGACCATTTAATCAGTGGTGATATAACGTTTTACGAACTACCGGTATTGGCAGAACTTGGCTGTGGTTGCGACCGATGTCTAACATCGAGTCCTCAACCGGAATTACTGACTCAGTTCCAGATTTATTGATTTATTTAGGTATTTATTACTTTGAGTTAGATGTTCAATTCAACAACCAATTTCTATTAAAGTCAAAGATAGTTAATTTTCACCAGTATTGAATGTTTTTGCTGGGGATGGGCAGTGAGCAGCAGCTTAATGATTAATAAACTATCGCTGTTACATCAGCCTTTTATCGTTCAATCTCTTGTGCAGATATCTCAAAGACTTGATTTGTTGAGGGTATTGGAATGGATTTGGATTTATTAAGCAGATTCAGAATCAATAAACACATTTCTCCTTCAGACATTTCTTTAGCAGGCGGCTAACGTACGGTGGCTTGTTTGCCTGAGGGGGGACAGTGAGGTTTTTGTTTGTCCAAAATGCCCTTTTCAACAATGATTGCTGATGGGTAGAAAGTGCAGAAAAGTCTCCACGTGGTTCTCTGCCATGTGATGTCAGGTGTGAGTAATCTAAGCTGCAACAACTCGCTACAGCAATGCATGTGTGGCATGTATGTCCATTAATAGTATACGCACGTCAACCAAATAACAAATGCATGAAGGTATGGCCAAATTGAGCAAGAATTAAGAAAGGTATTAACATAAAATCTTTCATTCCTTTCATAAATATTCAGGACGGGCACGTAATGTAGACCTGCATGTCACCAGTAAAGCTGACAAGAGACCATGGTCATTTTGTCGACATTTTGGTCCTTGTCTATAAAAAGTGAGAGGCACAAACATTCATAGGAAGAAAATGCCAAGCTGCCGCACTGCTCCACTTCTATGCAGTAAAACAGCAGCTGGCACAGACTTTACATTTATCCTCGTGACAAGAGATTGAACAGTAAATCGAGTTACAGGATTCCAGTAGTTTGCTGTTTGCCGGGATCCACGTCTTTTCATTAAAGTACATGAGATTTGATCTTTGACATCCTCCACGTCATCCTTGAATTGCTCAGTTCATAAAGTGCACTTTATGTTTTTGTGTATGCATTTTTATGCATCATAAACCTTGACTTCTTCTTTACCTTGAGTATGCTGCAAGTTTTGACCGTGAGCTTTTCACTTTCACCTTTTTGCTCAGACGTAATCTTTAAAACTCACGCACTGTGATTTCTACAGTAAATACAGTATAACATATGTAGTGTATATCAAATCTCAATGGGTGCGTTTTGCATCGTGTGTGTTTGAATCATACAGAAAGTCATCCGCAAACTTAGGAGTTAACTTCATATGTCATTTCTTCTCAAACTATTTAGCGGAGATTGGGGACTATGATCCTGGGAAACACCCAGAGGGCTACAGCTCCAAGTTCCAGTTCTTCCCCAAGCACTCAGAGAAGCTGGAGCGTCGGATCGCTGAGATCCACAAGACTGAGCTGATGTAAGGTGACACCTGTCCGGCTCTCGTGTACTTCTTTACTTTCACAGAAGCCACAGTGCAGGCATCACAGACGCACATTGATCCTACACATCTCAAGTATTTCTGTCACTTATCACGTGATTTCCAGTGCGGTCGGACAACATGCGGGAAGCGGTTGTTTTCCACTTTCAGTGGCATTTTGTCTCACACTGGTGTCTTTGATAAGAGAAGCACCAGCTGCTCAGGGAAAGCTCAGGGGTGTTCCTGTTGGACTTTGAGCAAAGAGAGGATGCTGCAGAACCTCCAGGATTTTAATGTGGAATCAGTGCAGCATCGTTTTGACTAAGTTGTGGAACAAATACTAATCATTCTGTTGTCCTCTGTTAATGAGGAGATTTGAGTCTGGTCTCTTGATCATAATGCCCATATCTTCATGGGTCTTAAATTGGCTTGTTTGTTAATGGGTTGGGGAACAACAGCCATTACACACAGCTGGTATTTCTTTTCATATCTGACTCTACACACAGTCACTCTCACAACCCAGGAGGGCATAAGCAGTTGTTATGGATTGATATAACACTGCCCTCTGTTGTTCATTTTCACTTTCTTGTCTCAGTGTCGTTGCAGTTCTGTTGTACCTGAAAGTACTGGAAGGAATAATGTAATGGGAAAATTATGCTGACAGAATTCAAAACCGTGAGCAGCTTGGTGCATCACATACTGTATGTTCTTGCACAAATTTGCTGCTGCGTTTGTCAGGGATTATAACTTAGCAGCAAACGAGGAGAACAGGTCCCTTTCCAAACCACAGTGACAGGTGTCAGTCTGTGCATGAACCAGACATGAATTTGACACACACACACCGGGCTCAGTGAGGATTAATAACAGAGGAGAAAAAAAAATAGATATCAACCCATTTTTTCCCCCTGTATTTTACTTTTGGTCGTTGCCCAAGCCGAGTACAACAGCTGCGACATTAGTCACTGCTGTGTTCATTTCAAGCCAAACTAATAATACATCATTTTGCACATCATCTTTTTTTCTGTAGCGCATTAAAGTTTCCAGGGTTTACTCATAATTCATTTCACCCACTTTAACCTAAATCATCTCTTGTGGGTAACCGTACATCTTCTTGACACTTTGGGCTACATTCGCAAACAAAATACTTCTTTGGGCATTTTATAATTAACATGCCGTATGCTTTACGCTGATGATGCCTAAGGCTCAGGTCCAAACTGTTTACATACTGTAAATGCGGTGAATAAAGACTCATCGACTCTTCTTCTGCCTCTGGTTTTTCTCAGAGGTCAGAGTCCTGAAACGTCAGAGCTCAACTTCCTGCAAAAAGCTCAGATGCTGGAAACGTATGGCGTGGACCCTCATCCATGCAAGGTGTGTTTTCCACAAATCTTTAGCCGTCATTAGGTGATTTGCTTTTCCTGTTTGTTTTAATTTAGGAGTTAATGTTGAAGTGAAAACGTAGTTATTGTGAGCTGCAATGGATATTATGCATTTTTAAAATGTCTTGAGAGTAAGTATAATGTGCGTGTTCCTGTGTTTGTCAGGATGTGTCTGGAAACCCAGCTTTTTTGGCTTTCACTCCTTTTGGATTCACTGTGCTCCAAGGAAACAGGAGGATTCATTTCCTCACATGGTGAGTATGAGGAAGAGTTATAAGTACAAATGATGGAACACATCCAGTTTCATATGTAAAAGTCACAACAAGGGTATGTGTGTGTGACTGTCCTGTGCAAAACAATGTCACTGTGTGCATTTAAAAAAAAAAAGGAAATTCCAAATTACATTTAACAAACAAACAGCTTGTGTAAAGTATTAGCGCGCCAGTAAACTCAACAAGCTGCTTACCATTCATATCCAAATTTCCAAGTTTTTATGCCCGCATGCTGCGAGTACAGCTCTGGTACAGCTCTGCAACGCTCTTCTTCAAAACAACAGAAAAACTATAGAGCATGTTAAGAGTTGCAAAAAAAAGTGCTGATGAAATTGAGATGAATTGAAACAGCCCGAGTAGCATAGTTCAAGTCACCTGAAGCAAAACTATGAAAATGTCCAAATGAGTAAATGTACACCTCGTTCAGATACAGCCACCGAAGACATCCATCGTAAGTACATACTGCTCTAATAAGAATAGGGTTTGTTTATCTTCACAATTTGTGAAATTGGACGTAAAATAGCTTAATGAAACTATAGCCAGTGATCCATGCTGGACAGTATTATTTGAAGTAACCTCAAGGCAGCTGAGTCAACCAGCTGTGAAGCAATATGCTCAGATGTTTTCACAGAGTCTGAATTGTTGTTGTAGAACTGTATTTTTAAGCATATTATTGTAATTTTCTTTGTCTAGAAAAAAGGCTTTTCAACAACTTCCAATGGCCTTAATTAATTCGCCTTCAGCCACAATACAAAATGTACAACCTTTGTCCATTTCTGTGTCTTCTCTCTGCCGTCATGTCTCTCTTTTTCCTATTCCTTTCTTCTTATTTTGCTTTCTTGTGTTTCTGTTTGCCATCATTCTTTTTCGTCACCTGTCCCTTTCTGTCGGCCTCTGCATCTCAAACACAGGGAGGAGGTGACCAAACTCAAGTTTGAAGCAAAGACATTCCATATATATGCAAATCAGAAAGAGGTATGTGCATGCATTATTAAAGTGCTGCTGCTTCTTGCCTTTGGAGCTCAGGAAGTTAAATGAGCATAGCCTTGTTTTATGCATGGAGACACTCTGTCACTCGGGACAGATCAGTGTAATTTATCTGCGTATATAAGGAAGTTGAAAGGGAAATGATTGAAAAGAAATGTATGTGAGCTGTGGGTTTTAGAGGAGAAAAGATCAAAGAAAAGCCAGTGGCTAACATTTAGGTCAGCATATGATATCGAGGCTGATTATCACCGCACTATTTAGTCAAGAGCTCGCTTAATTAATTATATGTACATAAATAAACAGTGGATTTATTACAGGACAGGAAGATCATACTGACGTACTTTGCACCTACACCCGAGGCCTGTAAACATCTCTGGAAGTGTGGAGTTGAGAATCAGGCCTTTTACAAGTGAGTCACTTTGATAACTAGGGAAATAAAGGACATCATTTAATGTTTGTAAAAATTGTAAAACATTATTTTTTTTATCCATTCACTCCCAGGTTGGAGAAGTCAAGTCAAGTCCGCACTGTGTCCAGTAGTAATCTCTTCTTCAAGGGTAGTCGTTTTAGATACAGGTATTAAATGCTCATATGTATTTCAGCATTCATGGTCACTTTCACTTTTTCTGCTAATCTCAACCTGCAGTGCTAATTCTGGTAGGCGGCTTTTGTGCAAAACAATAGTATAAAACTTCTTTTTTTTTTCTTTCTGTGGCGTCTCAGCGGAAAGGTTGCAAAAGAGGTAATGGAACAAAGTGCGAAAATAAAGAGGGACCCTCCTGAGATCCACAGGTCAGAATTTTTAGACAACCTTCTGGGCCTAAAATAAACAAAAACACGTTGATGTTGATGAGAATAACAGATATTGTATGTTTGTACATTTGCATCTGTTTTGTATGTGCGTGTGTTCGTCCAGGGCTGGCATGGTTCCGAGTCGAAGCTGTCCATCCATCACCCACGGGCCTCGATTGACCAGCGTGCCAAGAACCCGACGGAGAGCTGTGCATATCTCCATTATGGAAGGTAAAGCACAAACAGAAATAAAAGCAGCTTGTTGACAAGAGGTCAAGGATGCGAGTCCTCAGACTGTCAGACAGTATCTAGAAGCACCTCCGTCAGCCGTGAACGCCCTCTCCCCACGGACACACAGGATCACTCACTTTTACCGCACAGTATCTTATTCTTTCTCACGCTTTTACCCACACACAGTCCTACACCCACACACGCATATATAGGCTCTTGAGAAGTTCCCATCAGCCAGTAGCACGGGGCATACTTTAACATGAGAAAGTCATCCAGTCAGTTTAGAAAGGGCACCTAATGTCCCCTCTCTCTACAGTCGACTATTAACCTTTCACCAATGCTGCCATTGTGAGCGAGTTGAAACTACAACCTGATGAAACTACATAAAGTTATCGTACAGTTTGTTTACAATAAAAAGGTATTTTGTCAAACTATCCCCTCTCTTGTCCTTGACATAAAGAGCAGGCTCTGACATTGCGAATCAGTGTTTTTTGTTTTTTTTTATCTCTGCAGGGAAATAGAAATCAGTGGGAACAATGAATGCACGATCCACGT
>JAPQRN010000018.1:10270396-10289140 GCA_037367275.1 Coranthus polyacanthus
GGAGAGGAGAGGAGAGGAGAGGAGAGGAGAGGAGAGGAGAGGAGAGGAGAGGAGAGGAGAGGAGAGGAGAGGAGATGCAGCAAAGGTTCTGGATTTGAACCCAGTTCATGGACTCAGCCTTGATAGACAGTACAAGGTAGGTGAGCTACAAAGCACTCCCTTTTCCAACTACTTTTAACAAATATCTGCTGCAGCTGTTGGCAAAGTTTGCACCTGAAATTGCTGTTTAGGATCATAGAATTGTCATAGAATCATAGAATCATTGACAACTGATCCTAAACCCAACACCCCAAGCAGTACACACTCCCTTTGTCTCCCACCTGTCCTCCCACCCAAAGCTCTACTCTGTGACCCTGCCACAGTGGGATCCACCTCTCTTTCTAACAGGTGTCATTCTGCACACTGCTGCGACAAATGGCTGCGCCAAAGATATATGCTAATGTCATGCAAATGCCATATAGCAGATCTGAAGGTTAGTATATTAATGAAAGAAAAAGCATCGTAATCAGCCAGAGAAGTGCACTGTCCTTGACAAGTGGACCACTGCGTCTTCAAATGTTACTGAAGGTCAGTAGACAGCACATCACTGGAGACGCTGCTGAGGCTTAAAGCAACATCTGCTGTGACACATGGCTGCACGGACAAGTGCATAGGGTCGCGTGTGCTCAGAAACATGCACACAGTCTTGCATTTGCACTTCCAGACAACGCCTGCCAACACACACACACACAGTCCTGAAAGTGGGCTGAAGGAGGCTGACTCATGAAGGCATGTGTTCATTATTATAATATAGTCAGTGTGGAAGCATCTTTATCTGATTATATACTGGATGAAATATTTGGCTTTGAGGTTTAGATTTATATAGGCTCTCAGTGCTTCTTTATATGAAGGGTAATCTGCAAAGTTATTACCTTGGTCATGAACAAAGCACTTGAATAGAATTAGTCTTTGTTCTACATATGTGCTGACAGTGTAAGACAAAAAAACAAAGGCCACAGGATCAAATACAATGCATTATGGTGCATTGCAACACTACAACATGCAAGGAACCATGAGGAACTAGGTCTATATGAGGGTCAACATGTTAGAGATGTTAAACATGCACTTAAAATTTACTAAAAGCATAACACTTGAAAGACCTTAAAAGCCCTAGAAACTTAAAAAAATTAAAGGTGCACTTCTTTCTTCTTGTGCATACTCATGTGCTCATGTGTTGGCACACTTTGGAAATAAAAAAAAAGTGATTAATACATGTACATTTCTCCACAGGTGTACATTTTTGAACCTTCAGGTGATAAAGCTGTTGGAAAAAATTGGCTACAGTGACTACAAAGTTTTAAAACAAGACAAAACTGTAGCTTCACAGCACAGATGACTGCACATTTCTGTAGATACACAGATGCAGGCAAGCATATATTTCAGTGTGAAGTGTCATCAAACTGTTCACCCCCTCTTCTTTCTTGTTCTTTTTATGGAAACTGTATAGAGAGGCCCAGAATTCGATCATGCTTTTTCTCTTGACTGAAGCCATATTTAGAGGGTCTATTTGTGGCAGTATCTCTCCACAGTTGCTTTTTTCATGCCCTGAGGAGAGAGAGGGGGACTAATAAAGCTCCCAGAGTATATGCCTCGCTTAGTTTCAAAACTGCAGCAGAACTCTGGCACTCAGCGCCTGCAGTGCACAACAGTGTTTGATCATATGACAACATGGGATAATTACAGTGTTAAAAGTCTTGAAGGGAAATCTGGCCCGTGCAGTTTGGTCAAATCCCCCCCATCTTCATGTGTCGTCGGCCGTTTGTAACTTGTTTTCAGCCTCTAAGAGTTACCTAGTGAGCTACCCGTACAACATTAATGTAAAACCGAAAAACAACCAATTTTATTTCTATATTATTATAAGTACTAAACAGGCTTTCAGTTGCACCATTTTGTCAGAGGGTAACAGACATCAGACCCTGATACATAGACCAAATGTACAGAGCGACATAACAAAGTTGACTGTGGATGAGCTGGCACAGAAATGAGGAAAACCACCTTATACTGCCCAAACAGGGCCTGGAAAATGAATCAGAACTTGTTAAGAGTGTTGCTTTACTGTCACCTCTGCAGTTTACAACTTAAGACAAGTCAAAACCTGTGCTTCCTGGAACCAGTTACAACTCATCTCATGTCCTTAAGCTCTATATGCAGCTGTGATTCATGCAACGCTCTGGTGTGAGAAATTAATTGCCAATTGTCCCTTGAGTCACTGTTTAAGTTAAACCTGCTGAGCACAGTTTAACGGAGGTTTAAACCAGTTTTGTTTACTACCCCGCTCACATTAATGTTTAAAGATTTGGAATGTTTTTTTTTTTGCTGTATCTGGTGTTGTGTAGCTCCTAATGTCAAATGTGTAATCATCGTCTTAACTTTAAATTTGACACATCTGCCTCTGTCTTTCTCAAAGCCACAGAAAAAGATAAAACTTCTTATAAGTACATTGACTGCGCTGAAAAAAATACCAATAACTGAAGGTAAGACTTGTGTCCTGGACATCTCATACTTTAAATGAGAGCGTTCTTTTACACAGTGGGATTGTATGACTCTGATTGTCAGTGACTTTATCATGCTCTTTACAGACAACATCTTTACAACCAAATAACAATCACCTTTTTCAGTTCACATTACTCCATTATTTGAACTCATTATCGCCCCTGTCTCAACTGCGTTTCAGGCCTGAATGTCAGGAATGGATGTATATTTACAAATGAAATGAAGCAAACAAAACATGAAACATGTTGTTTTCATACTATACACGATGAAATACAAGTAAATTTCAATATCACTGCTTTCTTGTTTTTTTTTCTTTACTGTGTCATCTACTGGGGCTGCATTCCTCTCTTTTTTTCCTTCAACTTGTACTAAATTTGTTTTGTGTTTATGGCATGTTTAGGATGAGATATGGGATGGTGAAAGAGGAAAAAACATTACAGGCCAGATTCGGACACACAACATGAATGTCTCTCCTGCTGGGCAACCAGTCTGTTCCTTTTTGGTCACTTAGACTGTGGAGGTTTTTATCGTGTCCAAATCTCTAAAATGCCCAGCCTTTAAAAAATAAATATTAATCTTTGCTCTCCTAGTTTCAGTTTGTTTTTGTTTGTTTTTTTATCATTGTGCTGTGTTCAGTGTTTTCAGTGTTTTTATTTGCTCAGTGTCAAAGATGATATAAGGTTTCTGTAAAACACTCGAACTGAATGCAGTGCTCGCCCTCTAGTGTTCAGAGGCCGACAGTGACAGTAGAATCATGTTAGCTCTCAGTTCACTTGGCTTGCTATTTCATCTGCCAGGTCCTGATGTGTGCTGGCAGCCCTCCATGATCACATTTCACCCTCCAGTGAACAGCACAGCACAACAACAGCAGCAGCTCTGGAGCTGGACAGTGTTACTTCTCATCTGTTCAGGTCCCAGCGAGGTTGACACGCTTGCTTTGAAAGTCTATCAGTTACAGATTGCTTACTCCATGTTTCAAAATGTTCACGTAGCTTGTACTGTGTTATTTCTCCGCCACTGTGACAAAATGCTTTTGCTTTAAGAACACGGGACTTACCCTTTTTTTTTTTTTATACCTTTTTGTTATAAAGCTTCGTTTTTATTACCGCACAGTCTGAGTCATCTCTCTCTCTCAGTTAACACCTGATTTTGATTCTTTGCTTTTCATCACACACAATACGACCTCGTGAGTCTGACGAGTGCGGTGAGTGCCCAGATTTTTGCGCTGGTTTGCGTCCACCTGTGGGTAAATCCAGTTATATAGAGAGGACGTGTGCACACAAGCAGAAGCAGCCACCTCTGTACTGCATGACTCAAAGTGTCACATTCACAAACAAAAAGCTGTAGTTTGTTGTCAAGGACACATTATTTCAAATGCCACATGATCTGTGTCCATGGCAACTGAGTGCTGTTTTTGCTTGTTGTAATGGACCAGGGATGGTCTGAAGATTATGACAAGCCCAGAGATCATATAAAAGTATTATATTTAAGTGGAACTGCAGTTTCTTCTATCATCTCCTGTTCCACAACTGGTGCTTTGTTCTGTTTTTTCCATACACATGTATTTGTTTTTTAAAGTTAAAAATAATTTTATTTATTTAAAACCGATGTCTGATATTATTAGGGAATTTAATGTTCTTTTTTTACTTTTCCTGACAAATTCTGGGACCGAGGGTTTAGGGGCCGAGGGTGTTGTACCTTGTACGGACTGTAAAGCCCTTTGAGGCAAATCTTGATTTGTTCTATATAAATAAAATTGAATTGAACTGAATTAAACAAGCAGAGGTTTACAGCTTGGAGTGAGACCAGGTTGGTTCATATCGCAATGTTATCAGTTACTAAAACGTTAACACTGGTAGCATTGCAACTTTCTGAGTGATGGCGATTCATTTTTGAGGAGACAGTTCAGATGAAGAAAGAACACAGTGCAGTAAATGTGTTACAGGAGTCTCTAAAGTTCAGAACCGCCCTCTGACGAGTTATTTACATCACCTTGCACTGCTCTCTCTCAGACCAGAACCACCCCCTTCAGTGAAGCCCGTTTTAGGAAGAGGCACAAAGGCCGACTCAGGAGAATGTTTCAAGGCTTCATACAATGCATTGTGTCGTGCTGTGTCACTTCAAATCTTTGGCCACTAGGAGGCGTTATACGCAGAGAGATGAGGTGATTCTTTTCCTCTTTGTATGTTGACTTTTTCTGAAACTCTTCTCATAAAAAGTTTGGTCCGGTGCATCGTTTTCCTTTTGCTTAATTTAAGTAAATTAACATCCCATTTGAAAACACACTAAAGAACACACAAACATGCAATAAATCGAAAATACCATGTACTTTCTCATCTATACACAAACATGAATTGTGACCCAAAAATGAAGGGAATACAGGAAACTCAAGAATGCATATTATGTTAAAACCTATGTCGAGAGTGAATGTGAGAGTATGTTCTGAAGAGACTTTGCTGAGTTCAACATATTATTAAATATGGCCAGATGTTGTTTGTAGTTTGTGGAAAAAGTGTCCCAATAGTGGTAATTTTACTAAAATCTCACCAGCATCGTCACTTACAGATCTCCACAGTCAGTCAGAGTTTCCTCAATTCCCTTTGAGGCTCGACTTTCTCTCTGTTAAATGACATAATTAGACAATCTAAAGAGACTATCGTTGTGAGAACTGTGTGAAGAGCTTTGAATAACTCTTAAGTATGAAATACATGTAAAGGTGTCGAAACTGTAAGATGAAACTACAAGGAGGTCATTCACACAGTACTTGTCCATTCAACGTCCAGTGTGTAAGACTTGGAACTTCGAAGCTGAGCCAAAATCGGGGGAAAGAACGGCAAAACTTGGAGGTTTACAAATCAAAAGACTAAATGTAAGTATAGATCCCCTGATGCAGTTTAACACCGCTGTGGAAAAGTGAAGCCTCTATGATCAGAGTAGGTTAGTAGAGTCACGTCTGAACAGCGATTGGCGATTAGAGCTGTCAATCACATATTTAACCCCCTACCTTTCTGAAAACACCTATAAGCGGTCAAAACCTCACTGGGTAGATATTCTGCAGCCCGAAACAGAGTCCAGAGAAGGGGGAGAGTTCTTGTTTCCTATCAGACCACTTGAATTACAATATGCTGAAAGGTAGTTATGGAATTTTTGCCCAGTGACGCCAAAAAACAATCAAGCACTGCAGCTTCTTCTTGCAAAACTACTTTAAATACCTGGAAATCACTTAGCTGTTCCACTACCTTCACAACAATTCAGTTCAATGAGGCCATCTGCCTCAACCCACTGAAGTGAGTGGAGAGACGAACGAGGAACGTAAAGAAACGTCAACAGATGATTTAGTTTTTTCTGAATGGGGATTTGTTCATGTAATTACATCAGGTAATTACCAGCCCTCATGCATAAACCTACATTTCTTGATAGTATTCTATAGTAACACATAAAGGATTAGATTGGATCAGAATGAAATAAAGGGCTCTCTTTTCTCTCTTCAGTCCTCGATGCTGGTATGTAAGACGTTAAAGCCTCAACAGCCTGTCTTTTAATCTCAAGGTCCCAACAGATCCCGGTTTCTTCTCATACTTTTCTGACCCTGGTGGAAGAGAAGATGCATGACAGGAATCCTTCCAGTGGGAAAACGTGCAGTGCTAAGAGGAAGCATGTGGGGACATTCCGCTGGAGTCCATCCAGGGGAACGTTCACCACGCCAGGGGGTACTTCACCCTCCACCTGGCCAGGGCTAACACTGAGGGTTATGTATGGATGACATTTTATGACCTGATTTACCGAGACATAGAGTCTTGATCCTGAGAAAGACAACGCGGTGAGAAGGATTTTCGTATGACTGTCACTTTTTTTTTCTTTTTTACAGTATTTTGCTTTTGATTGATTTATGCTCTCTTTTTTTTTTGCATACTTGTTTAATTCACACGTCAACCACTCCTGTTGACACCCATCAGTGGATGCTGGTGTACAGACAGATAAAATATATAACAGCATTAAAATATAATGAATATAATATCACAAAAAACAAAACATCACATAATAGCAGAGAGAATTATTAAACTCAGCTTTTATTTATTCTACCAGTTTATCACAGTGTTTACACTAGTTCTTTAGGTCTTTAAACAACTGCAAAGCTTCGAGATTGACGTCATGACTTTAGTAACTTCATATTGTCATTACATGGAGTTGAATGAGGTTGTATCTGTGGCTGTATTTTAGTGCCTCCCTTCAGACCTGGTATCCTTTTGCTCGTCATCAAGGAAAACTACGCAAAACCTTTTAAAAAAAAACCCTATACTTACATCCACAAATGTGTGTTCTCCTTGTGGGAGAAGGTTCTGTGTTCATCTATACAAACAATAGCTCACAAATATAAACACCATGGGAACAGTCATCGAATCTCTCAAAAAGGAGACGCGTTCTGGCTCATAGAGATGAACTTGGTGCGACACGTTGAAATACCATCATTAAAATGAAGTAGTTGGGCGTGTATATAAATTTCCAACTTCAGCTATTAGTAAATAAATATTACAAAGGCGGCGCGAAGGTAAAATATTACCGTTAATTTAGGTGGAAGAGTGTGTGTCTTAGTTTTGTTATGTGTGTTATTTGTATAGGTTAGTAAGATTGACAGTGAAGCTGCCACTTGTTTTAGATTCCACTTTAATCATGGGTTGTTTTTGTGTATCTTGTTTTCTAATGCGTGCTTATTTATCCGTGTGACTGCACACATGTGAACATTGCGGTGAGAGCCACAGAGCAGAGGGGCCAGGAATGTGTCCACTCTAATCCCCACTGAGGGACAGAAGATGTTTTAGCAGATCTCCTCTGGTCCACATGAGCGGCCCTGGGTCTGACGTTCCCACAAACTCCGGAACTGGATAAAGAGAGGCCGACGGCTGTTTGGTTTGCACCAGACTTTCACACTGATGAGAGGAACTCAACTAAATAATCGGCAACAATGCCAGCAGAGATGGCTACAGCCCTTCCTCTCTCGATGGTATGCTAAGACATCACAAAATATCAAGTGCAGGATGTCAAACCATGCGGAAGAGGGCTGTGCATTACAGCGGCATGGCACCAAATACTAGAGACGAAGAGAAAGATTTATTTAATTAAATTCAAGAATTGTAGCCTCAAAAGTTAAATGTACTTTTTTCCCCTTTTGGACGCAAACATTTAAACCTTTTTTTTTTCTTTTTGCCTCATATTGAACAATACTCTTCACACACTGTCAACAACAGTTTCCTTTTTTGTTGCATCATGTCTTAATTTAACCTCACCTATCTCAAAGTAAACCTAAATGCAAAGCATAAACTCACATTTTTACGCGTTTTGCCTTTTCATTTAAAAATAAATGGAGTTCATATTAAAAATGTCTCCCATCGCGTACCTGAAAATGTTGCCTATCTTCTCTTTTAAGGTATTGAAAGTGCTGTCTTGGGTTAAAAGTTGACGATGTTTAAATCGAGCTGTCGGAATATTTGCAAACGCCTCTTTGAGTAGAAATGTGGGAAAGGAGCAGCCCTGACGTCTGACTTGAGGAGTGGATGGAAACCGTGGAGTAAAGAGTCGAGGCAGCGCAGCGTGCGCTAAGTCAGGCAGACAGCTGACTCAGCACCTTCCCTGTTGTCTTTGTGTTCAGTCGACAGTATCTTTATCCCCGGCGACAGGATACAGCCTCAGGGCCCGAACACCCCTCACAACCATCCTCCCAGCCCAGACCCTGGAATTCTTACAGACAGCCCTGATCGTGATCCTGACCTGCCCCCTCTTTCTTTTCCCACAAACATAACCAAAAGCATTAGAGAGGAAGTCACAGTGTCGAGCTACAGGTGCTTTGTCGGTACCGCACTCGTAGCTCAGATTTACATGTACCGTAGGTCTCCTTAAACAGAACATGTGTTACAGAGCTGCCGTTTCTACAGCCGTGTTAAAACAGAAATAACAATTATAAAGTCATCCAAAGTTGTTTTTTTTCATATATATTGCTGTGATTGCTGTGTGTGTGTGATGCGTTTTTGCATTTTATGATTTTATCATCCTGAGGCCCTGTGCCCGCATACGAGCCCATTACATTTTGAGTTTCCTGCACTGTATACTTTATTCTTCTTAACTTAAACCTGTTGTCCTCAGTAGCAGACACGTTTTTGTGCCTTTTAGTGGTAGCAAAAGCACAATAATTGCTGTACTTTTCTGTATTTTTTTATGATATGTACAGTATTAACCGTTCTTAGAACATTAAAACACTTAAAAAATTAAACTTCAGTCCCATTTGTCAGCAGGATTACTCAGAAACTATTGCATTGAATTTCATGAAACTTGGATTGGGTCAAGGACACAAACATCAACCGAAAAACAGAAGGAAAACATAATTTGTTGTTTAATGTGTGTGTGGACTATTGGCCTTGGTGGAAGTCTGCGCTATGAAGTCTCCTATAGTTATATAATACGGTTGTTCTTATTGGGTTCATGAGATTCAGGCTTGTTTTTGATTCAAAGAAATATTGAATGATATGAATGAACGAAAGCATTTAGAGCGGCTAGGACTGAGGATAGCTGGGACACTGACTGGTGACACAATTACGCCTCGTCACTGTAGTTGCTCTGATTCAGCTCAACACATGTACGGACTCGTCCAGAGGTAATCACAGCATACGCTGCTCTGCTGTAGGCT
Source organism: Coranthus polyacanthus (assembly GCA_037367275.1). Lineage (NCBI taxonomy): Eukaryota > Metazoa > Chordata > Actinopteri > Kurtiformes > Apogonidae > Coranthus > Coranthus polyacanthus. The sequence continues at coordinate 10,279,608 of JAPQRN010000018.1, forward strand.
GATGAATGCTGTAAACCTGCATTCCCGCACCTGGCCTGAGGCACACACTGTTCACTGCTGTACTCGGGGAGAGAGAGGGAGAGAGAAACTGAAAGAGAGGGAGAAGGAGACAGACAGACTCACTGCAAGATGAAGAGACGCAAAGGAGGAGGGGGAGACAGAGATGAAGAGACAGAGAGACATAAAGAAAAAGGCTGAAACAGAGACAGAGAGAGAGGACTGCATACCAGAGAGGCAGACAACACAATCCTCCACTTCACACACGCTCCTGTTGAGGCTTTATGATCTCCAGGAGGAGAAAACAGGCACAGATGATCTGATGTTCTTTGCTGGGGGGTAAAAGCACATGCCAAGGCCTGCACCTGTACGCTAACTGCCTCAACATATTAGAATGTATAACGACACTGTGGTTACTGGGAAAACTCTGCAGTTAGTAAAACACGTAGTCCTGCCATTATCCACCACTGTGTACATTTAAGGCATATATTTGTATGGGTGCTTGAGAAACAGTGGGAATAGAGCCTCTCGTGTTTTCACTCCAAACAGCCTTCGAGGCACACAACAAGCACTTTCTGCCCTGTAAAGTTGGTACGACTGGAAGAATACGGGTTTGTTTTTTTTGTCTGTGTCTCTCATGAGTAATGACATAGTAAAGAGGTTTTGCTCCCGAGTACGATGTCTTAACATTTACATAAGAGGCACCGGCAGAGGCAATGAAAGAAATGGGACAAGATACACACATCCTGGACAGAAAATTGCTTATTTGTGCAACCGAAATAAGAGTTATTTCCTTCTCCCTCTGCGTGGGCCCCAGGAGGAGGGAAAGGAAAGCGAGTGGTCAACACAGGTCTCACTTTCTAGGAGCAGCTGAATACCAGAGGAGCTGACAGGTATGTACATATTGGAATGTGCTTCTCAGCCACACCTGTGGGGAACACACCCGCCAAGCCTGGCCCCTCTCATCCCACTGGCTGATCTTCCCGTGATTGACAACTGGAAGAACTATTTGGCTCCTGTCCACAGAACCCAGGGGGCAGGTATGGTGAGTTCTGAATGCGAACCAATGGCAGCCAAGAAATTGCTCCGAGCCAGGCGGGGCTGCAGTGAAATAAAACTCATCAATGGGGTGTGTCTCAAAAGTTTGTCAGCAGTAGGACGGTAAAGGGCTGCAGGAACTCTGACTGGTTAAATCTTAACTAGTTCCTTGCTGTATGGGGATCCAAGCGGTTCTCAGCCAGCAGAGATGAGAGAAAACGACAGAGAGGGGCTTTTTCCACGACAGGTTTTACACACTTCTGCGGTGGCCGGGCTGAATGATGGAAGTGAAACAACAGACTCTCATCTGCTCCAAACCTCAGGAACGCCACTTTCACAGCCAGGACTTCAAGGAGCGGGGAAGGTTCAGGCAGCTTCAGGCAGTCCTTGGATAGTGACCTGAGCGTCGCCGCAGAACCTTTTCACACTTTTGGGAACCATTTTTGTCACTAATCAGTAGGTTCTTCATCACATCACAGAAATGTCACAGATGCTTTCATGCTACTATGGTCGCTCACATCTCCTTATCACTTTTCCAGCCCAGCTATAGATTCTGTATCCGTTGGACGGAGAACTGATAAGGGCATGTGCATGACATTACCTACAGACACTGAAGAGACAAGATCTGAGTCAGAGAGCCCAAGGGGAAATTCAGTCAATTTGTGGTCACATTGAAGTCTGCTATTTGTGTTTGTATTTTAGTAGCTTGTTTTTAAGATACAAATTGATTTAGGCAAGGACGAACAGAGCTATCATTTAGATTTAATGCTTTTTAATGACACATTAATTATTAAGGAAGAAAGAGCTTTGCAGTGTAAGTTTTAAAATGTTAACTAGCAGGTTCTACCGACACAGACATTTTCGTTGTAAAATACTGACTTGTTCATAGTCTATAATTAAATGATCTCAAATGTTTTTTTTTTTTTCTTGTAGTACTGGATACATCAACAGAGCTTTACTTTTACAAGACCTGGAAAGTCTAGAGGTTTGTCTTTGCATTGCTGTTGTGCGAAACAGCAGTGGTGAATTAAATGAAACACAGATTCCCTTCAGGCAGTTCAGAGCGCACCTGGTTCAAAGTAATGTCATTGTGGCTTTCTTTGTCGGGGGAGAGCTCAGGAACCATAATGTGTTTCTCAAACGGGCAGTGCATATTTGACCAGTTTGTGGTCGAGGTGTAAATTAGTCATTTTAAGTAAATGGTACAATGGAATGTTATAAGGAGATACACTTGAGTCAAGTCGGTGGGCATGCATTAGCAGTGCACACGTTTTGGTATTTTAAAAGATGTTAAAACAGTGTCACGATGCTCTGGGTCGCCCTGACGTGGTCGAGCATGACTGACACAATTCTTTAAAACATGTCTGCTCAACAACAACGTAACGACAGTCGAAAAGGAATCCAAAAATTAGGTGAGTAGTTTCCAATACGATGTAGAGCAACATGCAGCGCTGACCCACAAACATGCAGCCTTGGTATTTCTACACGTTAATTACAGCTTGGTGTGTGGATAGTTTCAAACTGAAGGATTTATCTCATACTCAACATACTGCACAAGAATAAGCATGTTGAGCGAACTCATGAGAAGTCAGCGTGAGGATTGCATTGAGAAGTTCAAACTTTTCATCCACGTGAACTTTAGTTATTGGCTGTTATCTAAATAAGCAGCATTTACTGGAGGGTTAAGCTGAGCTGGAAGTTATCGTTGCATTTAGTTTGATTTAGATTTTTATAAGGCTTCACGGAGTTCTGGAAACTAATAATAAATCATTTTAAATAAATAATAAAACTGCTCAGACTGGCATCAACATCCGAAAATGTTTAAACTAATCACAAACACACACACACAAAAAAAACACTGAACAATAACCAATCCTGAAAAAAAATAGTTAGTTGTAGTTATTGGATTACATCTTTTCAATAAACTGGGGAAACAATGTTGACTCTAAATTACACTTTTATTATCCATTTATTGCCAAGGTGATTACACTGGACACTTCATCATTTTGTTAAAGTTAAGCTAATACGGGCACACAGCTGGTTCTCATTTCAAAGTATGTGAGCAACAAAACACAGAAAATAACTCCTTGTGATACGACATTCGGCATCCACTGAAATGAAATGAATGAAAAAAAAAGCACAGAGGACGGCACAGACAAGCCTCCTGGACCCACGGGGCGCTTTCTAACTGCTTTCTTCCCCCGAGGCATCCACTCCCTCTCTTCACCTGACGAAGGATCCTCTTTCCAGTAAAATGCAACAGCCTTAATTATTATCCTAATTATTGAATGCCTCTATGCATGTATTAAAGATTTAAAAGAACTGCCACGCGATGTTCACCAATTTAAACGAGACCTCTTTGAGAGCGGGCTGTTGTTTTTTAAGCCAAACCGACCATGGAAGCGCTGAGATCCCACAGCTTCTTGGCCGCGGCGTCATCCTGAGCGTGCGGCGCCGGCGTTTTGGGAGCACAGTCCCTGCGCAGCAATAAAACAGGACGTCATGATCACCAAAACACATCAGCATTAACTTGTGTAAAAAAACATTCACTATGTCCTTAAACAGCTTTTCATTATTATCAAAACGTGGCTACAATTGAGTTTTTGGGAGAAACTCAATTGCTGACTGTTGATGTGATGAATAAACAGCATTTAACTAATAAAATTCATCTTCATAATATTCAGTTTGACTTGCCTGTAGTAGAGGCCGCTGACATTTGCCAGGCTCTCATCCACAGCACAGAAGATGGTGGTCTGGGCTCCTTCCCGAGGGGTTTTGATCAGCATCATCAACAACATGCCCAAGACCCACAAGGCCCAGTTAGGGAGTATGTGGCGGGCTAACTCTGTGCGAATGACCCCAGGGTGCAGACTGTACACATTCACACCAGTGCCTAATAAAAATTTTTTAAAAAATGCATTACATAAAGTTACATAACAAAGATAAAATAGTTAATATAACAACCACAAGGTACAAAAACTCTAAGCCCTCTGAGGGATTTGTACTAATGATGCAGAATGGTTTTAATTCATGATCTTTATCCTAGTGTATCTGGTTGACAACAACACGAGTTACATTTTAATAATACTGTAGTAAGTTGATATAGTGCGTGCCAAGTGCTACCTTGCAGTCTGGCAGCCAGTTCTCTGCAGAAAAGCATATTAGCCAGTTTGCTTTGGTTGTAACTCTTGTCACGTTTGTAGTCTTCATCAAGGTTGATGTCATCAAAGTGCATGCGACCTAAAAGAAACACGTCGACGTAGTCTTCAGGCAGATATGAGGTTTATCTTTAAGAGGTTTTTGTTGTGCTCTATTTGGTGCACAGAAGGCTTGAAACGTTGCCTTTACCGTTCTCGTGCACCATGCTAGAGACGATGACGATGCGACTCGGAGTGGACTTCTTCAGCAGGTCAAGGAGACAGTTGGTGAGGAGAAAGTGTCCCAGGTGGTTCACACCAAACTGCATTTCAAAGCCATCCTCAGTCTTCCACTTTGGACACATCATGATGCCTAAAAAGAAACACAAACATTGGTCACACACTTACGCAGACATAATGTACTTGTGTCCACATTAACATGACTTCCACTAACTTCACCAGCTCACAATCACACGTTTGAAACAGGATGCCTTTTTATTCAACTGAATTTTAAACCTCAACGTGCCTAATTTTAAACCTAAATGTGCCTGTAATATGCTTGACGCGTTCAGGCTCTTTCTTGATCTATTTATGGTGATTATGATTACAAAAAAAAACAAAAAAAAAACTGCAAAACACCCGCATTGTTGATGAGGATGTCCAAGCGTTGCTCATTCTCCTGGATATCTTTTGCCAGGTCTCTAACTGACTGCAGTGAAGCAAGGTCTAGCTTCTTTACCACCACGTTGCCGTTCCCACTGCGGCGCCGGATGTTGTCAGCAGCAACGTGGGCTTTGGTCATGTCCCTGCAGGCTAGGATCACTCTGGCCCCTAGAAAAAAAAAAAAAAACAGAAATAGTAGGCATACAGCAAGTTTAGAAAAAAAAAAAAAACCCCACAAACATCAGGGGCCTCACCTCGCTGTGCCATGTCCAGGGCTGTCTCTTTCCCAATGCCAGCGTTGGCGCCTGTGATCAGGACTGTTTTTCCATCCAGTCTGACCTTGCTGCGACACACTCCCCCTGCTATCCACCTGCGCAAGGCCAGCATGCCTGCCCCTGACGACAAAGAAAACAAATGAAGTTTCAGCTGCACTCCAATTCTGCTATTTCTGTTTAGCTTTTTACATTTTCATTTTCAATCAGTTTATTTCTATAAAGGGTTTTGCTTAGGTTTCACGGGGGGCTTAGGTTCTGTGTTTGCAGTTGTGGTGATGGGGCTTGGGGTGTTTGATTTTATTTGACTAGCATTGTTACAATATTTATTTTAAAAAAAAGCGCCCATTTACACATTTACACTCTGACATAACCAGGAAAAATAGTCCAATGTCATGATAATCCTTCTTGCTTTTGCGTTCCGTAGAAATAACAATTACAAAATAATAGTAATTATTGTTGTCATACTATTGTTTAATGTATGGATGTAGCAACTGTACATGACAGCAAAACATGGAAGAGAACTCTCAGCATTGTTTTTCCCGTTTCATTTGACTCGCGTGCAAGTGAAAAACTCTTGGATGTTGTGCCTAAATGTTATACTGGCAAGGAAACCACTGTTATAATTACTTCTTCTTTCCCAGCTTTTCTCATTCTCAGTGTAAAGCTAAACACTGTCTGTAGGACGACGCAGTGAAGTGAATCAAAATGAACTCCTCTTGTGTCGTGAGCTTGTGAACAGTGTAAGCTTCAAAGAGTTTAGACATATTTAAAAGTGTGAATAATTTCACTGACATGTCTAGATATTCAGAAACTGAACAGTGACAGCAATACATAACGATAAAGTCCTACAGGAACATCCCTGCAATAATTCCCCTCCTGCTTCTTCTCAGTTAAAACAGTAACATGTAGTTGCAAATAACTTCCCTTACATAATATTTAACTTAATAAAATATAGAAGACAACATTTACCTGCAATAAAGGCGACTGTAAGATGGGTGGCATGCCTTATGACAAAGTCCCCTACCGTCTGTGCGTAGTTTAGCATAACTGACCTGTTGATTAGTCTACTAGTAGCACATTACTGTTACTAGTAACTACTAGCTTGGATGAGGCTCTTTCACTGTCATTAAGTGGAAGTGACGGAGGAGTGTGCCCTAACTTTGAGTTTCAGAATAAAAACCCAGTTTTTATGTTGCCTAACCTCAGTTTTCATAGCAGTACATTCATTTTTTTTGTAATGTTTGTGATAAAGTGAAGGATGAAGTGCTGCTTTATGGGTTCAGACAAAATATCCTACTTCTTAAGATAAATGAACTCTTTTACATTCTTATCGTCTCAAAGCTGAAAACAGGCCTGTTTCTCTGACCTCATGGAAAGTTGGCTTTTTAGAAATATGTAATTCTCACAGGACAGCGACGCTACAAACATGAGTATGATACCTCGCTGTATATTAAACTGCCCAACAGTAGCCTATTTAAAGTAGTTCAAATGAGCTCTTCTACAGCAGTGAAATGCAACATACACTTTAACCCAGCAGTCAGTAAAACACGGACAGGGACCATTTTACTGCACAATGACTACTTTGACTTTTCACACTTTATGCACATTTTGGTGATAATACTTACATATACCATGTATGTACAGTGAATTATCATATTGTCTATATGAGGTAAAACAATAATATAGGCATGGATGTGAAGTACTTTGTAACTTGAATTAGTGATATATAAATATATCCAGGCAATGGTAACACATATGGCAACATTACTCTTGATAGGGCCATATTTGTCATATATTATATTTCCGTACTAGGAGGTGAGAATAAATGCAGAGATGTATGTAATTAAATAATGAATCAATTGCTAGTGAACTAATTTGTCGTTAGCTTTCATGTAAATTGATTGTAGTCGAGTATTCTCACACGTGGTAATGCTTTTATATACTTCCTCCAGCTCTGTACATATCCCATTTTAAAAATCACTGTTCTGGAGAAGCTACTTTTAAGAAAAAGAGAAAAAAAAAAGGAAAAAAAAACTGTACTACATTTATTTTGAAAGTGACCGCCCTCGTGCCGTCGCCCTCGTGCCGTTGCCTGAAGCGTCGCCGTAATGCGTCGCTGACAGATCCAAGTTGCTTGAAAATAGTTCGACCCGGGCATTGTTTTTTTATTTTCTATTTTGTTTTTTTTTACGTTGCTTTCAAATTTCCCGTTTCGTAACATTAAGCTAAAATAAATAAATAAAATACAAAAAAATAAAAAAATAAACAAACTTGCCCCGGAAGTTCTTTGCGCGCGTGCCACGTCAGAGCTACAAACCCGTAGATAAAAACTCAGACTGCGCTGGAAAAAAAAAGAGAGTCGTCGAGTAGTGTTTACTAAGTGTTTTTTTTTTTTTTTTTTACCATGCTGTACCTGGGGCTGAGCTGTCTGCTTCTCCACGTCCTGTCCGCGTTTGGGACTGAGCTCACATTCGAGCTGCCCGACAACGATAAGCAGTGTTTCTACGAGGAGATAGAGAAAGGCGTCAAGTTTGACATTGACTTCCAAGTGAGTATCTGAGGATTCGTCTCTTAACTCTGTATTTACGGGGTTGTTATGGCGCCCCTCTTGTGTGGAAAGACATATTTTAGTCGTGTAGCCATTTTAAGTAAAGTATCCGTATGCGAGTTTGTAATAAATCACTTATCCCTCTATCAAAGTGAAATATGTTCCCCACTGTTTTAATGTGTTTATCATCTCCACCATATGTTGCAGTTCAACTACAAGTGACAGCTGCCATTTTTTTTTTTTTTTTTTTTTGGTATTATCATGTCATGTCATCAGCTTTAATTTGTGTTTTATCTTCTTTCTTTCTTTTTCTTTTCTTTCTTTAGGTGATATCAGGGGGGAACTATGATGTGGACTGCTTTGTCACTGATCCACTAGATAATGTGTTGTATAAGGAGAAGAAGAAGCAGTACGACAGCTTTTCTCACACCACAGCTATGAAGGGCATCTACAAAGTCTGCTTCAGCAACGAGTTCTCCACTTTCACACATAAAATAGTGTACCTGGAGTTCCGCCACGGCGAGGAGGAACCTCTCCTGCCTGGCATGAGCAGCTCCACAGCACTGACTCAGGTAAGCCATAGGAACTCGATGTACAGGTACTTCTCAGGAACAATGGACTCGACAATGAGGCAGACAAAAAAAAAGATGAAACATGCCCTGGTAAACTGATCCATGAGCCAGTGTTTGCCGGTACAAAGGTACTGTAGGTCGGGGGTTATGAATGTGTTTTTATCCAGCTGAAACATACAAGACACGCAATCGGCACGTATGTTTTTAATCTGCAAGATACGACAGATTCGAGAAACACTAAATATACAAAAGTTAAGTTATGCAGTTAAATGGCTGTTTGAGAGATAGCAGGTGAAACCACACGGTTACGGTTACATTGATGGTTGGCTTTTAGAAGTGGGATAGTTTTTATGAAGTCCACTGGGTGGAGCCAGAGTTGTTCTCCGTCAGTCTCAGCATATTTAGCAGAAATGATAATAACAACGCCTGAATCTTATTTGGAAGTGTTAAATGTGCTCCCTCGCACTTAAAAATCAGAATATGATAAGAAAAACATGAACATAAATAATTGTAGCTTCAAAGTTTGACATCAGTTAGCATTCAAGACCATCAAGTCTCCCAAGTCAGATACGTAGGATGTACTCAGGGAAAGTCTGAGGAGTTTTAGTAAAAGGTCTGAATATGTGTGGCCCATCTTTCACCGCTTTGTCTGTGATTCGTTTGTTTTTCCTATTTTCTGTTTTCAGCTGGAATCGACTTGCGTCTCCATCCATGAGATCTTGAAGGTGGTGGCCGAATCTCAGACGTGGTACAGGCTAAGGGAGGCACACGACCGTATAAAGGCAGAGCACCTCCATGAACGGGTGACCTACTGGTCCATTGGAGAAACCGTCCTTCTGTTTGTTATTGGCATTGGTCAAGTCGTGTTGCTCAGGAGTTTCTTTACTGAAAAGAAAGGCTCCGTGGCAGCCGCCACTTAGAAACTCTAGTCTTCGTGTTCTCACAAACCTCTCAATGTGAAAGCATCTCTTAGTATTTAGTTTGTTAAAGGGATAGTTTGGGGACTTTTGTTTCTTATTTCTAGCTAACCCAGTGTCAAACACACTTTTCAAACTTTCCAGTTGTTTTGTTCTTACCGAGCGAAAGAGAACGCCCCTCTTTCAATCTCACAGAGACTATTTATTACATTATTTTTTATAAAAGCACAAAATAAAGCATTTAGATCTCTCTGTTCGTGACCCACATTGGCTTTTTTCACTGAAAACATTTTGACTTGTCCTAAATGTTTCCTGTACACAGCAGGATTTGATCATGGCTGAATCTTACTGAGCTGGCACAGGTGTCTGGTCCACTGAGGTCCACT
>JAPQRN010000018.1:10289240-10301432 GCA_037367275.1 Coranthus polyacanthus
TTCCTGTACACAGCAGGATTTGATCATGGCTGAATCTTACTGAGCTGGCACAGGTGTCTGGTCCACTGAGGTCCACTGAGGTCCACTTAGGTCCACTGAGGTCCACTTAGGTCCACTGAGGTCCACTGACACACTGACCCTGGAACCATCAGTACTGTAACCATACGCCTTTTTCTATTGTATGTTCGGCCGTTTGCTGCAAAAGAGGTTCATCTATGTCCCTCTTGATGAAATGCAGTGAAAGTTATGGCTCACTGTAGATACCAAAGAATGGTTGTTTGTTTGGTAATATTACTTTTATTTGTTTTATAGAATGTAATCATTTTGTTGTAACCTTAATTTATGTGCAAAAAGAGTTACATTTGTCCTCCTTTGTTTTATTTTCTCATGCAACGTGCCTTAGCTGGTTTTTTAATTCCAATCAAGTTGAATGTTTACTATTTTTTGTTACCTAAATTTGGTCGTGCGATTTCCGCTATAGCAGAAAAGGTTCTGTTTATTGAATTGAATTGTGCCCTTTTTTCACCAAGAATGATTGGTCCTGATTGTTTATTTATGTTATATGCTGTATCTGAAAAACATGTAGATAGATTTCAATAAAAAAATAGTTTGAAAGCCAGGCTTTGTGAGGATGTTGTGCATGAATCTGTATTTTTTTAATTAATTTAGGCGGCTCAATTTCCAGAATGAGATTTTAATCTCAACTGTGTTTTTTTTTTTTCCTTTGTAGCACATTTGTTGTGATTTCAGTTAAAATTAAGCATCAACGATGCGATGTTTTTATTCCATTGACAGCGCCTTATAAAGGACAAACGGGTGCTGGTCAGATCCATCTAGTTTGCATACAGGTATTTGTGTGCACATCCAATTCTATTTGAGGGAAAATTAAGAGTATATGCACGCTACACTGCAGCTCACCTACTTTTATTTTAAATAGAATGAATGTCTTTGCTCTTCTACAACATTAAAACTTCTAGACAACACACATACACTCACCTCCTGAACACTCAGGTAAGTGATTAGAATAAGAGGAAGAGCTGAAATGACTTGAACTGGAAGCCACACCAAAGATTGTGTAACTCGAAGAATGCCCACACTGAACTCCGCCGAGTAAAACACACTTCATTCTGATTGGTCAGGCCCGGGCTGTTTGCCGACCAATTGGATTAGAGCGTGCTCATCGCGATGACGCGTGCCCCCGCGTGCGTTCGGCGTCACGTCAAGTTTACCGGGCTCTGTCGACCTTTGCGTTCATTCATAAAGTAAGGGGCGTACGGTCCAGCGGGCAGCGGGAATAAATCGTAGTAAATATGACGGGTTACCTGAAGGCTCTCACGAAGGCGTCGAGGAGCGCAGCGGCCGCGCTGAAGCGAAGCCCTGCGGTGTTGTCGCCGGCCGCCGTCTGCCATCACAGAGCCCAACGGAGGAACTGTAAGTCATCCATTAACCACCGCAAAAAACAACAAAACAAAAAAAAAAGAAAAGTACTGTAAGCATTTCAGCCTGGCTCGGTTATGTGTGGACTGACTCGGTGTTGGTGCCTGACATCTAAGTAGATAGTATGGAAACAGGGAAGAGGCTGTTACTGAATCACACATAGGCTAAAATATATATATATATGTATCCGTACAGAAGTATCAAAGAGGCAACATGCAGGTGTAGTTATAAAACAACAAGATAGAACAGAAAATGAAAGCAGGCAAATTAGAAAAACCGCATTAAAGTGAGTTAGTTCGGGTTGACCGACGTGTGTTTAGTCCAGAGACAACGTTAGCTTTGTCTCTTTAAGTCTGTAACGGGGGTCAGTGCCAGCCCGTCTTCACATGGGAGTCCACGTTGTCTGGCACAGGGCTGGACAGATAATAGACGCTATCAAAGCTGCCATATCAAAGCACCAAGGTCAAAAAAAAAAAAAAAGCCGACTGGGTTTTCACTGTCCTACACATTCATACGGCCTAACCGAGCGCTGAAAGGGAGCTGTACGAGTAACGCAGGTGTATTGTGTGGACTTGTCTACTTGTCTGGTGGATCAGACACATCCAGGTGGGGAGAGTAACTGACTTATCACAGATCTGTGGTCCCTCACTCCTTAGCTTTTAGCGTGTTCTAATGTAGGACAGAGAGGTGGACAGCAGTCTGGAAATGTAGTAATTGTGCCGATGCCAACGTGTGACAGCAGAGCCTTTGTTCTGCTTGTGCGTGTGAGAGAACGTGCACTTCATTTGTCAGTCCCAAGCAAGGAACAGAAAAAACATGCAAATCATCACAAACGAACGTTAAGGAGCAATGGTATGCAGCTGTGAAAACATCATGTAACTTGGCTTTTTCAGATGCTACGAAGCGCATCAAGGTGGACCAGCCGGTGGTGGAGATGGACGGAGATGAGATGACTCGCATAATATGGGAGTTCATCAAAGAGAAGGTAAGGGACGTTTAGAAAGGCCAGACCAACTGACTTAAATACACGCCATCTTAAAAAAAAAAAAAAAAAACAGGCTGCTCTTTGCTCATGAATATTTGTTTCATGTTTCACCAAGTTGGTGAATTGTAAAGGACAAAATGGGGCCGGACAGAACTGTGGTTGTCTTTTGCTTGTACGTGAAACGCACAACGGCGTGCGCTTTCATGTCCTCAGACAAAATAAAACATCAGTGTTTTCTACATGCACAGCTGATCCTGCCCAATGTGGATGTCGAGCTGAAGTACTTTGACCTGGGTCTGCCCTACCGAGACCAGACAGACGACCAGGTCACCATCGACTCTGCTCTGGCCACCAAGAAATACAACGTGGCTGTCAAGTGTGCCACCATCACCCCTGATGAGGACCGAGTGGAGGGTACGTTTGGTATAACATTTCCACAGTAAAATGCCTCAAAACGACTAGGCCTATGATACACATTTTGCTTATTCGCGTACTTGCATTGTATTAAATGTTTCCAGCAATGTTCAAAATCTAGAGAGGTCTGTCGCTTTCTTCCTGTTTCATTTTGTCACCTGTCAACGTTGGCGTAGCCGCTTTAAGGGAAAACAGGATATTAACAGTAATACACCAGTGATTCAGCCACATTTTCAGCCATTTTGCAGCGCAGTAATCCAGCAAACAGCTAATATATCGACGTGTTTCGATATTTGTTTTTCTTACCGTGACGTGCGGCCAGTCTCTCTGTTGTGTCCTAAGTTCATACTGAAATAAAGCAGCTTGGTATCCTGCCATTATGAAATGTTTGACTGCACAGCTGCTCCTTTATAAACAAAAAGAAACAGGTTCAGTTGTAGGTGTGCGAGTAATGAGTAGCGATCACGTCCACTGTGGTTCTTAATGACTTGGTTTCTTGACTGTGCTGGAGCCTCAAATGTTCAAATTAAGAGGATGAAAATGCTTATTTTTTTTCAGAGTTTAAGTTAAAGAAGATGTGGAAGAGTCCCAACGGAACCATCAGGAACATCTTGGGTGGAACAGTTTTCCGTGAGCCGATCCTCTGCAAAAACATTCCCCGTCTCGTTCCTGGTTGGACGCTGCCCATAACAATTGGCAGACACGCTTTTGGCGATCAGGTAAAAAAAAAAAAAAAATTCCAAGCGCACGTTCGCTCTTTTCACAGCTGCAGCCGAGCTACATTCTCACGTGCTAGGTTTAATATTTAATCTCCCAGTACAGGGCAACAGACTTTGTTGTTGACCAGCCAGGCAAGTTCAAGATTGTGTTTTCTCCAGCTGATGGAAGCAAAGCGAAAGAGTGGGAGGTGTATGACTTTCCCGCTGGGGGCTGTGGGATGGGAATGTACAACACTGACGAGGTAAGAACGACTATGATTCCAGGTGTATTTACATGGAATCATTTTCAAAACGGATTTATTTATCTTATTTATTTTACTGTATTATAGAAAGTCACCAAATATAGAACATATATATATGTTTTATATATATATATCGATATAAAATTCTGTTATATAATATAAATGTTCACTCGGATTTTTCCAAATCCATAGCAAATGTTTAAAGTGCGTACCAGTCTGTACTACAAAACTGGATTAAGGGTTTAGTGAAGTAACTTCAGGTTTAACCCTGGGTTTTCAGTGTCATGAAAACAGTTTACTTTTGACTAAATCACCAAGGTAACTCACGCTGCACACCTAACATGCCACGGGGCAGGTTACGCTCGACATAACAGATCAATATGTATAAAAGCACTGCCCACTGACCAATCAATTCTCCTAGAAGAGAAAATAGTAGTGAGTGGGTCTCTTAGGAAGGTAAGAGTAATACAAACTGTCCAAACCCTCTGGCTTTCCTTTGTATAGTGATGTATAATCCTAAAACAAAGACTGATTAAAGCGCCGAAGCCTTGGATGTGTTGACCTTTTAAGACTTGACAGTAAACCTACATAACGGTTTGAGTCATGTGTTTGCGTTTGTTCTTTACTCACAGGTTCTAGTCCACGTTTGTGATCGGTCACCACCCTTTTCCCGTGAACGCGCTCGTACCTAGACACAAAGATTTATCCCGGGGATGTCGAACTTGTTTCGTAGTACAGGCCCCTAAATCCAAGCTCTCGTTGTAGTTTAGAATCTGGAAACGTGTATTTTAAGATCTGGAAAACAAGTAGAACTCACGTAGGAGATTGAAACCAGAAAAGCATAACTAAATGAGTCCTCATCACTGTGCGGGTAGACAGGTGACTGCTATGTTTTTTGGTTTTTTCACACCAGTCCATCAGTGGATTTGCTCACAGCTGCTTCCAGTACTCCATCCAGAAAGGGTGGCCTCTGTACATGAGCACCAAGAACACTATCCTAAAGGCCTATGATGGGCGCTTTAAAGACATCTTCCAGGACATCTTTGAGAAGTAAGTTACCGAACGAATGAGGATTTAGAGTCTAAGAAAAAAAAACACCTCGACACAACAATTGCAATGTTACAGTTAGTGTTTATGGTGTCTTAAAAGGGACAGTAAGCCAGTGGGGGTTATAAACTGTTATAAAAAGTGCCGTTATTCTGTCTCCTTCAGAGAGTACAAGCCAGAGTTCGACAAGCTGAAGATTTGGTATGAACACCGTCTCATTGACGACATGGTGGCTCAGGTCCTGAAGTCTTCGGGAGGATTTGTGTGGGCCTGCAAAAATTATGATGGAGATGTGCAGTCAGATATTCTGGCTCAGGGTTAGTGCACTTTATCTGGGGATGCGTCAGTGGCGGTACACGGATTCAAAGCAGGCTGTAGTGGATTCTGTCACTGACATGTCGTCTGCATCCCGTGTTGCATGGGTGTGTGGGCTTATTTGTTGTGGTGTTTGTATCTCCATTTATCTGCGTGTGCTTCGTGTGCAGGTTTTGGCTCTCTGGGTCTAATGACCTCAGTGCTAGTGTGTCCTGATGGTAAGACTATCGAGGCTGAAGCAGCCCACGGCACCGTCACCAGGCATTACCGTGAACACCAGAGGGTAAGAGCCGACAGGTCGTACCGTGGAAAATGTTTTAGCTTGTGAGAGACGAATGCTGAAAGAGTATGCTTTGTACTTTGTAGGAACTCATTTTTAATCCTGAAAATGAGGAGGATGTGGAGTGATGGATATCTTTTGCTTAAAGTCCCCCGTTTTGTTTCAGGGCTATGACTTTTAATTAATATTAAAGACACATTTTAGGTTTCGGTGCCATGTCAAGTTCAATAACAAACGAGTAAAAAGAATGAAGACCTCTTGTTCGTACTTACCATTTTAGCCTTTGAAATATAAGTAAATCAAATAAATGTATTGTAGTAACAAAGATGTCTCCAGTGCGTTCACAGCGCCATCATTAGACCTCATTGCAAAGCAAACACCTCCTGAACTTTCAACCGGTTTACATTAGCTGACCTTGTCTTTGCAGGGAAAACCAACAAGTACCAACCCCATTGCAAGTATCTTCGCTTGGACCAGAGCACTGGAGCACAGAGGCAAACTGGATGGGAATCCTGATTTGATCGTGTATGTCATCTGATTTATCAGCATCTTTTACTCAACGTAGCATGCGGCATGTTTGTGAAGTACTACATTATACCAATTTGTCGCTCTGCAGGTTCTCCCAGACGTTAGAAAAGGTTTGTGTGGAAACTGTGGAAAGTGGTGCGATGACCAAGGATCTTGCAGGTTGCATCCATGGCCTGGCAAAGTGAGTAAACATATTTAGATCAACAAGCCCTTAGTAAGTGTGTGCTGTGTGTAATGGGTTGTTTTATAAAACTTTACCCTTTAAAAAAAAAAAAAAAAGTCTTTTACATGAAGCACAGATTGTATTTTGGTGTAACTTATCGTAACCCTCGCTCTGTGATCTTCCAGCTGCAAACTGAATGAACATTATGTCAACACATCAGACTTCCTGGATGCAATCAAGACCAACCTGGACAAAGCTCTGGGAAAATGAAGACACGATCAGAACCTGGTCTGACACAGTAGCCAATGTAAAGACAAACACTGTTTGTGTATTTTAAGCTGTTTTTACCCTTTGTTTGTATGAACCTTCACATTCCACTTTGAAGGAAACAAGTTTTCTATTTTCTGTGCCATTTTCCTTTTTGTACAGGCCACTGATCCATTACTGTGCTTGTGCCTTTCCTGTCATTGAGAGATTTTTCTATTGCACAACGAAGTGACTGTACTTTATACATTCATATTATTACTAATGCTAACTTATAATGCCAATTTTAAGGAATAGAAGAAATTATTTCGTATTTTAATTAGAATGTCCTCAGGAAATAGAAACTGTTTATGAACAAGTTTTGCACTATCAGACTGAATAAAAAAATAAAGACGGTGTGGTTGACCTTTTTATCTTAGCAGCAACACTGTGCTTAGTGTTTCTGTTGCAAATAATTTCAGCTAAGGCTGTATATAATCATATTGGGCCTGGATACATCCACATTCAAAACCTCCCTGCGGTTGAGATTTTAATTCAAAGTAAAGGGACATTTTTGTTGTCAAGTGGACAGTGCATTTACCAAGATGTCAGGGTAGCACCGAGGAGTGTTGCAGTAGTTATGTAGTCATCTGGAAGATTTAATGAGATGTTGGCTCAGGACATGAAACAAGGAGAAACCTAACATCTGTTTTAGAAGTGCACGTGGGAACGGCAAATCCAAATGACCAATTATTGCCGTCTTTGTGCAGGTTTAGTTTACCTTTCATTTCAAGCACCTGTTCATGTGACTCCTGTTCAGCTGTGCTCGTTTAGTGTGACTCATATGCACACTTCAGTTTGCACCAGCAGGGGGCCTGTCCTGTTACGAGCTGTGGCGTCACCTACCGTTTAACACCGGCAGATGTCGACATGGGCGCAGTTGGCCCGGTTATCGTTCATTCTACCAAAGAAAAATGCTGTGGTTTAAACTTTTTTTTCTGTCATTGTTTGAAACCTGGTCAGGGTGAAGTTGAACATGCAGAAAGCTGTTGTTCCACTTTTACTGCCAAATATATGAGGCCTCTGTGGTAACACTATTCAGATGATATCAGGTTAACGGCCTGAACTGACCTTTTAGCAATGTCTAGACTGTATAGAACGATAACAACCAAGAAGAAGAGGGTAAATAAATCATTGTGATCGGACACTTAAATTGAAGCGAAATTGAGTTCATAGACACTCCAACACTTAACACGGTGGGACGGACACCTTGTTATTTTTGCCGTTTGTTCTCAATCAGAACTCAAAAGTCTTTACAAAGGTTAACGTTATAGCTGAACCACTGACCAGGGAATGTGCAACTCTGTCTGTCTTTCCACCAATCACAAGTCAAAGAAAATGAACATAGCGCCTCTATCAAAGAATTACCAGAAATTAGCATTTAGATTACCTTTTTTCTTTTTTTTCCCCTGGAGAAGGGCTCCTTTGGAGCTGCTAAGTGCTAAAGAACCTCCCTCTTAATATGATCTGCAGCTGTAAAAGAGTCATATCTCTGAGCAAATTGATCAATCAAGTCCTGGGAAATAATTTTCTATGAAATTATAATCCATGCACAATGGAAGGCACCAATGAAGAAGTGTTGAATCAATCCATGAGGGAAATGTGGGAAAGTCTACATAATGCTCTGGTTTAGGTATTTAGTCAAAACTGGCATCAAAAGTCACTCTTTTGGGCCCACAATAAATAATAACATATTTCTACACATATGGGGTATTGTTGTTTTGAAATGACACTAACGTTCTACCACACAGATGGCTAAAATGAACAATAAATTACAATTAAATTACCCAAACTACAAAATATAGAACACCCCCTCTTTTCTATTACGGTAACTCACAAAAAAAATGACAATATTGCTCACCTATTCTTATTTTTGACTAAAGACACTTTGATATTTTGGCTTTTACCTCAAACAGAGACAGATGAAAAGACAGGCTCCGTCATTTAAACTAGAGAACCTTTATTAAATAATTCATGGTCAATTTCCATGAGGTCTCATGTTTAATATTCCTCATCTCAAAAAAGAACTAGCAGATCATTCCTCTGGTTTAGTGTGCATATCAAAGCTGACCTGCATGGCAGGACAGGGGGAGCTGACTGTCTTCCCCAAAACAGAATAATGAATATCAGGACTAGCATCAGTCCACTTTCAATTCAATCATTTCAAAACCTCCAAATAAACTGCAAGTGGCACAGTTTCCATTTATCAAATTTACAGATTGGGTTTTATTCATTTTCAATAATTTTTGTCCTTAGGGGGGGAAACGTCTGACTTAATTGAATTGAAGGTGAAGTGAAAACAGCCCTGGTTTTGAGAGTGCTGAAACTACAAACAACGAAAAAACCCTAACTGCTGATTCTCCATACAAACTGCTCATTCTTCAATATGCATTTGAACTGACAACTGTGAAATATCCACATCAAGGAAACTGCAGCTTACAAAAACCTAGTGAGAGGGCATATCCGTTTGCGTTTGATATTGCCGGTGTGGGGGTCTTCAAGATCCTATGATCTTATTTCCTCCAGCTCTTCTCCTTGAGGCAAATGAGTTCACTCTTACTGAAGACAGCCTTCACAGAAATGACAGGTATCAATGAAAAAAGTGCTTTGTATTGTTCACTCAGTAATTCAAAACTAGAGTGGTATATTCACTACACGGGATAGATTATTCATGTAAAGCTAAACCATGTAAAACAAAAAAGGTGAGTAAACACACTGCATGTTGCAGAATCATTTGTACAGTGAGAGGGCTTTACATGTCGGAAACATTGTTGTCAGGTTATTGGCCGACATGGGACAGTAGCAACTTTGGTAGTAAGTGCCCTGGTAAGAAAAAGGCTACAATGTCCTGTGCAAAAAGCACACACGCATTGAAACGCCGGCCTGTCTTAACCGAAGATGGCGCAGGAATGGTAACTACATTTAGGAACGGTTTAGTAAGAGCATTCAAACCTATGAATATGTTGTGACTATGTATCAAAAGTTCGATATATAGTGAGTAAATAGCTGACATGGTGGAAGCTTAGTTGCAAATGTATCTAGCTGGCACTTTCAGTCAAAAAATATAAGGGCATACATTGGTGTTTTGTGAATGACGACATGGCAAAATGGTAAACAAATTTTCTATCACATCGAATGTAACTGATGGCTCTGTAACTTTTTTTCTTTTTTTCAGATAACTGATACATACACACAACATACAGATTTGACTGTCCGCCAGAGAGTCTTTGAGTCAGAAGCGTAGTAATCCCCCCCCCCCCCAAAAAAGGAGCTCCAGACCACGTCAACAGTTTCAGTGTCAACAGAGCTGAAACGTCTCCTTTGAAGTGCGTCTCGTTCCTGGCCTCCCATCGGAGTCCATCAGTTCTGGCTCTTCTGGAAGGAGACCAAAACTAAAAGATATCCCCAACAAATAATGTTCTCCGCTGTATCACCCGCTCAAGGTGTAGTGTAGCTGCTTGTATCCTTCCCAAAATTGTAATACTCCTCCATGTCCTCCATGTTTGCTGTAGTGAGCTTCGTGAGGTTTTGGGAGCCACCATTGTCCATACTGTCTGGTGATGTAAAGCTGAAGTTCTGTCCTTCATATTCCCCCTGGCTCTCCATTTCTGGAAGAACTTCTGGGGAAACAAATAAAAAAGGTTAGAAACACTGTTAGAGGATAAACAAGCTGGAAGAGTTACTGCTTTACTGTTCTTGCCCTGACTTGGCAACATTCGGAGGTTTACATTTCTTAGAACTTTGACGTAAAACCACTGAGGTTTATTTATAGTAGTTTTTTAAGAAAAAAAAAGTCAAAATATTCTGACTCTATCTTCTTACATGTGAATATTTTCTGGTTTCTTTACTTCTCTATGACAGCAAACTGAATATCTTTGGGTTGTGGACCAAACAAGACATATGAGGATCATGTCATATCATCTTTGGGAAACAATGATTGACATTTTTCACCATTTTATTGACCAAACAACTAATCGATTAATCAAGTATTAAAGTTTCCCTTGAAGGGATAACGCGGTATAGTAATGTCTGAAGTAAAGGGTGTTAGGCAAGCAACAGATGGATCAGGAAAACACAGACTATCAAAAATATACTCCTAAAACACACCATTTAGAAAACATCTGGGAATAATAATACAGTTTATTAATACTGATGTACATAATATAGAAAATATTGCGTGTACAGAAGGCCTGCAATGAGGAAAACCTGCAATGTGTGAGAACTTTGTTCAATATTGTAGTGAGACACCAGACTGAGCTGCAGCTTCATCTCATTGACCTACGGGTGTGAACGCTTTGCTTAATCACTGAGTTTCAGGGAGTTTTCTGCAACGTGTTCATCGTGCATGTTGCAAAGACAGTAAAAACGCGATTGTCGGCGAGCACGAATTGTCAACATTTAACAAGCATTGAGAAGCTTCTTTCAGGCACGTGGAAAAGAGAGGCGGAACTTTTAGTCAATTTTCCCGAATAAGTTGAGGTAAAGTGTGGTACGTGCAGCAGGTCTCACCTTGTCCCTCTGGTGAGACGTCCATTCCATGCTTGACCTTCATGTGCCTGCTGAGGTTTCCCTTCAGGTTGAACTTGCTGGTGCAGTAAGGACACTTGAAGGGCTTACTGCCAGCATGGAGGTGCATGTGGCCCAGCAGGTTATACATTCTGTTAAAAGACTTGCCACACACCTGGAAAAAAAAAACAAATCAAAAAAGTTGACACTGATGTTCACCAACCTGTCATGTTAAATTGCACTGAATTAATTAACCAAAGGTAGATAAAAGAAAAGATAAAACTCCTCTTTAAATTAATATTCAATACTTTTACATTGAAATGTGTCATCGTATCATATCACACCAGAATTAATTAAAAAAAAAACTGTACACTTATTATCATTCGGGAGATAATCTTTTCTTGAAAGTTAATGAAGTCCATGTACTCGCCTTGCATTTAAAAGGCTTCACAGGCAGGTGCACGATCATGTGGGTCTTGAGGGTCTGTTTCTGGATGAAGCTCTTGAAGCAGACGTGACACTGGAAGGGCCGGACACTGTTGTGAATGAGCATATGCCTCTTGAGGTTGGCAGACAGCGTGAACTCTCGGGAACACACGTCGCACTTGTGGCCTTTCATGCCCTGCGGCGTCCAAACAGAAAGAAGAAGTCAGTCAAATCAAACGATAGGGCAATCATTTCCTTTTCTATGCAAATAAATCCCCCATCTGGGAAGTTTTTCTTTGAGCTTTTGACTTAAATGTTCTCATATCCCGCCAATGCGACGGTGTCTTTAACATAACCAAATACACGGCAGCCATTTTGATTGTACTAAAAGAGAAGGAAAGTCTTGCAACCAGTCCTTGTTATCTCCCTGTAATATTCACATCTATGCCGCACAAGAAATGTATATATGTTCAGAAGCAGGTCACAGAGCAGACAGTTCACTACTTCCACAGCCCTAGGGCTCGTCTAAATGAATGTGTTGCACCACACTCTCCACTCTGCAGCCAAGCACAGCAGACATAATGTGGGACTGAATAAGTGCAGTCTGGGTTATTGAGAAGAACAAATATGTATAACAGGTCAGTAGTAGGTCGAGAGACGGTGTTTGTTTAACCAGACAAATGTAGCAGACTGTCAGTCCACCCACTTGTCTGCACAACAAATGGGTTGTGTTTGCTGGTGCATCGTCCACCAGGGGGAGCAGTGAACAGATGGCAGGTTTGATGACAGCAGATACAGTTTAAGCCACAAAAGAGAGCATTTTCACT
>JAPQRN010000018.1:10316175-10326564 GCA_037367275.1 Coranthus polyacanthus
GGAAACCGAGAGCAAAAGAGGGAAAAAAAAAGAGGGAGAGTGAGAGGAGGGAGGGAGGGAGGGAGGGAGGGAGAATGAAAGAGGGAGACAGGAGGAAAGAGGAACAGAAAGAGGGGGAGGGGAACAGAGCTGGAGAGAGGAAAAACAGAAAGAGGTACGGAAAGAGAGCACAAAACGTATCTCGCTCTATTTTGTGGTTTCACAAACATGGCTGCAGCAAAAGAAGGAAAGAATGGTATTGGTTTTTGGTGTTTGATCTGCTTTTCACAAGTCCTCTCTCCGTGACACACACACACACTTCAAGTGGCATCTTGATAAACCAGCATCAGTGGTAATTAGAGGTGAGCTATCACACGATATCATGTTGTGATCAATCTTACACATGGCCACAATCTTTCCTTCCGGTGAATCGTAGAGATCGTGTCATTTTATGTAGCCCCACTCCTGTTTCCAAACTTACTTCATAATTTCAAAGAGCGTTTAATGAACTGGATACGAGCTATGTCAACATTCCATTAGCCTTATTCTTCAGTTTCTCTGCCCTTACCTGACGTGCATGTCAACAATGCAACCTGAGTGGCAGCATGGCTAGCAGCATTATGGTGGAAGAAGACCTACTTATACAAAGCAAAACTACTGTCACTGAGCGAGGTGTTTGAGAAGTCGACAAAGTAGAGCCGAGCGATCTGGCCAAAAGGTCAAATGATGACCTTTTGAGGTAAAATTGCAATCCGTGATCTGAATCACGATTTTCTATAAAATGTAGGCTAGTTGCAACCAAACTGTAACAACTTTGCCCTTAGTTTTTCCCCTGGTTTCTGGAGGACTTAGGCTGTCCGTTGTATTATTAAAATATTTTGACAATAGCTGACGAAGTTACAGACTGTGCTAGGCTGTGGTGGAGTTGTATAATGAGCCAACAATGTTTTTACACTCTAACGTAACTCTAAAGCATCTGTGTAAATCAGACTTAACCACACGTCGGAGCTCAGAGGTCAGACCAGCAGCTCACAGACTTTATTGTCTAAAGTCGTCAGTCGTTATTTCTTCAGCAGCAGCAAAACGACACGTTACACAAAGTCTGGACTAAAACACTTTAGTGCATCACAGATAATGAAGAATCCCTATAAACGCACTTAAATAAACTCGATAGTCTGTTCCTGGGTTGTTCTTGATAGCCACTGGTTCTTGGGTCATTTACAACATTAACCGAGTAGGAAAGTTGGGACGTCGCTGTTATTTATTTAATGACACGATCTGTACAATGTCTGTCACAACAGAGAATGTGGCTGTTCAAATGCTGATGCAGACTGTTGATCCACGATAGGACATGCCAAGTTGCAAATATTTTTCTAATCCTGCCATTCCCTGCTTTTATGCAGAATGTGGACAGGACACCGATGGACAAGTCTCTGAGAATACTTGTTCACTACTGACTCTTTATTTTAATTACCCAATAAACACGGGTATCAATAGGTATTTTAACATGATGCGTACTGGAAATAGTGGTATCTTTAATGTAGTCTATGCACATTTCTAAGTCGGGAAGAATGATTGCTATTCAAATCTTTGATCATAATTGCGATTAAAGAAAAAAACATTGTGTTATTATCTTTTGGCCAAATTGCTCACCCCTAGCTGTGATCACTAATTAGAATCATTATAAAGTCCAACAGCTTCATCCAGGTATATTTTAATGAGTTCAAAGACAGAATATTTGGTCTTTCTAAATGGCCCCTAGTCTATTTTTCTACCAATCTGCAAAGGTGCTAAACTGCAGAGTGCAACCACTGTGTTATCTGATGAGAGTCTATCACGGAAACATATTGTATACTGGCTGAAGTCCTGAAACATTTCAGGTCCGGCGTGTCAAAGGAGAGGAGGGTTATGTTCTTTACTAATTGCACACACACCAATGTCCACTGGCTGTTTAAGC
Source organism: Coranthus polyacanthus (assembly GCA_037367275.1). Taxonomy (NCBI): domain Eukaryota; kingdom Metazoa; phylum Chordata; class Actinopteri; order Kurtiformes; family Apogonidae; genus Coranthus; species Coranthus polyacanthus. Next base: position 10,318,112 of record JAPQRN010000018.1, read on the forward strand.
ATGTAACAGTGGTTTTTGTTGCATGAGTGGACACTGGCAACAATGGACGACATGCGCAACATCTGGTGACACTTGAAGTCAGGTTGCCACTATTAACGCTATCCTTACTAAAGTAATATTTTGCATGTTGGGTCATTTCAGCCACACATTTCGTGGAGCTAAACAGAGGGTCAGTAAGTGCAGGAAAAAACAGAAGAAGAAGTGATTTCTCTACAACCTTTTCTCCCTTTCTGGATTGTTCTCTTGGATATAAACATGCAGAACAGAACAGGACCTTTTTGGCTCACCTGCGTTTACAGCAAATGCCTCAAAATTACAGTTATTTTTCTACAGTAGCTGAAATCCTACTTTTCTCACCACTATCAGATTATGGAGAATTGCTGCTTACCCATCCCCAAAAGTGACCAATATCAAGAGGCGTGACGCACCAAGCTAGCCTCAGAGAACTTACACCAGCGAGTGTGCTTATCAGGACTTCTGTTAGTAAGTTGCATTTGAATAAAGGGCTGAAGCAGAAACTCGTCAACAGTCACTCATTTGGGTGGTTAACCATGCTGAGCTCTAATTCAGCAAGCTGCTGTTTTGATCATTGCTTAGGCTGCAGCTTCGAAAATCTGTTTCAGAAAGCATGCTCCCAAAAAAAAAACGTGCTGCTCGGCTAATCAAACAGTATCTCGACATCTTATGTTCTGACACAGATTCTAGATTTGGAAAGTAGGAAGTTACGTCACACCTATGGCAATCCAGAACCGGTTCCAGTTTAGAGTCAGGGCCAAATTGGACATGCAGTTGGGAATCGTATGCCTCACTTTTAAGGATGCCAGCAAGACCAGAGCAAGGTGTCGCTATACGCTGACTACAGATATCAATCATCTCCACTTTATGTCAAAGCAGGCGTCGAGGTTTAAAACATGTATGAAGTAGGGCTGGGTAATTTGTCATTATCTACTTTTCAGAGGGATCGTACAGATCGTGTCATTAAAAAAATAACAGCACAGTCAAAACTTCCCTACTCAGCTGACATTCATTTTCAATGGCCCGTTTACCAGAAAGTGTTGCACATAGGCATTGCACTAACTTATGGGTTTGTAGCATTAATGTTGCTAGCACAGGTCACTAGGCTAATGACTGCATTTCAGTCCATTTATAGCGATACTTTAGCGTCTGTCTGCACTAAAGTGTTTGCCCTTAGTCTGCATTAACTTGCAGAGTTTGAGTAATGTGTTGTTTTGCTGCTGCTGAAGAAATAATGAGGAAGAATTACCGTAAACTGAACGTGCAGTGAGTCTGATTTACACAGATGCTTTAGAGTTATGTTGTTTAGTTATGTTTTCGATTCATTATAAAACTTTGGTGTGACAAATCAGGCCGCCCCAGTGTAGGTAAGTAATGAAACACTGCAGCGTTTCGGATACGTACAGTCGGGAAAATGTGGACGTCGTATCGTTTACTTCAGCTAGATATTGTCAAAATATTGTAATGATGTTGGTCCAAAATGATGGAGAGTTGCAGAGTCAGACGACAACAACAACCACACAAAGCCATCGCGCACAGCCTTTAGGAACCAGAGCAAGCTAGAGCAAAACCTGTTATACATTTTGTGTAAGAGGTGAGAGGTGGAAGAGGTGAGAAAATTGTGATTCAGATCGCGGATCGTGAATCTACCTCGAAAGATCGTCATGTGATCTTTTGGCCCAGCTCTAACAGGATGAGACAAAATGGAGAAAGAAAGAAAGATAACCACATTATACATTAACATCACGTATGATGATGTAAGACATGTACCTGCAGCCATAGCCTACAGGCTTCTGTTTACAGTGTTTATACTGTAATAAAACAGTTGTGTTTTAGAACTGTTCAGGAATCAATGGAACGGAATCAATAAAGAATCAGACCAATAAGCAGAATCAATAATGATGGTGGTTATCAGTAAAATCTTGTCAGTCCATCCCTAGTTAACCCCCACTTAACTACACATGCATGTGCACAAAATAAATATTAAAAAAGTTAGCAGTACAGCAAACAGCCTAAGAACATATGGCACTGTTTATAGCGACACATTTGCTATTAAATGGAGGTGGTTTGAGGTGTAGCTATATTCATCCACTATTATAAAGATAGCAAATGTTTAATAATATTTACTCCTGATCACTATCACCATTAGGACGCCCTATATACTGGCAGGAACACAAAAAGGAGGAGATGATTTAGATTTCATACAATTTTGTGTCCAATAAACAAAGTACTATTAAATATTTGACACCACTATTTCTATATTTCCATTCAAACTCATCAACGGTGTTAAGGGAGGAAACCCTCTCTGTAGCCAACATCAACAGCTGCCAACTTCAGGTGGCAGAATGAAAGCGAATGCAGATTTCCAGCTCTAATGGCCATGGGTTGAGCCATACCGACCTAGGGTTCTGTGACCCATAAACCTCTCAGTCTTACCTCAAAATTCCACTGAATTAAAGAAAACACGAAATCTAAAGCATCGGGGCAGTTTGACATTCTTTCACAACTCAGGGTAAGTGTAAAGTACAGCTTGAAGGTAAGCCTATTTGTAAAACCTGAGGCAAGTGTACAGTATAATGTATTTATGAAGAACCGTCCTTTGAGTGTCTGAATTCCCAAACATATAGTATGTCAGCTCTTATCTTTCGTCTCCTTAAATGTGAGCGAAGAAGAGCTCCGTGACTTATGAGCGGCACATTAATATTGTTTTATTTCTCAATTTGTCATACAGATATGAAAGACAAGTCTGGTTTGGCTTAATGTTTACGAGACCACTGACGTAAACAAACTGAAATATTGGTCCCAGATTTGATTTCTATTCCCATCATGGTTCACCCTTATGTTACGACTTCGCTAACAGTAACGTAATAAGATGGCAATGCGTGAAGCCATCAAACAGGATCACTTTGAGACGAATTACGACAGAAGGCGTAAAGGTAAATGCTGCTGTCGGTCTACCATTTTGTTTCTGTTCTTTGAAACTAACAGTTTTAAACTCCATCACTTCTTTCTCTTCCTCTCTCCCCCATCACTCCTTCCTCAGGTTTCCATGGATACACCCCCCTCCCTTCTTTCACCCCCCCCCCCATTTTTCATCACTTCCTTCTTATCTTTTCTCATCCGCTATCATCTCTACACTCCTCTGTTTCTGTTTTTTTTTTTTTCCCCTCCAACCAATTTCTCTTTTTACAGATGGAGTTTAATGCACATGAGGCACGGTGGTCATGACCCACTCATGGCCCTGTAACGCAAAAAAATACAAAATAGGGCATAAAAAGGAAAATAATGTTTATAAAAGGATACGGTTTATAAAAAGACCTTGCTTTTTCTCAAAAAATAAACCTCCTAAAAAAAAAAACACACACAAAAAAAAACAGCAGGATTAATGCTCCAGCTCTTTATTGATCCCTGAAGGATTTTTTTTTTTTTTTTTTAACACAACAGTGCCTCAAGAGTCAGCTGAGATTTACAGTTTTGCTTCAGGACACTTCGGCAGAGGAGATGCTTACTAAAACTGAGATGTGGATCTCCCAATTGAACTTTGGTGTCCTTGGCCATCATTTAGCCTTGTTAGCCTGACAGTCGATCATTAGATATGGATATTGAGGTGCGCCGTCCCTACTCAAGATAACACTTTTTCCCTCTATATTAGTGGCAGACGGGAAGGTTATTGTGCACATTATGAAGTGCATCTGTTATAGTCGACGATACCTGGCAACAGAACACACAGCCGCGGCAAGGACTTTAAACACACAACAGCGTCAGTCCTGTGCAACGAAAAAGGAAGGAAATGAAATGCGTCCATGAAAATATGCAAACGCAAAATAAGGTACTTAAGCATCAAAGACTTTATTTACATGAAGGCAAATAATCCCTCAGAGCAGTGAGGAACTTGAGAAATAATTTAATGATCAACGTAACCCTTCGATTTAAAATTACACTGTTCAGTCAGTCTCATTACAGTATTTAGTGCATCGTGCTTCATTTGCATTTAGATTAAGCGAGACAGTTTGTATTGTCCACCTAACGCACATAATCCTCCTAAAACTTAATATTCACTCACAAAAAAAGTTGCAAACAATACTTTTATTGCACAATGTCAATGTTATTCTCAAAGCACTGACCTGTTACAAATGCCTGTTAGAGGCATTAATATTACTTTAATAACAATAGATAATGTTGATTTTACTATATTAGTAGAGACTTACTCCATAATAATACTGGGAACACACATACAGCATAGTACCGCACTGTAATGCAATGTCTGAACACTGTGTTTCCTCTGATTAATAAGTAGAAATGGTCGTAATTTGTACGAAACCTCGTTCTGATCCAGTTCTGTTTGCTTTTTAAAAGTACCGCAATGCGCTTTTCTACATTTCCTTTAAAGTTTCAAAATAAAAGCCATGTAGCATTTCAGTAAACAGAAACCATTTATTGCTTAACAGAGCTTTTATTGTGCAAACGCTGTCCTCCCGTTGCGCTTGTAAGATTCTAAATCTAAATCATCTTCCAGCTCCTTGCACTTTTTTTCCCCCTCTTCCTTTCTCTGTAATAGTACATAAAACTACTTTTTTACTTCTTATAGCCTAAATCTTTCATAAAGATAATAACCAGCAGGTTCATTGATGTTGAAAATAATCATTATTTGCAGCTCTATACATTATTCTTATTTCATTTATAGGGATGCGCTGATAAATATTGGCCAAACATCGGTATGAGCCGATATCGGCCTCGTTGTCTGCCATCAGCCTATTTGTAGATAACATGACACTCACTGCCCACGTTTATCTGTTGTGTTTTATTAAGGCTTGTGGCATGAATTTGTATGATTTAACTTGCGCTCTTTCAAAGATAATGTGACTAAGGGCTGAAGACGGGGAGAAAACACTTCAGTTATTTTTTAGAATGAAGATTTCTTTGTTTCACTGGAACAAAAGGGGGCATAAGTAACAACAATATTAAAATGAATGAACAAAGGCAAAAATATCGGCACTGGCATCAGCTAAGGGCCAAATTCTTACTTTAAACATCAGAATTTCACAGTCGGTGAATCCCTACCTTTCCCTTATGAATTCTCTCATTATTCTTTGTGCTGAACAAAACTAAACCTAGCAGGCCTCATCACTACATTATTAACTACTTGATCTGGTTCTCTAGTACTTCTCTCCCAGCGCAGCTACAGACACCAGCAGGAACGGCCAGGCAGCACAAGGTGTCAATCAAGCAGACACTGTAAAATGGCTGTACTGTCCTCAAATCCCTCGAGGATAACACCGTCCATCCACAGAGCCACAGCGAAGCTAAACATACTTCACCAACTGTAAAACTACTGAACCAACATCACTGCACAGTGTCATGGCCCGAGCCTCATCACTGACAGACAAACAGAGACACAGTGTGAAAGAAAAGAGAGGAGACTGAAAGAATAGGAAAGGGAAAGAGAAAGGCACATACACACAAACACCCACAGCTAAAATTACATTCAAGAGGGCATGAACTAGGCCACTGCTCCGCACCATGCTGCAAAGTGGTAGTTAGATAAGTGAATAGAGGCTTGGAGAGACCTGAAGGCTGACGCTCAATATGGTTACCTACAGTATCTGAATGGACTGTTGGCTCAACACATAGCACAATAAATCTGAGCCGAGATGATCTTGGTCCAGTTACGACTTCAGACAGGGTCTAATAATCAAGATTCAACCAAAAAGAAAGAGGGGGAAAAAAGCAGAAAATTAAGAGAAGAAAGCAGTCATCCATATCCATGAAGAATGAAACAAACAAAAAAATAAATAAATAAAAATCAGCCATAAAATGATTAACAGATTTTGGAAAACCATGTTCTGCAACGAAAGCAGTTTCAGCGCTGCTAATCGTTTTCCCGCAGAGGAATTGGCAGGATTTGGGAGGACTGACAGGCCCCCAAAACCGACTCACTAGACAACTAGTAACAACTTCACACAGTTAAAGCTGGCAAGGACAGCATTTAGCCAGATCAGCAGCAAGACCAAAACTGACAGGCATGACTCGCACCTAATAAGCATTACATACTGGAGATTTCTATTAAAAACTCCTGCAAACACTCTACCACCAGACTTAGGTCTGGCATATTTAAAGGATGTTCTGCATTTAAAATGATCAGTTTATAGCGGTATTATTAAACATACCGATGATCAAACTGTCATCGTGACACTGACAGACTATGACAATCAGATTATATACTGACGGCCGTTTTATTAAATGTTCAAACGTAATCCAGCTAAAACTAAAATCACACAGTCAATATAGAGGGAAAATAGCAAACTGTATTATTATTAATGAAACCATACAGAGTGAACTGGTTGTTTCCTTAAGTAACACAATGAAGGTATGTTTTGTTATTTTGACCAATTCAGCTCGCCTTGCAGGCCTTTTTTCCACAATGCATTGTGGCATTACACTCACACAAACAAACTGGCATCGCTCTGGAGGTCGTTCAGCATGGCTGTAACCAACAGGCCCTACACATTAGGCCTTTGTGCTTCGAGAAACATCAGCCTCTCTCTTTTTTTTTTTTTAACCCTGCCTGCAGCACAGCAGAGCGCTGCAATGTGCTGACACCATCATCAGCTATTCTAAACCTTTTACCACAGCTATATTCCCACAGCCTGATAAAGAAAGGCTGGAGAAAAAAAGGGAAAGAGTCTCATTTACATGCATCTTTATTTACAAGAGATGGGTATAATTCTCGGCACTTAGTAAAACGACTGGCACAATTTTAAGGACTATGAGTGTTTTGGTGGCTGTAGGTGTCTGGAGGAATGTTCTGTTTTGCTCTGCTGGACCTCATGCAACGCAGTCGCGCTGTTGCTGGTGATCCATGGGAGAATGAATGGCGTATGATCCCCTGAGTAGCATACGAATTGTATAGTAGCAGCAGCAGCAACGTAATAACACATTATTGATCCAAACGTGGGGAAATTCATTCATCACTGTACAACTCAAGCAGACCGACAAATGAAGAAATGTACAGTAAACACGGAGGTGTAAATTCTGCTAACTACAAGCTACTGCTTTTTGTTATAGCTGAGCATTTCTGATTAACGAAGCAATCAGAGGATCATTATACTGTATATAATGCTAAACACCATCATCACCATCATCGTCAAGCAGTTCGTTCAACATTACAAAGTAGCCGGAGGCCAATACCCATACAGGATGTCTGTATTATTTATCAATGAGCACAATGCATGAAAAACACAAAGCACAGCCAGCCAACAAGATACAGCATTAACACAAGGCTAACACTGACGCCAAGAAATTCAGCAGCCAGATGAGAGGCAGCGAGTTTGCAAAACAATTTAACGTTTGGCCAGATGCCTTCAAGAAAAAACAGACAGGCGATAACATCAAACAGTGGAAGTCAAAGCATCTCAAACAGCAGTTAGCAAGGCAAAGCACTCCAATGAAGTATGGGACTGGTAACAGACTGGAGATGGAGGGAAAAAAGTACAGAAAGAGCCAATGGATGCACTCCTTAGAGGACAGAGGTGAACTCTACAGTCAGAAACTACCAGTGCCAACATCACTTCCCAAGGCATAAAAGGAAGGCCAAAAAACGACTTGAGAGGCTTGATCTCAAAGCTGCAATGAAACGGGAGCTCCTGGCGGTGTTAGGTTGACGCCCTGCTCTCCCTGGGGCTCCGAGACGATTAAACTGGTTAAGTCAAAGTCCCGTTTCAGGACTCAAGACTGTTCAAAGCGGCATCAGAAACGGGTCACATTTAATAATGTAAACAGTAAGGTCTGCAGCTCTGCACAGCGGTGACACCTCGGTGAGTGACGCTGAGTCATTTGGATATTTCCATTTAAATGACCATCAATTCAATGAGATCGCCCATAGACCACAAGGTGAGGGCATCTTTTTTTTAATTACTACAGCCACTCGAGTGCACTGACACTGAACTGCATCTGAGCACATCTATATAGGCCCCCGGGGCGGCCAACTGGTTATGCACAGTGTGCAGCTGCCTTTACTGCATGCACCATCCATGTTACATGATTAGACACTGCAGGTAGGAAGGGGTCAGCGGTGCTATTACTCCATTTGGTTTTGCAATCCAACACATATTATGACACTAAAGCCACGTCAGACTTGCTCATCCCTTGACAGCTGGTGTGAGATGCGCTGCCCTCATTAGTGCAGAGGAGGATACCTGTGGCCTATCAATGATCTCTGCCAGCCAAGTGACGAGTCAGCCAACTGGTGGTGGTGGTGGTGGTGGTGGTGGTAGCCTGTCTTCCCCACAGGAGCAGCTCGGGCTCGGGCTACAGGTTATCTGCTGCAGTGCATCTTCCCGGTGCGGTGTCAAAATATCCCCGCGGCACAGGGGGTGGGGGGGTGTGGGGGAGACTTGTGACCAAAATGTGGCCTCGACTGCGTGCGTCGCCGACCGAGC
>JAPQRN010000018.1:10341818-10357260 GCA_037367275.1 Coranthus polyacanthus
CTGCTACTTTCTACTTCTACTCTACCACACCTGGTAAACATTGTACTTTTTAATTTCACTACATTTGACAGCTTTAGGTAGGTAGGTACTTTATTGATCTCGAGGGAAATTTAAGAAGTTACTTAGTTACTTTAGTTACTTTTCAGATTAATATTTTTCTTCCCCTTCCTTTGTCCAGTGAAAACCACATATCTTCAAATGTGTTGATTTTAAATGTGAAGGACGAAACTGTAGGATTAAGTATTCCTTCATGAGTTGAGTTTAAAAGTCTCTTCCTTCTTTAACTAAACAAATCCTCTTGGATTAACTGAGAAAACTGTCACGAAACTGAAAAGTTGACCTTTTAGAGATACACGCACGGCGACGATGATGATCTTATAGAATGTGATGCATTACTGTAGATTAAACAGGATTTAAAGTAGTTCAAATCAGCTCAACCTTAAACATGTACAGCAAAAAAATGCAACAATAGTCCAGCATCATGTATAATAGTAAAACGTGGACAGGGACCATTTTACTGCAAAGTGTATTTTTTATACTTTCATTTTGATGATAATAGTTACATATTTACACATATTTACTAGGCTTCAGATCATGCTATAACCTTCATATTGAGTTCCACCAGAACCCTTTTATATTTCATATATATATATGTATATATATATATTTCTTTTATATTTTGGTGTTCACATGGTTTAAACAAACCCAACGCCAAACGTATTTCTTCCATCTCCCCCTTTGATGTGTGAATGCCCCCTGGGGGGCATTCACACATCAAAACTTTACTATTGGGCACAAAAAAAGAGCTTCGTCGTGCATCTTTAGGATAAGGGCATTGAGTTAGATAATATGGAAACTCAGACGTGGAGCTCTGAGATCCCATATAAGGATCGTTGTTATAGTTTGCTTTTGAGAGTCTCATTCAGTGAAACTTGGGAGTTCTCAGTTATTGTGAAAGTTCTGTCAGGCTGATAGAATTAGATGAAAGAGGTCAGGAGGGGAGAGATGAGATTATCTCGTTCTCATAAAGCTTTTACTTCAGTCATTGTTTGCATTTATGATTGAGTAATTATCTCATTATGTTACTCGAGTGATTTGTGTCTTTCATTGCCAGTGTCAACAAAACAAGCCGTTCCAGAAGATCTATCTGTCTGTCACCACGGGCGGTCACAGTCAGGGCTCCCTCCGAGAAAACTCCATATTTGTCCTGTCTCTCTTCAGCTGCCTCGTGAGTGAGGGTTAAATGATGGTTTAAGGATGAGACATCCTGTTCCTGTCTCACTTCCTTTCTATCTCTTTTACTCTGTCAAACACATTTCATTAAGAAGCATCTGTTTCAACTCCTGCTGTATCCGGAAGCTAATAAATTACTATTTATATTTGTAAAATTATTTGCGTGCTGCAGCTCAGAGACAATTGATAGAGTGTTTCCTCAAAATATAGCATGCAGGATGAAGTTGAGATAGCACCTGTGTGTCTCATTCTGTTCCCAATCTTGAAGACGGCCTTGACCAGTGAATCAATCAAACTGGAGATCAGGTTAAGGACAGGACATTTTCTTCAGCCAAAAGGAGACAAAACATACTTTTAAATGAGTAAAAGTTCCTTCAAGACAAAACCAGGCAATTAAAGCTGATGAGTTACAGCTGTGGAGGCAAATTGATAAGAATTCTCCTGACAATTCATTAAATCCGTACTTGGTGTTGATGTTACGATCATGTGGGACGTGAGACTCGAAACAGCTAACGTTCCACCAGCTATCAGCCTTAGATCTCTTTTGCTCTAGTTACAGTGAACAATGCTCTGATGAAAACAGCATCGGAGTATAGGGTGTTGCTTCCTGAACACAGTCTCAATCTGTGCATGTGTGTGTAAATGTCACTTTTGAAGACGGAAGACATTTAGTGTTTTCCAGAGTCCGCTGGCCGGTTCTGAAAAATAAAATCAGTTTGATGGCTTACTTTCCCAGACCAGAGGGATTGACATCAGACCCAGCAGGTGTTACTGAAGTCATTGTGTCTCCACACAGAGCTGGAGCCAGGATGAGATTATCCGAGCTTTGTGACTGAAAGCAGGGGAAACAGCTAACCTGGCACAGTCCAGTTTTGGGAAACGTACTTAAAAGCGTGTTTAAGGATTACACTTTTACATACTATATCAGGTATATTTTTACTTTGTACATGTATGTACTATGTTCTGACGTACAGCAGTTATTCCAGTCACCCGCAATTTTTGTGCAGCGTGCCTTCATCTGTTCCAGCTCATACAGCATCCACCTTTGATCCACAAATTGTTTGATTTTACATTAATATTTGTGCTTGAATTACATTGACATTAAAGAGCTAGGTTAGCCGTTTCCCCTGCACTCAGTCTCAAAGTTAAGCTGACTTTAGTCCATTTTTAATACCTAGAAGGGAAAATGTTATCACTCTCTGAAACAAAACAAGTGTATTTCCCAAAATGCTGAGCTAGTCTTTCCAAACTTTTTCAGCTCGAGACCCAAAATAGAAATTTGGTGTCTACGCACGACTTTCAAAAATACATTTCAGGCAGGATACATTTGTCAGAGTTAACCATTTATTACCAGATGACATACTGTGAATATGACACAAACAGTTACTGACATCACTAAACCCACCTGAGAATCACACTTATATATACATATATATATATATGTAGATATGCATATAAACACCAAGAAATAATATCTTGTTTAATGCAGGAGGAGGTTGGGGAGATGGAGGAGATGATTTTTCTTGCAGATCTAGAGACGGAGTGCAGAGCAGGGAACGCCGCTGAACGCTGCTCAGTTATAAACTTGCTAATTGGGGTGGGAGAGGTTGAGGTCGACAAAGACTGGACAGAAAACGGGGCTTGTGACTAGATCTGACTTCTGTTCCTGCCTGCGCTACCACGTAGCTCCATTATGAATTGCCATAACATCTATTTTTACTGACCCTTCAACCATCAGAACAATGTTCACATTTTCAGGTCCAGCTTTGCATGAAAAATGAGATCCTGGAACTGAACAGACCAGCAAAGTAAAAAAGGTCATTTTTCTATTTGAATTAGGAAAAAAAAATCACATTGCTGCCATTAAAGATTGGTCCTTTATCATTACGGACACTAATATATTCTCGAAATGATGCAGCACATCACTGTTTTCCTGTCTGGTGCTCCCTGAAACAGATTGTACCTCTCTGACCTAAAACCCACTGACGTTGTACCTGACAGCGTTTGACCTTTTATGTCCCGGTTTTCTAAATTTACACGCAGAGCGGTATAGAACATATATAACACACACATACATCAAGAAAGCTTTATTCAGTTCAGTACTATTCTCCTGTATGTGGTTATACAAATGTCTTGGGGAAAGAAGAAGAGGACAAGCGTGTACCTTTTCCTCTACACAACCTCCAAAGTCCTTCTTCAGCTGCTTGGGGGCAAGAACAGAAGTCCCTGTGTGTCCATGGAGAGAGAGAGAGAAGACAGAGAGAGAGAGAGAGAGCGAGAGAGAGAGAGAGAGAGAGAGAGAGAGAAAGAGAGAGAGGCCTGACTAGCCATAGGGTTGCCAAGGCAACAGTGAACAGTGCAGGCATGGTGGTGAAAGAAGAAGGGGGTCTGGGCTGATAGGGATAACTGGAGACGCCAGGGGACACCTTTGTGCATTAAGATACTCCACAGTCCCTTTTGAGTGGAGAAGAGAAGATTTTTTTCAAACCAAACTAAATTAAACTGTAAATAGTGCTGGTTAGGCAGTGAATGAAATTGAAGAGCCCGATATCAAGAAATGTACCTCACAGGGCCGAACAGGACAGTTTTGCGGTGTCCAGACCAGGGTGCATGAATACTTTGATGCATATTTCACGTCTGCTGTATTAAATACACGATGCCCTCGAAATGATGTGCAGTTCTTTTTAATGTTAAAGTCATATATCCAAAAGAACGCACCCCGATGCTTACTCTAAGCTATGAATATTAATGTGGGCTTATCCCTTCTACATGATATTTATCTGTTTATAGAGTGTTTCGGTGCTAGTGAGGATGAGCCATGAATATTATTAAATGAAGTCTTGTTCTGCCCGTTTTCCAGAAAATGAACACAGACTCCTTGAAATAGAATTTGTGAAACAGATCATTTTAAAATATAGCAGTAAAGGAGTGGCCACAAGGGGAGCAGCCCGTGCAAACCAGCAACATTTGGTCAGTCCTCTTTTTCTGTTAAAGGTCCTCTGAGCTGGAATACCTTGCCATCAGAAATAAAAACTTTAAACAATCCTAAAGTTTTCAATTCTACTGCTAAGCTGTGGCTTAAACAAAGACACATCTGTGAACACTGAATCACATCTTATTGACCTTCGCTGTCAATTAGTTGTTGTTATTTAGTGGGCATTTGTATTACTTATTTTAACTTACACAATCATCCATTCGTGTCCTGATTTGTGTTAAAGTGTATGTGTTTGTCATACTTTTAGTCTTTGTGCTTGTATTAGTGTTGCGTCCTAAAAGCCTGACCAGGGACAAGGTCTTCAAAGTAGCCTCGGCTACAAGTCCTATATACACTACATCGGTTGCATTCTTTTAAATGTAACAATCCTATCATGCATTGTCCCTGTCAAATAAAAATTTAAATGAAATGAATAAATATATGCTTGATTATAATATTGACTATACAAACAACATCCGATGACGCAAATAACTCACTGAAATCTCTGAGCTCAACCATCTCTGAAAATGTTATCGCAATTTCCTAATAGCAGGTAACACTCAGACTGTCGTACACGGCCAGTGAATCTAAGTATACACTTCTACAATCTAGACCAGACCACAGGCAACACTCACATCATTTTCCTGCACCAAAAACATCAATTCACAGCGCTGTCTGAGGCATAATGTCACATATTTTCACTAGGATTTTGTAACACTGTGCCTAATAACAGTGCACTGGCCAATGCAACCCCGTAGTCTTTTGTGTTGGTATTTTCTGCTGTTTTTTAAATAGAGGCAAGAGTAAAGGATGGTAGAGCAAAGCCTGTACAGGTGCGTGAAGATAGACCTTCCATATACCTGAACGTCTAGGCCACCTAGACACTGTACCACATGCTGCCATGTTGACAGACCATCCATTGTAGCCATTCTCATGTCAGCGGTCTTAATTACTGCTCAGTTTCCAGAGCCTGGGAACCCTGCCACCATGTTGACTTTAGATGTGGCCCCTTCCCAACAGGGCACGGTCTTGTTATTGTAAGGCTAGGAAGATGCAGCTTTACTGGAACTTGCATATAACAGGCTGGCCAAAACGAGCAAGATATGATCATGCTGTGAGGAAGTATAAACAGCTCCGGGGTGTTGTTTTATTTTATATTCGAACTATTTGGAATCTTAAATGCAGCATATTTATTTGGGAAACAACGACAGTAAATAAACAGTCACAAAACTGCATTGCTTCATTGTACAGATTTATTCCACTTGTGGCAGTGACTATGTTTTATACATAAACAGTTTTGGTCTAAATGTTCCTACAGTTTAGTGTATGTGTGTTTAGAAGACGAGGAGGGACTAATGTCCACTTACATTTGTAACCTGTGGTTACCGGTTATCTTTGTGACTAGAATATGAAAGACAGAAACTGGGACTAATGCACCAGTGTTGGCATTTACCCTGGTCACTGCTGAATTTCTGTGCTTGTCGTCTTTCAGACACAGCCCTGCTATGCAAAAATGTCTTGCTGAAATTTGTTTTGTACCATTTCTTACTCCCTGAGACGAACTACGCACAACTGACTTGAACTTTTTTGTAACACTGGCTGCAGTTGCATGGATAATATTTCTTCAGTCTTGAACTTTTTGTAACACGCTGCACTTCAATCCAATTGAACTCATTCTGATCGGAGATTCCAATTGAAGTGTTTACATTGATGCTGATCCGATAAGATGTGTGTTTACATGTTCAAAGTGTTTAATCAGAATGCCCATTCTGCTGTAAGTATAAGAGAAGAAGAAGAAGAAGTTGTTTTCAGCTTTTTATTATTAAGGCGACCTAAAGGGACTCCCTACATGCTCCTGCAAAAATATTTCCTTTTTTGCTTTTCTGCTTTTTTTTTCATTATTACAAGCCTTTCAAAGTGTTCAACAATCCTTACATCTTGTAAAATCTCCAACAAAAAAAAAGTTGTATCAGCTATAGATCAGTTTTTTTTTCTGTCCCTCCCAGAAATTCATCGTGTGACCTAAAATTACCTCCCACATGGGTGAAGCATTCACAGAGTATTATAACATATATATATAATACTATATAATATAATATTGTCCTATTGAACGGATTATCAAAGGTTTACACCAGTCTCTTCTGAATGAGGTTCATTTTCATTCTGACTGGACTGTTACTTAAATTCTTAGTTGAATATTAGATCCATATAAGCACAGTCAATGCAAGTTTTGTTGTGCCATTCCAACTATGTGACCTGATATGTAGATGTGTTTAAATGAGTTTAAATGCTCTGATCTTTGACAGGGCACCTCACTGAAGATGGATGGAGCATGCACAGTCAGCAGTCCGTCGGTGATGGATAAGAGGACGTAGATACGAAAGGAGTCCATTGTTTAACCAGTTACTGATTATGCCCCAAATCAGCTTGAACTTGAAACAACAGTGAAACTCATTATGTGAGGCGTGAAAGATTCAATATCTCTTAAAATTAGTCTGGCAGAAGAAGCACAAGTGGTAGCACTTCTGAAAGTTGCCAAAACAGCAAACATGCCAAAAAATACTGTGAAGTGAGAACAATCATCAATCATTCCATCTCTAAACCCCTTACATTTATTTCCATCTTTTCCTCATTCTCCAGGCATTTAATCTCAAACTAATATACAGTAAGTGATCTATGAAGAGGACTTTAATCTGAATACTTTAGGGCATCACTATTTATTTTAGAAAATAGTATAATCATGTTCTTTTCTGTTTGTTGATCTGTAAATTTAAAAAAAAAGCTCCTTAATCCACCGCTCTGGTGCTTGAAGAACAACATCTTGGGATGGGCTTTTTGATTAGATCTTCTGAAGCTGATCAGCTCCAACAACTACTGAAGTAGAAAGTTTGAGATGACGGCTGTGCTGCTCTGGAAAAAGACTTCGTCAAGCTCTTCATCCCATACGGACATAAACCATGTAAACCCATGTTCAAGCTTCGTACAAAACATCTTCTCCTACTTTAACTAAAGTCAAAATTATCTGTCCATTGTTGTTCTGCCATTATTTCGCCTATGTGACTTTTATCTTGTTCATAGTGTGTAAGAGGCGTGGGAGTGTTAATCAAATGAGAATAAAAATGTTTTACATAAATGCTTTATTGATTCCACACTCAAAGGGGTCCTTCATTATCGGTGATGAGTTGGGGGATTACTGACATGCTCTGCACCATCTACTTTACAGTCTTACAAATTAATTACAGCTACTAGTTATACAATTTTAGCATTAATTCTGTTTTGGAGAACCAGCTTAACTCTGTCATGTATAATGGTTACTACAATGGACAGCCATATTATTAAATGTTCCTTGCACCAGATGAATATTTATTCATCCGGCTAATTAGAAGAGTCCTGGAGGCTTCTGCAAATGCATTCCCAATGTTGTCAATCATCCTTAAACTCTACATAGAATTAATTTTTCCTCAGATCTAAGTCGTCTCTGTGTCTCGAGCGTAAACAGGTGACAAATTAAAGGAAAAACCAATGCACAGTGTCTACTCTACCGGAGTGATGAACACCATTCGTCCGAAAGATATTCCCTCATTTGGCGTTTTGGTGATGGTGGTGGAGAGCGCTGTCTAACACCTCATCCCATGGGTGTTCAATACAGTTTGAGACCTGGTGAGTATAGGGCTGTAGCATGTGACGTCATTTTCATACTCATCAGACCATTCAGTGACCCCTCGTGTCCCGATGGAAGGGGACACTGTCATCCTAGAAGAGACCAATCCCGTCAGGCTTTTCCTTTCATTTGTCACCTGTCTGTAAATGAAAGGCACAAACTGGGGCTATGACAAATGCATTAGCGTTAGCATTTACTCTGCTCACTGCTGAATTTTTGTGCGTGTCATCTTTCAAAAAAAGCCGTGCTACAGCCACTCCTGTACTGTACTGTAATCTACTTGTTGTCGGGCATGAATTTCTAAGACAAGAGCCTTGAGGTTTATATTGCTGCATCTTAAATGAGATGAACATAAGAATATGCTCAAAGTCCCACAGGACCCACGTGGCAAAACTGACATGACTTAACTTATGAAAATTAATGAAGACAGCATGGAGAAAAGTCTTCCTTATCTAAGTGTTTCTGCCTCCTGCATCCCTCCTATCTTGTTTTCTGCCTGTCTTGTGCCAGATCGGTACAGACAGAGCAGAGGTGCTAGGATGACCCTGAGCTGTCATTGTTTTCCTACTTCGCACTTCCTCTCTCCCTCTTTTACCTCTCTCCCTCTCTGTTCCTTT
Organism: Coranthus polyacanthus; assembly: GCA_037367275.1. Classification (NCBI taxonomy): domain Eukaryota; kingdom Metazoa; phylum Chordata; class Actinopteri; order Kurtiformes; family Apogonidae; genus Coranthus; species Coranthus polyacanthus. Next base: position 10,350,304 of record JAPQRN010000018.1, read on the forward strand.
TTAGGGACGGTGAGCTGCCCAAAGACAGCTGATTGCTGCTGCTGCTGCTGCTGCTGCTGCTGTAGGGTAACAAAAAAAAAGTGAGTGTTTTTCTTTTCCATTTAGAGATGTGCCTTGTCAAAGCCAGCAAAAAGTGTTTGGAATCACTCACCTGAAATGTCACTGACTTCCTAACAGGATGTCCATCAGTGCTTTTTCAAACTGACTAGGGAGCCATTAGCTGGTAGCTAGACTGTGTGTCTTTCGTTGAAAGGGGTGGGATGGATTTTTTTATGTCCATCTGCAGAAACCTGTTAACCTATATGACATCCATTTGATAGAAAAGGAGAGGCAAATCAGCATCTGGAATACATCTGTTCTGCAAGGGGAATACTTATTTATAGATATTTATAGCAGCCAGGAGAGTTGGCTCCATGATATATGAAATGTGGTGCGCACAGTTGTAATTATTATCCCCTTTTAATTACAGTTGTTGCACTACCACAAATGCAGACACACACACGCACAACAGCCAGGTGCATTCACCATGACGACACTGTATGCAGCACGGACACAATCTTTAATCATCCTGTGGTCTGCTGCAGAGGGAAAATGTACAGTGATGGTGATGCAGACGCAAACACAAGGACACACACTCACACACGCACGCACACACACCTTCCCCCACTCGTAGCCCACCCCCTGCAAACCTACCATTCCATAGTCCATGATGTAATGCTACCAGACCCCTCCTCTGCCGTCTCTCCCTCCTTCCTTCTCTCACACACCCCTCTCTCTCTTTCTCCTCATTCTATTGGTGGCTCCCGCCTGCATCTGCTGGTTCAGCTCTGACTCCCTACGCTCGCGCACACACACACACACACACACTCACACACTTGCACACACATGCACTCACGCACACGGACGCTCTCCGTCTCACACACTCTTACACATACACTACCAGGGGATTCCTCCGCCACTGCAGCCTCTTGTCGCTCCACCTGGTTCCTGCCTCCACTGTGGGGGGAAAGCACGGGGTGAGTCTCTCCTTTCTGTTATGACAGCAGGCAATGTGGTTCACAATAAGACAAAAGGATGAGAGGACATTGTTTTTTTGTGGAGAGAGTGGCGGACAAACACCGGGAGGCACTGCTGCCACTGCAGCCTGGGAGGAGAGAGGAGAGGCTTGCAGCTGAGTTTGTGCTTAGAGTAATGAAGTGGTGTGAGGTTGCTCAGTTACTACAGACACCGGCCATCTGGACGCTGTGTGCCATGGTTATAGATTGCGATCCGGCTCTTGGTTCATTGTGTGTGTCGGTAAGGTGTTGGAAGCTACAGCGAGGTGCACGTGTGTGTGAGTGAGATTAGAAATGTGTTGCATATGTGTGAGCACACGCCGCTTGAATCAGGAAACCTAAATATGCTCCAGGGTGTTTGTGTGTTGTCTCCTTCTCTGTTTCCTCTAATGTCAGTCACAATCCTTTGAGATAACCCAGGGAAAGAAAAGCTCAATCAAAAGAATATAAAAGCAAAGCTGCTAGTGTTTGAAGTACTTAGCTTGGGTGTAAATATGATGGTTTAGTTTAGCTTGACTCCTGCCTGCTGGACAAGGAAAATATAGTAGCTACCATAGAGCCCTGACAGTCTCCTTATGTGCGTAAAGATTGGTCCCGTTGTGTCACAAACAAAGCAGGGTGTGTGCATGTTTTATGAACTCGTGTACCTTTGACATTTGGACACTTGCAATGCTCTCTCTCTGTCTTCTCCTTCTCCATTATACGTGCACTAGGCTCTTTCACTGGAAGGCTCAATGACATTGAATCTAATAGGGAAAGTAATTCTATTATTGCCTCAGCTTTTGACTGCTAAATGACATATTAATGATAATGGAACTGAAGAGCAAAGTCACTGGTGCATTTTTCTTCCTTGGCTATGAGGCTGACCAAATTGCTTTTTGTGTAGCAATTCACTGCAACCTAACCTTTTACATCCACTGTGTTGAAATGTTAATATTTTATATGAATGGTCTGCTTCACATGTGGACACTCTCATAACTAATTCATCCAGATGTTTTCCATGACCAAAAAAAACAGACATGATTCATTGCTTTTCCATCTCAACATAGATTGGTTGATGAAGTATTTCCATCCCGTTCAGTTGATTAGTACATTATTTGGCGCGTGGGATTGCATTGGAGATAAACTGAATTCAAACAAACATCTAGTAAATAAGGAAGACGAGGAAGTGTAATCCATCAAACAACACCCGCTCACTGTCACCAAACCAAACAGTATCTTTTCCATGCTGGATAATCTGCATTCCATTCTTCAATTAACCAACAAACAAATGAGCTTTGCTATGCTTTTCAACTTGCTCATTATTATCATTGCAGCTATAAACCACATACAAAGAGAGAAAACCACAAAGATATTTTAGTCTTATTCAAATTCTCCACATTCCCTTATGGAACAGTGCGTATAAATATGTTGGTGGATTTTTAATCGATGATTAGCACATGAAACAGTTGTTCCTCGAGGCTGTTTAACTCTGACATACTCTCTGTAAGCATAAATGGAAAGTAATTAGGATGGTAGTCCAACAACAAGCTAATAAAGCGGCAGGCAGTAAGGAAGCGGAGTGAATAGTCACTTCCTATTGGATGTTGAAGCATAATTTGAGTCCATAAGTGGTTAGTGTGTCGTCATACTGAGATAGTTTATTGATTTCTTACTCTTTGAATTCTATTATTGACAACAACAGACACTGTGTCTCCACTGCTGCACAGACTTTTAAACATAAGACCAGGCGAAATACTATAATGAAGTGCTTTGCTTTTTTAAATTTTACATAAAGTTAACGTTAACATTCTCCCTGAAGCAGGTTTTCACTCATTGGATCATCCGCTGATTGTAAGGATTCTCTTTTCACATCTGTTTAATTGCAAATTCTGACTGTGGAGCTTCCTGTGGAGTTCAGGTGAGGTTGCAGAACATGGTTAGGTGTGCTACAATTTCATGGTGACTGAACCTGTTAATTTTTCCTCTGCCGTCACTGCATGTACTGACGTCAAACAAATCAGCCACAGTAAATATGAGTTCTCTCAAGGTGCAATAGTGAGACACGTGCAAAGCAAAAAAAGATCAATTCGATCAATATATCCATATATGCCAACTGTGTAAACCATCTGGACCCTGATTACAGCACAGAGTTGCACTGTCATACATTTTTCTTTGCTGAGGACTTCAGCTCGCTTACTGTTTCCTTGCATTAGCTGTGTGTTTGATTCTGCGCAACACTTGGTCTATATACAGAGGTTTTCTTATTGGTCAGTTGGTGTTTTCTTATTCTAATCAAAGGTTGTGATTGTTTGATAGCTGTTTTCTATTTGCTCTAAACAGAGACACCACAACTATTCCTGAGAATAAAACATGTGACGACGTGGGGCCTACTTATGGAAAAACCAGACCAAGGTTGGCTGCTCTGGTTCCCTCATCCTGAAAACACTCTTGTTCCATTATTACGCTGAACTACACTTTCACCAAAACTGTCCAGCGAATACAACTCTTAAAGGTGGAGTGCAGACTACACAGTGTCTGCTAACAGACACAGATTAGAGCACAAAGATGCCTGTATCATACGGTGGTTTGACAGAGACTAAACACTGAGCAGAAGGTTGACAGCAAAGCACAATATGAAGGATGATCCCTGTTCAGCAGCAGCACTGTTATCGCCACCAAAACACCAAAATCTTTGTGGTAGAGCACCGTGTACTACAGATTTAATGCTTCTTTAAACAGGGTCGCTAATATTTTGCATCGATACTGAAGCAGCTGATGGAAATTTCATCTGTTTTTCTTCACATTCCACAAATCTCAAATGAGCTTCACTCACTAAAGTGGAGCAACTCCAATTTGTGATTTTCCTAGTGTTTAATTTCAGGAAGGGATCAAAAAAAAAAAAACCCTGATGAAAAAACCTGGCATTAGACCTCAGATATACAAAGTCAATTCAGAGATATTCCCCTGTAATGCTGTCCTGTATTTAATGTCAGTTATACGGTAATAGAGTTATTTGTGATGAAAAATTCATAAAATATCAGAAACTCATTAATTCATTCTCAGTGCCTGGAGGCTTTCTTTTACAGCCCTCCCCCTCCCACTGTGCAGCTGTGCAGGACCTTCACCTATGCCCTCCGACGGCAGCAACCACAGAAAAGAGCCAGACAAAGAAAAATCTATGTTTTGAGCATACAAACAGCAACGTCTCATTTAATTTCCATTGGCTGTCCCTGACGTCATTTCCCTCAAGCTCTCAAGGGAAAACTGAACCACATTAAGGTGCATTAATCTCATAACGTCCTATAGTATTCATATTAACGCCACATGTCAGCCCTTCCCCCCTTTACAGGAACTGTCAGACAGCAGATATAGGTTCCTACTCATTATAAAAAATAAAGAGACATTCAGACTGTTCAGCTGGCTGCAGCATGTGCAAGAGGCGTCAAGACTTTGCGTCCATTTCACATGTCAGAGTCTTCCTTTCTTCATATGTCTCTTTGTTTTTGAATTTTCCACAAACTTTATTGTTTACTGACTCATGGAGCAGATATGCCCATAACACTAATCCAAACTGCTAGACACTTTCTATCACCATCTTCAGAAAAAAAAAATCATCCAAGCAGATAATCCTAGGGGAAAAATAAAGAAATTGAAATTTGTTCAAAACACGTTGCAGAACTTCGAAAGTCAAATCAAAACTATTCACCGGTGGTTTCAGTCATCCGGTCTTCAGCTCTTATATCTATGAGCCGTATTGACAAGTTAGCTGGTAAACTTCTAAGCTTAAATTATATGGGGGCGCATGAAAGCTTCAAAAACTTACTTTGAGATGATTGAACATGTCAGGAGTGAAAGAAGGAGGCAATTAAAGTCGATGACATGATTTGCATCTCCCGTTTAATTATTTTCCCTGTCACTTAAAACACAGGCCTCCTTCTGACATACTGTAAGTGTGCATGAAAGAGAAAGAGAGAGAGAGAGCGACTGTGAGGCAGCAAGGAAGGGTGGAAGTGGTAAAAACACTGGAAGCCACCGCTCTTGTCTTTGATATGGAAGCGACTGACCATCTGCGTTAACACAGTCATTTACACTCTTGGTCACACTCGCTGCTACCAGTGTCCCCCACATGGACACAAGGACATTCTCAGGCCCCTTACAGGGTCGGTTCAGCAGATTCACCAAAAAGACGACACTGTCTCACTTACCTGGACCGGTATGAAAATAGATTTATTCAGTAGTGGAAGAAGCATGTGGATCTTTTTCTTAAATAAAAGTAAGTAAAAGTATTATCGGCCAAACGTACTTAAAGTATGAAAAGTAAAAGTAGCCACTGTTCAATAAAATGGTCCCTGTCAGTGTTTTACTCTTGTCTTAATATTAATGTGTATGTTGCATTTTGATGCTGTAGACATTTAGTAAAAGTAACCAAAGCTGTCATAAAAAACGTAATGGAGAAAAAAGTACAATATTTGCACCTGAGATGTAGTAAAGTAGAAATACCTCAAATTTGTTCTTGCAGTGCTTGAGTAAAATCATTTTATTACATTCCTCCACTGGTTTTACTTTAAGTTGACACAATTTGCAGTGTTTGTGTCTTATTTCTACCTTGAAGGTGAAAGGAATTTTGTGCTCACAACATTAAATTACATTTTAAACTCAACATTTCCATGAGCAGTATTCATTCTGGATCATAAACAAATCCCAGCAACGTATCAACAGGGTTTATAGTAGTTATAGTTTACAGTAGTGTGGTGATTATTTCTTTGGTAGAAAGTGGAAACTGAGGCCTGGGAGTTATCCTGAATAACCAGGGGCCATTGTGCCAGTATTTTTTATGTCATCTTTTACCGATGTGTCACATTTACATTCAGCTGTCTGCATAGTTGTAATTTATATGAACTGACCCTTTTAAAAAGTAGATCAGGAGCCAAACACCGTTCAGCCCATGGTGGGGAGGACTAGCCATGTGTGAGTGAAAAAAAACAGGTTGATACAGTATTTTATAAACTGGTATACAGTTTAAATGTATTAAACAAACCAACAGTACAATACAAATCACACTGACAATGGTTTATCAAGTACATAAAAGTTGCTGCTAAACATTTGCTCTTGTTCGCATCTGATCCAAGAAACAATTGTTCTTGTTTGTTAGCCAAATATACAGAAAACATATTGCTTTCTTGCTTGAGAAGTGGTCAGACAACAGCAGTTTGATTTAAAGGTGTGAAATCAGCAAGTCATTCCTATCCGTGATATATGACCAAGTTGTCAAAACAACCAGCTAAAGATCATTTATAGAGGAGGCGAATGGGAAGCGTCCAGACCGGAGTGCTGCATCACTTGAAAAGTCATGAATCATCATCAGTGTGAAGACTGAAGGTCTCCTGGCGCCTCCCATGTAGGTGTGAGTGAGATGACATTTTTGGGACTGTTGGAGCGGGACAAGGTGAGGACACAGGATGACTCATAGTGCTGTTAGCTGTGAGCTGGAGGCACCTGCACCAGGCTGCCTGGCCTTCGTCACAGCCTGCAGGGCTGGAGCTTAGTCAGGGGGAGCACACCTTGTACGCACAGAGTCATGTGTAAAATGTGGTACACACTGATGCACGTCATCTTCTCCTGTCTTCATTCCCTAACACAGAGCCTGATACTAGAGACTACGTCTTATTTGGAAGTCTGTCTCTTTTAACCCTATTCGGGTCAAATTGACAAACACATTGACCCCGATTTTTTCCAAAAAGAAAAAGGGTACAAGTATAGATTTTTTCTACCTGAAACTCAATGGTCTTAGCTTATTTTCTGTGATAAACATGTACAAAAAAATTCAAATTTGAGCACACATGCTACTATACCACACACATTTCCATCCTTCATATGGGGACCTTCAGGTCAGTTTGACCTGCGTACACAGGGACACACA
>JAPQRN010000018.1:10363148-10397291 GCA_037367275.1 Coranthus polyacanthus
TTGGAGTCTGTGTTGTGATGGGACATAGCCATTTGTTGATGTTAGACTCCATTTCTAAGCTAGTGTTGCTCACCGTTACCACTGTAGAAGAGCAGAAAATATGTGCAGAGGTTGTGAGGAGCGAGCACAAATGTCACCCATTCGATTTTCATGGAAAACCCAACCCGATACAGTAATTTTTTATTGTAGAGGAGAACAGGGTGTGTCAAGCTAGTGGGTAAAATGAGCCGCCCCTTGTATCTTCTTAACCACGTAAAAAAGTAATCATGTGACCACAAACTAAGGAAGTATAGTTCATAATCCTAAATCCATCATAGACTCAAGCATATGGATAAAATGGTAAGCAAACTACAGCATTAAGTGAGATTTTTGTCATGCCAGGCGAATACGTCATTTACAAAAGTTGTCAGTCTTGTATCTTAATCAAAATAGATACGTTTTGGCATAATTGTGGATCTGTGTCACTGTGTAAAACACTTATCAAAGTGGAGGTTGTGGGGTAAAACGCGGAGGCGATGTTGGAGTAAGTTGAGTCAATGGCTCAGTTTACCCCAAACAGTTTAAATAGACTGCATGTAGAGAATAATGTGAGTATTTATTATCGTCTGCGATTGTCTCGTTCGACAGGCCATTGTTCTAAATCCATGATTTTTTTTAAATTTTGTATTAAAATCATCAAATGTAAAAAGTGGCTCCTGTTACCCCGTTCTCCCCTACCTTTAAAATATATATGTCGAATATTTGCTGAATAGTTGTGTTTCCACTGGTTTGCAACAAGCCATTAATTAATGTAAAACGAGGGTAAATTTCTGAAACATTTTAAAAAGCTTGATCCTTTTTTTTTTTTTTACCTGTCAGCACTTGTATTCTCGTGGGTGGCCTCTGCATCTAACACTAATCAATATGAACATGTGCCTAAAAACCATCTGCAGCATTTTTAACAAAAAAGTTGATTCCGTTAAAGTAAGCCTGGCTCTTCTCTTCCGTTTAAGGCTTTTTTGTTCGAAGAGCAAATCCGTGAAACATTTTAGCCAGTCTCCAAATCGGATGCTGTCTATTACTGAAAGAGTCTGTCATATACTTAACCCCAATAAAAGCTCCACGGGTGGCTGTGACCTTAATATGAACGACTGCTGTATTTGCCTCTACGTGTTTGCGTGCCACAACAAGGGGGTATTATTTGAGAGCAGTGGCAGATTAAGGGTAATGTGGTCAAAATCTGAGCTTTTCTCAAAATTACCCGCAGATTAAACTGCCCCGATTGATCATTTTTATTTTTTAATTGCTGCTCTGTCTCTCCGTCAGAAATCATTTCTTCAAAGTGTGAAATACTCCATGTAAACCCCAGCAAGCTCATTATCAGGAGGCCACTTAATTCTTCGCCCAAATCTGCAAAGCTTCTCAGCATCTTATTATTTGCATCTTCACAGCGTGAGGAGTCATTGTGAGGTAAAGGCTAATTTACGCTTTATTTTTTAAGAAATGTACTGATAGACTTGAGGAGAGCCTGATTTACTGTGTTCAGCGGATTTTCAACTCAGAAATGAAGCGAAGTATTGAAGACAGTTGCACCCATGTTTAGAGGAATTCAAACTGCTGAATGGACAATCCACCCCTGTTGTTACAAGCCTGACTTTTGCATAAGTTGGATGATTTTAATCTTCTCAAAGTAATCCTTGATTCAATTTGAGGGATTACTTAGGGCTCGGCAGATAAAGGAGTGCAACTTTGATTTGGCTTCTGTCTATCAGACAACACGGGGAGAGACATTTAAAGAGACAGACGGGGACAGAAAATCAGAGGGAGACGGAGACTCTGTCATAGGTTTAACCCACCTGTCACAGATTTTTTTTTCCAGTTGGGGGTGTGTCACCCTTTGCTTTATCTGAGGCACAGTCACGCTAACCCAGTCACAAGGTGACAACATTTCAAGAATAAAGCGTCAGGATTTTGTCAGTCTGGGCTTTCACGATGCGGCCTCAAGCATTGTGAACCTGGCTCGGCTACTGTCGTCACATTTCTTGGTGTTAACAATCACAACATCTGACAAATTTTCAAATGATCACGTGTCACAAAAAGCAACAAACTGAAGACTAATTATTAATGTTATCTTCTCTCCCGCGGCTGTGGGGAGTGGTTTTGTGTTATATGCGAGTGTTTGACTTGTGTCCCTTCTTGTCAAAAGAAGATCATAAGTTTGGTAAGGTGTGCACTCTTTGACATGAATCTGATTGGAAGTCTGGAGAAGAGGCAGCCAAGCCGTAGGTTGTTCTGACACAGCTCTGAAAGAAAACTCCAGCCCACAGTTTTTCAGCTGTTTTCCAGGGCCAAAAAGAGATTACATGAATGGCTGATTCTGGTTGTTTTCAGGTCTTTGCTTTCGTACATAATCCTCTGTAATTCTCTTTGTGGTGGACGCTCTCAGTTGTCATTCATTGTTTAATGGCAGCAGGGCAGCCCCGAGAAAGAAGTTCACTGACACCAAAGGCAACAAAGCAAAGACAACTTTTTTTCCCCTCCATGAAGACATCTCCCACCGTCAAAATCTTGAGAGAAAATTTTACATTTCTCCTCCTTATCCTGTCTTCTGGCGCTGCCTCTTCTCTTTGTGTGAATGTGAAGCCTACTGCAAACTCCCCTCTCATATACGTTCTGCTTTAAAGAGTAAAAAGAGAAGAAAAAAAAACCAAACCAAAAGATTTCAGAGAACTCCCCCTAAAAGGAAAACACACCATATTTATACAACTTGTAAGCTCTTAAAGCCTTCTTTCTTTTTTTTTCTTCCTATGACAGAGATGGGAAAACTGGACACGTAAACTGTAACTTGGATCATATTTTCCTGCTTTGGTTCACCGGGAGTCATTTCACGCAGAAATGAGCGACACATGCGTCGCAGGCGGGCGGCGTGCGTTGTGGGAGGGGCTAAAGAGTGCGGGCTTTGGACGCGGTTCGTAGTAGAGGAGGCTCGTCTTGAAACGCGCAGAGGATGGGCTTCGCTCCGTGGACACGTTAGCGGACTCGAGCTTGAAGCGCACTTCGCGGATTTAGATATTCGTCCCGTTCATTTTCGACTGATTCTCCCCCCCCCTCCTCCCTTCCTTCCCTCCCTCTCTCCTCTCCAACACCGTGAAGTCTGCGTCTGAGGGTTTTTTTTTTATTATTATTGTTGTTGTTGTTGTTGTGTGTTTTTTTTTTTCCTCCCGCTGCTGCTGCTGCTGCTGCTTTATTTTCAAGCTCGTTGATGGTAAGGTCTTTTTTTGTGCTTCCTCCGTTTGGCTGGTTTTAAGGTAAAACACCTTTGGGACGAAGTGAATGTGTCTTTTTTTTTTCTTTCAGTAGAATATGTTTGCCTTCTTAGCCTGCTGGAAAAAAAAATGTACTGAGGTAATTATTTGATCTTTAAATCATCAGAGGTTTTCTGATTGCTGATACATTTTCCATTTTCATTCCAAACACAACTTTGTGTGTGTGTGTTTTTTTTTCCCTACTGTATAGTTTATGGTCTAGGTCTTGTCTCGGAGCTGCTTTCATGTAATTTTAATCAAGGATGTGCATGTTGTCTCCTTGCGCACGTTGCCGGCTGGATCGTGAACGGAATCCGCAATTACTTTAAAAAAAAAAAAAAATAAGAGGCATTGACTTGCAGCGTTGTTGTAAAGGCAGTAACAGGAGAGAGTCTAATGTGCATACCCTCTGTTTTCTGTTTGCTTCCATGTGGGTAAACAGCTGCTCTTTGCATCCAGCCAGAGAAGCGACGTAAACATTTCTTTATTTTCCTGCAGCTTTACAGAAACACAAGGCAGAAATTGTTGCCGCTGAGTTCTGATTTACCTGTCAACACCCCGTGAAACATTTTGGAAACACATTGATGATTCTGTCCAACTTTACACTTGCTTAATGACTCCTCGCTTTTTCTTTTTTTTTGTTTTTTTTTCTTCCTGTTATTCTTTTTCGAACAGCAGTCCTCGTCTTATCTCTGCTGGCATGTTGTAGTATGTGTTGACATACGTCCCGTATCACTGTGTACGCATTTGAAGCAAACACAGTTTTTTTTCAGTGTTTTTGAATCCTGAGTGCTTATAATGGACCAAATGTGGAGGATGTGAGGCGTGTGAGGGTTTAGACTGTGTTGATGTGCTTTGGTGGAATCAGACTGTAAATGACTGATGGGAGCAGTGTTTCCCCTTTGGGCCTCTGCTGCTCTTCCACTCTCACCAGTGTGTGATACTGTATCAGTAACACTAATAACACTGAAACGGTATGTCTCTGGCACGATTACTCTAAACAGAGCTGCAGCATCTTGCGTGCATCCGCCCCATCCTCCCTCTGTTTTACTCTCTGAAAAACACGTACATATGCACGCTCAGACCCCCACCCACACAATCACACACACACACACACATTCAAACACTCAAAAACAAACAGACAGACTCCACCCAACACTCCACCCACTGTAACAACTTCAGAGGAATGGTCAGCATGTGGAGAGGTTGTGGTAAAGAGTTGGAAAGGAAGTGGAGACCGGAGTGGGGAGACTCTTTGCTGCTTTTAACTCTCAAAAGGTTAGTGATATCCCATGGTGTCCGGAGGGAGTGGAGTTGCTCAGTGCAGTCTGATGGGAACTTGCGTGTTCTGTCCCTGTGCCGCCTCCCATACTGAATAATGAGATGTGGGAAAACAGTCATTTCACTGGGCCAAAGCCAGATTTCACCCAGGGCAGGACGGGCATTAGGCCAGCCTCGGTTCATCAGCTGAGATGAACTCGGAAAGGGTTTTTTTTTTTTTTTGCTGCTATCTGTTTTACTGGTGGAACAGTAACAGTTAAGATGTCCACCCCAAATAAAAACAATCTGTGTGTTAAAAATCCCATGGAGGTTTTGTTTTCTCTTGAGGTTTTCCTGCAGCCAGAACATTTGGCAGGGAAGGCAAAGTCAGTTTGAGGAATCTGCTAGAACATTAATGCAACCTAAACTGTGAAAACTCACACTTTGCCTTTACACATGGGTGTTAAAGTTTAATGGTTCACATTTGCATTCACTAAAATCTTGCAGTAGCCCCGTGGTCAGGACTTGCTGTCTCTGCTGTGTCTATGTATTGCTTTGTCTGCCAGTTGCAAGGCCATTCATATTCAGTATGACCTGTAGGTCCTGCATAAAGGCGGTCCAGGCCCTGCAGGGTTTAGATCCTGAGCCAAAGGAGAGCTTTGAATGCTGGCGATGGTCCTTAAGGCCATGCAGATGAGCATTGCATTTGCCAGTTTTTCAGCCTCTACCTGTTGCTCATCCTGTTTCTAGCATGATAAGACTACTCTGCTGAGCAAATGCTCAGGTTCGGTTCATTAAATGTGGTTGCTGCAGTTAATCGTTTCTTTATATAGCTGAGCACTGACAGACCTACCTGTGTTTGACTCTAATTGGGATTCGTGCTGCAAAACCAGATTGGGTAACACACGTTGACCCTTTCGGATGTACTGTGACAGTCTGACAAATGGGCAAGTATGTCAGAAGTGTCTTCTGCATTGACTCCGAGGAGGCCTTAACTGAGGTGCTTGTCTTTGGATGGAAATATATTATGTAACATGTTTCTCTCCAGAGAGAAATTAATGTCTTCTCCATTTCCTTCTCTTGTTTGGAAATAAATGTGGCAAAGAAAGCTAAAAGTTAATGAGGCTCTAATCTGTAATGGAAAACAGACTTTGATTGCCTGTGATGCTTTTTGTATTGTGAATCTGCTGATAACCATATCTTACATTTCTGTTGAATTGATATGGATCGTTTTTCTGTGTGGCTTGGGTGGAAAAATCATCTGGAGATTCAGCACATGACATGGGAAAATTACCAAAGAAAAAAAGTAAAAAAGTACATGTACATATATCAGAAGCAGATTATAGAAGTTATCAGGCACCTACAGTAAATGGTACTCAAGCTATTTCATGTAGAACTTAGAGACCAGGGATTCGCCAGAAATAAGATAAAAATAAGGGTTTGTCAAAACTGAAACATGAGAAGCCAACGTATCATTACTTCGAAGAACAGGTTTTGTTTAAGCTCTAAAAATGCCGGAGCCTACATTTCCCATAAGGCAACTTGACGGCATCTTTCGTATACCCCCCTTGTCTGTAAATAATCACTTATTTCAAACTCAACACTGGTAGTTTGTTACCTTGAATTTCTTCTTTTTTTTTTGTCTCCAAGCCACGATGAGCCCGATGTCCTTACATCGTTTAAAAAGCTCCCTTTAGAGCTACAGAAATGTGTTTACAAGTGATTGCAAAGGCTGAGCAGTGAGTACCAAATTGGTATTTGTGTATAAAATTAAAGCAAGTGTTATTTTGAATTGCAGATAAGCAACTTACTTGCCACATCTGTACTGCAGTAAATATTCCAACATTAAATCTTGTTAAATTCTGTTTGGGACAAACTACATCAGTGTATTGCGCTTCCATCCCTGGCCCTTATTTCCTCAATAATTTCCCGTTTATTGGGCATTAAAATGAAAACAGAATCAAGGTCGCTCAGAGAGCGTATACCTCCACCGAGGCCCCAGTCCTGTAATTCAATCAAAAGTGTTACATGTTAAAAGTGAAAACAAGGGCCAAATGTGTTCATCTTCGATTTTGACAGACAAACCGACAAACAGTAATGAAAACATCACCTCTTTGGTGAAGATAATAAAAAGGATGATTTTACTTCACATCATTTATGTGATGTGAAGTAAAATCATACGCATATATTGATGTAAGGACAGTTCCAGTACTGAATATTTCTTTTGTTGCCATTTCATTGGAATTCCGATCATGATTCATGATGGAATCAGTCTTATCATTTAAAATGAGTACTTAGATTTCCTTGCATGATTAAATTGATCAAGATACGTGTCCTTATCAGCCCCTTGTATCAGCTTTTATCAGTGGGACAGTTGCCAGGAGGGACCACACCGTTGACTTATTACTTCCTTTATTGGTGACGACTGCTCGCTAAGACAAAGACGGAGCCCTTACCTGACAGTAAACAAAGCACAAGTGTTTCAGCTGTCCCTTTGAAGAACACATGTTTGCTGAGAGTAAACAGCCCAACTGCCTTGAAGTGGCAAACCTGACAAACGACTCCGACAAACTGTGTCATGTTTCCTCTTGGGATGAGTAACACAAACATCTTTGTGGTCAAGGCTTGCCGTTACAATCGTTGACATTTATTACGCAACGCATTTGTACCTGAACGCGCTGAAGTGATTGGAGTGTGGGTCTGACGAGGTGAAGCGAGGGTCAGAAACAGAATATCGTCATCTGATACGCTTTTAAATCCTATTGCCCTGCCTGTCAAATCATGTAAAGAAACAAGTCCTCACAGCGGTTTAACTACAGGGATTAATCGTGCCCCCCCCCAACTTGATGTTTAAGTCATGAGGTGAATAGCCTACTATGGATAGCCAAGTCTTTGGATTTGATGGTGTAATTAGCAGATGAACTGTGATGCTAACACAGCGTGGTCCAGACCTCACAAAGGCCTCCATTGTGTGATTACATGACTGTAAATCTTCAGCTCTCCTTTGTCACGCCACAGAGTTTGCTCACAGACTTGACTGACATCATCTTCAGCACAGCACATGGAGAGTTTTCATAGTCACAGCGTTCCCTATGTGCTGTATTTGGGCCAGAAAGTCACATAAATGAAATGCCACTGTTTTCACTCCCACTCGTACTGCTGATGTCTTTAGGCAGTCATTAAAATGCATTCTGTCAAACCGTGGAGTGTAGTCTGCAGCAAGTGGATTCCTCTTGTTCTTGTGATGCTCCTACCTAAAGCAAAAATGTTAGGCCCTAATTATGAGGATTTCCCACTTGTCCACTGCACTTCATTAGTATAAATGGACAATCAGGTTAAAAGTGTAGAGAGCACTTCAGGCCAGAAGGAGATGATAAACAAAAGGAGATCCATGTAGCCTGTTTCCCTAAAAGTTTGTATTTTAAACGCAGTGGTTTATTAAATGCAGTGATTCCCCCGTAACACATCTCCAAAGACCAACTTTGGTTCCCATAGTTTCTGTAACAGAGCTGTGATCAAGTGGGAAATTATGCCTCCTATCACACTGCGTTCTGACAGACACGCATAGCTCATTATTGACGCTTTGCAAGTTTTTCAAGAACCGATCTCCCACTGTTCCCCGTCAGGCTTGAATAATTTGAGGCAAGGGCAACTCTGTATCAGAGGGAATAAGGTGACCCAGCTCTCCTTTAAGCACTTATCTCCTCTGCCAGTTCTGCTTCACTCACTCGTTTGAAATGATAATTGCTCCTTCCTTCATGGCAAAGCTGAGCAGTATGTACACTAATGTAAAAGGGGAGTTTGAATATTCCTCAGGGCCTAGTCGAGCTTAGGATCACCCTTAAAGTGGTGTCAAAATCATGCTCTTTGCTCTTCCATTTCAGTACCGTGTATATAGCACGTTGAGATCGATGTCACAGAAAGACAAGTCCTGTTGCTGACTTATAGATAACAAGAGGCATGTTAAATCTCCCGTCACTGCATTTTAATGAATACCTTTGACTTGGATACATCTCTGTGGCAATCGCAGAAACAGCGCACGTACCGTAGTCAAACAATTTAGATCTGTCTTTTAGCTTAATGTTGTGCAAAGCCAATTAGACCGCATTCAGGGCTCAGCCTAGTCCCTAATTATCATGTGAAAAGGAGGGGGATTTACACGAACTTTAAACTAACTTATGAGTAGAATAAAACATTACTTACTCACAGTACTGTCTTTGAAACGCCTAAACCAAACTTTTTTTTTTAGTTTAATCTGACTAAACCTCGTGCACATGATGTCTATTAAAAGGGCAGTCCAGACACAGTATAACATTGCAGCATTGTGAAAAGTACTAAAAAACAAGTAGTGGAAATCAAAGCAGCATCAGTGGCATATTACAGCAGGATGTATTACAGTCAGTGATCAATAGAAAGATGATTTGATGAATAATTAATAATACATGCAGGAACATCCGGAGCCTTCCTATTACCACTCTGGGAAATCACACTTGTGAATTAATAATGCAGTAAAGACTGCTGGTTTCTATTCAGAGACTTTCATATTACTGTAAAATATCTAAAGGATGACAGAAAACGCTGTGTCCATGATGCAGTTCCCATCTCGGTTCGCCGGGAAACAACCCCAGGAAACGCAATGTCATTACACTACTTTGCACTGATTCACACTGACCATCTTACTGTTTTAAAAAGGAAATCAGCGAGACAGAACAAAAAGCTACAGATAATGAAATGTCGCTAACCTATTTACTCACACTGTCTCGGTTCTTTTAGCTCCCCTTTTTGTAATGTTCTGGCAAGAACTGCAACAATTATTCGATGAATCGATTAGTTGCGTTGATAATCTGTTAGTCGGTTCGAGTCCACGTTTTCTGATTCCATCTCAGAGGTGTTTTTAGGATCTGAAACACCAGAGTCTTAGTCCAGCTCAGATATCTGTAGATTTCCACTCCACAACTGAGCCATTTTCAGTTCAAATATTCCAGAGTTAAATGAATAGAAGATGTGAGACACTGTGCTGCGCTCTACTTGTTCGTTTTTTGCTCATTTTTTGTGCATTTTGATTTAATGTGGTGAAAGATGGCTTTCACCACATTAAATCAACACCAACAAAATAAGTTCCTATTGAACTTTCTTATTCTTTTTGTTCTCAGCAGCAGGAGGAGAAGTATGAAGTAGATCTGAGGAGACAAAATGTATCTCTGGGTTGTGGAATAAACAAGGCATTTGAAGACGTCATCTTGATTATCGTTTTTTTTGTTTTCTGACAATTAATAGAACAAACTAACTGAGTAATTGAGAAAATAATCAACAGTGAATGTTATCATTAGTTGCTGCCTTAGTTCTGTCAAAGTGTTAAATTAATTGTTGCAACTTTACTTCATCAGCTACTTGCTACCATTAAGAGAAACGCGTTAGCATAGAGGAAATGGAGAGGGATATGTGGATACTGAGTCGCAGTGAAATCCTTTTTTGTGGCTTTTGTACAAATTTGTCTCTATCAAAGGCAGTTTGCCTTTAGGCATTAAGATCCTGAATCCTCATTGAACAGCTGTTCCACATTATAGACCCAAAGTTTGGAGCGTGCATAAAGGTTTTTATTTTATCCTGGGTTAAAATCTGTTCTGCTGTGTACGGAGACAGAGATTTGGTTTGTTTCAAAGCCAAGAAAAAATATTGTTACCTGCAGGGTAGAAATGATATTGCAGACAGGGTATGGCTGTTTTTCTCTCTCTCTGGTTGTATTATATGTGTCTGTGTTTGTTTTTGTCATCCAAAGTGTAACTTTAGGGAAAAAAGTAAAAGTGAGTCATTTTTCTTCTTTAACTTTAATAGTTGGTTTCCTATTCATTCCTTTATTTCTGTTCAAAAATGTTTACATTGAATCAGATTTTAATTTCCTGCTCCGCAGGAATTCCCTCTTAGAAACAAAAACAAAACAATATCTATAGATGGAAACATATTTTTCTAAGGCCTGCATTGTGTGCAGATTGTTATGAGTTATGATGAGGTTCTCTATTAAAAACTAGTAGAAGGCTTCTGTGAGAGGATATCCTGAAGATTTCTGTCTGATAGTCACATTACTCATAGGCTGCTACGTTCCTAAGAAAGCAATGAAGCATTTTAGCACCACTATAGATGAACTCAAGATTCAAACCATATCTTATAGCAGCAGAGTTCCTATTACAATGTTGTTCAAAGTTGTGTTTCACAGTTAGACGTGATCACATCAGACGGACACAATGACGTGGGTTGAAGCAACCTGTCTAGATTACCAGTATGTATGCACTGCGTATCACTGTAATCTCTTCCAGACATGCTGATTCATGCGTTGACGTTGTGTAAACATGCCGAGTCACTGTGATGATGAATTTACTATGAGCCCTGCCGGCTTAGGAAACAATTGCGGCTGCCTCGACTGCTGCGAAAGGGGTTACAGTTTATTTTTAACCCGCTTGTGATTTATTTAGGAGTCTGCGTTCTTGGTGCTGGGAGCAGTCTGCTCAGCTGAAACCCTCCCGTGTGCTCCCCCAGTCCCGTTCCCAGGAGGGTTGGGATGAGAGGAGGTGGTGTGCCCCATGTTCACACAAAGTACATAATGCTGTGCCTCAAATATTTTATTAAAACAGCTGCACTTCACTTCTGACTGTGGCTTTCACAGAAGGTTTAGACTTAGGTTGCAAGCACAGAAAGTGCCTCTTTGTGCTCCCCGTGTTTTCTAAATGAGGTCAATTTGTGTGGCATCATTCACATAAAGTAGATTAGATTGTTTTAATTTGTGCTAAAAGTTTCAATTCAAGGTTCAACATGTAGGATTCGCACATGCTCGTGTGCTTGCGTGAAGTTGGGGTCTGTGTTGTGTTGGGAGCTGGTCATTTGTTGACGTTAGCGGACAGTTTTTCTTAAGCTAATGGTAGCTGGTGTTGCACACTGTTGCCATTGTAGATTAGTGGTTACATACCAACAACCGATACAACAACAATAGTTTTGAGCAGGGAAAAAATGATTATGCATGTCTGAAATTACTTTCATAGTTTTCTATCTTTGTGGATACATTTATTCTTGTTTAATGTACCCACTCTTTGACATAATCTTTGCAGTGTGTTGATGACGCAGGTCTGCATTGTGATGTTAATGCTGAAACAATACCTGGTAACCACGGCAACCGCAGTCACCCGTGATGAAATTCTTCCTCGCTGCTTGTGTTGTCACAATACTGACATTTGAGTTGACGATTAATTATCATACGAATAATTATTACTGTTTATTCTGTTCACTTTATGCCACCACTGTATGAGTCTAATAATAGTTTAATTATGCACATACACCTTATGAAGAAGAGGCATTTATTGACATAAACTTTTGAAACATACTGAATGAATTATATTTGTTTGCCTTTTGTTCATAAAAAAATGAACATGGCACATATGGCGACTTAACATATAAAGTCAGAATTAATAAAGCAAATTGGGCAGATATGATAGAAATTAAATTGACAAAGTCCATTACAGAAATAAGGGACCAATGCACAGAATAAAAAAAAAAAAAACTAGTTCTGCATTAAACTCATAGTAGAAGAAGAATGAGACGCAACGAGACGATGTCATTAAAGAGCGCCAGTAAAACGGTGGAAAATTATGTGGAAATAATGATAAAATACGTTATTTCTGTTTTTATCCAGGTGAATGGAGACGATTATCCCGATTATGTCAAATAATTGCGATATGACGATTGTGCAACAGTTGTGACAGACCTCCTCATTGCTTCCTTCTTTCAACTCCTGACCATTCCTTCTTAACATGACTCATACGTAACAGATTAGCATACATACATATATTTTCTCACAAACTACCATGGTAACCATTCTTTCTATGCTAAACCTCAAGGAAGTCATTTCTGGGCCAATTTCCATTTCATTATCTTTCCCCCATTGTTGCTTTTAAAGCATTATTAGTAAGACAATTAATTTGAAAAACCTAAAAGGACAGGGACACTCAACCATCTCTATTGAATCTGAACCAGTCGTGAACTGCCCGCTCACATAAGCGCGCCTGCTATAAGCGTGAGTTATAATGACAGAAACAGCGAGGAGTCTGTGCCTTTTCAGTCACCTGCTGAGGCCTTTTCTGCCCAGCAAAATGGCTCCATAAATCTTACTGAATAGTAATCAGAACCTCGAGGGCTATGTTGTTTTTAGGGTTGGACACAGGGAAAAAAAAAGATCATCAAGAACAACCTTTTGACCCCAGAAGACGATTAAACCTTTTGGTGTCTGTTGTTTTGGAGCAGCTATTGAATTTTTTTTATTTTTTTTCCCTTTCCTGATGCAGTCTTAAAAAGTCACCTTTAAACTTGGCAAAAAAACAGGCTAAAGTTTAAATTTGGATTGCAGCAGCACAATTAAATGCAAATGCTTTTATACTTCACTTTCACTTTTGACTTAGATGTACCCATGATACTGTTAATGGATTGGACGGCAGCCTAATCTAGCCTCATGTCGAGCTCCATGATAGCGCTCTCATCACAGGGTCCTGCCCGGCAGCTGATTATCTCCATAAGTGCCTCAGTCCATGCCAAAGTCTAAATGAGAAACAAGTCACTTTGCGGAGATGAGTTATTGGGAGCCGGTCGCCAAGCTCAAAGCCCCAACCAAGTCATTTGCGCAGAGCTAGCTAAATAGTTAACATTCATACTTCTCTGTATCCAGTGAACTTGCCGTGACCTGGCCAAGTGTATTGCCCAGTGTGTCTGTCACATACATTCTCTCAACAGATGCAGGTATTAATAGGGAAGCTCGAGGGAGGTTCAAAAGGTTAATGAATCTGTAGCCTTAAGCAATATGGCACCAGATTCACCCTTCATAGATACAAGGAGCAGCACACCCTCTCCTAGATGAGCAGATGGGTCCTGTGGCACTGAGCATCGTGGGTCGCCTGCAGTGTAACAGCTTCAGTAGAGTAGAGCTCTAATCCTATAAGCCTTATAACTGTTGCTTCCAATAAGATCATTTGGTTTGATCTACTGATGATCAAATGCCTAGTCATCTTCAATGTTTCTTTAGACTGATGCTTAATTGTTCTGTGGGATACATTTGGAAATTACATGGCAGATTCAGGGCAAAAACTCTGGATTAAGCATATAAGCAATAAAGTGGGGGAGATATGACTTAAAACCAGCAAAATTATCTGACAAGCGGAACAGGGAAATTTCACTTGCTTAAGAGTACTGTTAAAATATCGTCTCAAAGAACCCACAGATATCTTAAAAATGCAGCCAGACTAACAATAAGTACATTTGCCTGGATGCAAAGAAAATACTGAAGAATTATTTTCTCAACATGTTGGAAAATGTACTTAAATGTAGCAAATGCTGTTGCCGTTGTCTTGGAATAAGTGTATATGTTTAGGAAATGTACCTTTTTAAACCAGTACAGCTGCACCAAAAAAAAAAAGGCACAGAATCTTCATTCAGATTAATTCAAAAAAAGTTTCCTAAATTTTCACAGAGCCAGACAGCCCTCCTGACTGCAGCTCTCCTCTCTTTTCATTAAAATTTAAAAGAACTCTGGAGTTACGTAAGGATATGCCCTGGGAACATGGAGACCTGGGGTGTGCGACACACAGGGAAGCCATGCTTGTTGTTTCAGTCTCAGCAGGCATGAGAAGCACCAACGGAGGAGGAGAGAGGTGCTGCAGGATCATGGGTGAATGTTTGAGCCTGAAGTCTCTCAGTGGAGCAGTTTAGGAACCAAAGCAGGCTGGTAGTAAAGTCAAGAGTGATACAGATGTACGGGTTCACCGTCGGAGACCCAGGGGAACCAATAGAGACAAAGTCATAACAGATTCAGACTCAAGATGCTGTGATGAAGGAAAGATGAGGTTTGATTTTGAGATTGAGTTTTATCGCCCAGCCCTAGTACCAGGTATCAAAGCTGCATTTGAGCTGGTACCATGCAGTAGAAAAGTGCCTTTAATAGTTTTACACAATCTGCTCTTGCGTAGTGATTTATTCTTAACACCATGATCAGTAAAACTTTACAACTAGAAATAACATTGCAAGTCTTGGATGCTTTTTTTTTCTGCTGTCACAGAAAAGGTGAAACAAATGACCTACAGTATAAAAAATGTTTACTCCAATATCCAGATAAGTCTGTATCCACTGATTTTGTAGAGTGCCAGCTTGCAGTGCCAGTGATTAAGTTACAAACTTTTTGTGCCAGTCTGCAGGTTTCTTAGCCAACTATCCTGTTTTCATGGCTGTCAGGATGTTTAAGAGACAATGCGCCACCATCCAGTTTAGTAAGATGTCCACTGTTGTTGTAGCATTCCCAGCGATTCCCCAGCAGGGCTCTGACTCACCAGACGTCCAGGGGCCGCGGACCCCCACCTCATAGGCTTGATTTTATTAGCTACCATAAATATTTGAAGGAGGTCTTCAGGGAGTTGCTGATGCAAGCCACTCAAGCAGAGATGCCATGTGCTCTCCAGTGTTTACTTTCTAAACGTCACCACCTATGTGGGAGCTCAAGGGAGAATAACAGCACTGTCAGGCGAATGGGTTTTATCAGAGGAGCAGGCTTCGTTAAGTTGACTGAACGTGGTGAAACCTTGAAAATCAAGTAACGGATCATGCTCAGAGTGTTAAGGTTCTGTTAATTGTGATGTTTCTGGCAGGGGAGCATACTATACTTTATTTTAGGACAGATAAATGAAACAGATGTGCAAAGTATATGTTTTAAGTGTTTTCCTAGAAACCTGACACTGCTAAATTAAAAAAAAAAAAAAAAGTCTATATCGACACAGCCACTTTATCTGCACACTCACACTGAGGCCAATAAAAGTCAAAGAGCAGATGTGTTCATTGCCCTCTTTGAGACAAATTACAGAGCTGTCTTGGGAGTTGCTCTTCTATCATTTATAGCCAGAAAATTAGAGCCAAGCTCTGATATTATCCTCTTGGGGATCTCTCAGATGACAGAGTAATTAAATACAGCGGTTTAAAAAATCCAACTGGCATTTTATCTTGCCGAGAAACTTTGCGGGCTGTAGTGCAAACAGCAAATTGGACTTCCACTTGAACTTAAACGTTTGTAAAATCCCTCAAGCTGCCACATGATGTGTATGTGCTGGTTGGTGGTCTGAATGATTTGTTTTCTTTCAGCAGTGTGGTGAAAGAGTAACAGTAGAGGCATAAATATTTGTTTTTAGCTACAGCCGTCCAATGCGACAGTTTATTATTAAAGTCTTATGACAGAAGAGCAAGTTGGATCATTTTTGGGTGATGCCACTCAAACCTGAACTCTAGAAATTTTGGCAAATTGTTTACACACCGCTGTCCAGAATGAACTGCAGTCAAATACATGAGTTCTCTGCTCTCATGTTTGTTGGTTAGTGTCAGAGGGTTGGCTGTAGATCTGTTGTTCTGGCTTGTGTTTAATCTTTTTTTTTTTTTTAAGCATGTTTTTGGATCAGAAATCAAAGACACAATTTCTCTGTCTTCTCTTCACAGATCCAGAATGACTTTTACTCAACGGCCACTGGTCGGAGCTCAGTGTTGATCCATCGACGAGCACTATGAGTAGATGAAAACACGCAGCCTTTAATCCAGAAAGGATTCCTCTTCTCTGTGCTAAGAGTCTGCTAACTCTGTGTAAGGACCACTGGGAGTACAAGTATCAAGTCAAGGACACATTCACTCCCCCCGCAGCCTGCAGGAAGATGGGAGTGAGAAAATAAAGCTCTGTGGAGTCAAGAGGATCCTAATGAATTCTGTGGAATTTTAAAACAAACTCTGCGTTTGTGTATGTTTGTGTGAGTGGATCAAGCAACCATGTGGACACTACCTGCAGCTGTCCACTGTCTTCTGGCTGCTGCGCTGCTGGTGGCCGGCTGCTGCCTCCACTCTGTGAAGGCCACTGAAGATGACGTCACACCGCGCATCAGTTTCCCATACAGTAAGTCACAAATGTAACTGATTTGTAGCTCAGACCTGATTTTTCGGAGTTTTTTTTTTTTTTGTTTGTTTGTGAAGTTTGCTTCTTGCATTTATTCAAGGTAACATTGACACCGAGTACCAGCAAGTATTTGTTTTTACGACCTGCAAATGTTATTACCCAACTTTAAGGACAGTTAAAGTTTTCAATGTTTTCTGACAGGATAAACAAGTCTAGTGGGGATGTGTAATCTTTTCAGGTAAAAAGGTGGAAAAGAAGAAAAATAAAGGCGCTACATGCAGCTTAGTGTTGTGCAGAAGTAAACATGAAGTCAGTTCACAGTTTGACTTAGAAGTTGATGCACAGTGGAAGATAGTGAATTTGAGAGTAGGTCACAATGAGGATGAGGACAAAGACAAAGAGACAAATGAAAAATTACTGTGATGAATTTCGATCTCGAATGGACAGCGGCCGGGAGAGCTCATCGCACTGCAACACATGCACGTTGTGAAAAGGGGACATCGTCAATTTGACAACAATATGCGCTGCAAAAAGTCACAACACAACCAAACACGCTGCAAGTAGCACAGGCGATGAAAATGTTTAAACTTCCAAATGCACTGACACTTGACAGAAAGGCTTTAGGAAGTCAGGTGAGGAAGTACGAAGACAGACAAAGAAGGTAAAAGACGTTTATGATGGGTGACTTGTTTGCGCAGCGGACCGCATTGCAAAGAGGTCGCCTTACAAAATATCACATTTTGATCATGTGAGTGAGCACAAACAAAAACACAGTGGGAGCAACTTCAGGGATGCAGTCGTTGCAGTTATGTATTCACAGAGACTCAAGCGCCTGCAGGTCCACCTGCCAACTTACAGACGCCCACGTTACAAACTTCTCATAAATATGTGCAATTAGAAAGTTGTCCCCTGAGGATACTTATGAGTTTAATTTTAATTTGCACAAAATCTTTTTTTTTTTTGTTCCACAGCAGGCTTTGACAGCAGGACACTTTGAAACATGCATGACATAAAACGTGAGTCCTCAGTGTGTTATTCAGGTGAACAGCAGCTCAAGTGCAACAACCGGGAGCCTTGTTCTGCAGCACAGTCTCAAAAGCACTTGGCCCTTTCTGCCTTTTTGCTTCTACTTGACCTTTTGTTAGCGTTCAATTGAGTGTAACAATTTATCCTACAAATATAAACTTAATGTCTCTCCACTCATTGAAGTGAAGACCTTTTTGCACCTGACTTCATAGCATGTAATTACTCCACGCGCACTGCAGCACTCTTCGTATTATGATAACTGTGGATTAAGCTTTCATTATTTAAAAACACAGCTGACAGCTTTTTGGTAATTGATTGATGCATTATGGGAGCTCACGACAAATGAGGAAGAATTGAAATAAGGTTGTTTGGCTTCGGCTCGCAGGGGGAAATATTTTTTCAAAGAAAAGTGTGACTACAAACTTGTAGGAAATAGATGGTTCTAAATTAACTAACAAGTTCTTAGCTCCCCTACTTTGATGTGTGATCATACAGGCAAATGTGTCAATCCAGCAGCAACCAAAGTACAGGCTTTTAGGGATGTCAGGGTTTGTTGGCACCTGTAAACACTACCTGTCTGAATCTGAAGTTCCTCCCACAGAAAACAGCAATCTTGTTTTCTTCATTACTCAGCCAACGCAGTACGTGTCATGCTGTAATTCATATCACTTATACCACGGAACAATCTTCACATGCTTGAGTCATTCACCTTGTTTTCCAAAGACCTAAATGGGTAGAATTGGCCCAAAGCTGTTTCCCAGAGCTCGTACTTAACTCCATTCAACGTTCCTAATCAAAATTTGATGTATTTAGAGTTCAGCTGTTAGATTCTTTCAGCTGGAGAACTTAAGTAGTGGTGTCAGACAACATGTGTTTCAGCTGATAACACGGTGTGGAAAATCGTATCTAAACGTCAGTGACACTGATTGTAACCCTTTCATTAAAGAGTGATGATTTCAGTAAACAGGAACTGCAGGCATCACTGACATGCTAAATGTTTTGTGTATAAACTAGGCCCAGCCCGCTCCATTGATACGAAACATGTAAAACGGGTCACCTCTTTTAAACCTTTGTTTTAGTTTGTATGGTCGGTAAGAAAAGAGAGACCTGGGCTGCTTTCTAAAGAGAAGACCTTTGGCTCCACATGGCCTTTTTTCCTGGAAAGGCGTCCCTTTTTTGTCCTTCCCTACTTCTCGTCTTGTTCCTTCTCTCTCTCCTAATGAGCAGGCTAATCTCTCATGTGTAGTGAGTGGAGGGTTTTGTGGTTTCTGCAGTGGGAGAGCTCGTCTGTTTTTCATTATGGCTGTTGTGCAGGCAGGGAGGGAGCACAAAGGATCATGGGACTTGAAGCAGTAAGCATCAGTTAGGCGTGCTGCACGTATCTCCGCTAGTCATCAGAAACCTCTCAGGCAGGATGTTACCGTCTTTCTCTGGAGATGCACTGATGGGATGATTTATTTTTCTTCGTTGTTTTTTTTTCTCTCAGTTGGAACAAGGAGTTGTAATTCAAGTTGTCCCGTTAATAAGAACAGTTTACATTAATGAGCAGGTTAGGACATTTGGCAGTCCCACTTGATTTCACTGTAGTTCATGAACTGTATTGTATGTCACCCTGTTATTACCGACTCCTTTTCCTCCGCTCGCAACTTGTGAAACTGTCATTTCTTCATTTCGCGAACATCACTATGTTAGATAAATCTCAACTTCTTACTAACGTGTATGCATGTGTTCCTGAATATATATGCACATTTTTAATACTTTGTAAATGAGGCCAAATACTAATAATTTAGTCTGAGGTAAGAGGCTATCTCACAGTTTTAATTTCCTGCCATCAGTAACATAATACACACATTTTAAATACTTGAAAAGTGAGACAAACTTAGTGAATTTAGGCAGAGTTAACAGGCTCTTTATTTTTTTTTTCCTCTCATGCTTCTGACTGAGACTTTTTTTTTAAATGCAAATTTATTTGGCGACCCACACAAAATCTGCAAACCACCTGTGGGTCACAACCCAGTCTCTTTGTTCACGCACGAAAGGAAAATCTAGAAAAGCTTTAATTTACTATTTTGAGGCATCACAAGTCACAATTGCCTTTTATATCTTTTTTTGTAAAATATGTATATAACAAAGAAAACACTCAGATCTGTTTTTTTTTATCCTACCGCTCTTCGGTTGCTTTTAATATTTCCCATTGTTATGTACTCTACTTTGTTAATTTAAATAGGCTGCAGCTATTGTGGATCCTAGCAAACCAAACCAAACTCAAATCAGGCAGGAATATTGTCACTCTTAGCGCTCTGATGCAAGCTTTTAGTAACAAAATTCAAATGCAATTGCTGCTTTATTGAGGACAGCAGAGCTGCTGAGCATGCTGTGTATGCTCAGTGTACACAGTGTCCTCTCCCATTTACGTTTGGTTTACATTTGGCGAATATTGTGTGCTCTCTCTCATGCATGCTAATCCACTGACCTTGGCAGTGTGTGGATTGCAGTGCAGAAACAGGGGAGGGGTACCGGGAGAGGGGTCAGGCCAAATACTCGTGAGGTTTTAGACATGCTTCGATGCCCACCTAAAACCCAGCAAGGACACGCCCACTGATCCTGAAAGAAAAGCGTTCTGCGGCTTCCAGCAGAGGTGGCACTCACAAGTGCCTGCATATAATGCCATAACAGCCGCAACAATGGGCCATAATTACAGCACATCAGCTCCGTCTGTTTCAGAAGCTTTAATGGCTTCATCACTTGCACGCTCCAGGGAATGTACAGAAAAGTTCAGTCTTTGCAAATTTCGATCAGGAACATTTGATTTGAAGAAAATGGCAAGCAGTGAGAAATAACAGCGGAGCTCTTAATTAAGATGGACAGGGAGGAATGCAAGGTTAAAGAGTGTTGTTAGAAGTTTTTAAGGTGCTGTAAACCAATGTAGCCCTGTTCAAAACAACAGCATGCTTTTTTTTTTATACCTCTAAACAAATCGTGCTGTACTTTTGTAGTTGTTGTGACATAATTCAATTCTTCTTGAATGACTGAATACGTCTCTTAAATGATGACACATTAAGCTCAGAGGACCATAATCTAATGCCTCTACTCTCCCAGCGTCATTGGTATTGTCAGTATAAATATTAATCTGTGGCCTCTGCGATTTACACTCCAGTCTGGTAAAACTGTAAATACTAACAAGAGCAGAATAGGATGATAAATTATTTACAGTGTTATTCATGGTGTTGTCCGTTATGACATTACAGCACTTTTGGCTTCCTTTTTATTGGTTGTTATGCTGGCCGTTATCCTTCAGTCCAGTAGTTTTATACGGAAATGAACTAAATTGGTTTACTTTCTTGCGTCGGAAAAGCACCGTAAACTTATGAATGACAACATTCATTTAAGTTGTGAGCAACAACTGCTTGACGTGGCCATGTTTTAAAATGTATACACGCTGTGAAAAATGGCATTCAGTATGCACAGTCTGTGTCAATAGCGTAGTGTTAAAATAATACTACCACATACATTTTTGAAAAGCAACAGCACGCTACGAAAATAAGCATACGCTCGTAAATGTTTCGTAAATACTTCGGGTTTCATATTTAGGCAGAGCTTTAATCCTTTAAAGCAGCTGTTTCATGTATCTCTCATTAAAAAGTCAGAACTTTCCTGATTCAGCTCCAGTATGTTAATACACTCCACATGCCTCTGATTCGTTGTGTGTGGGTGTGGGTAAAAGGGAAAGAGGGGGTGAGTGTGTCCTCTGAGGCCTGGCTGACTATTAAGTATGTTATATAGACTAAGGAAATCAGTTAAAGTCACAGATTTCCTAGAAATCCTATCCTTCTGTTTTCTCATATTTATATTTTAAATTGGCCCCATTTGTGATGTGACCTTATCTGTAATGATTTAGTCAGCTGTGCTGGCTGCTCCACTGTTCATCACAAAAAAAAAAAACGTTCTCCTTATCTGCATGAGTGGCACCTGTTGACAAAGACTGAAATAGATATTATTCTTAAACCATATCAGAGCAAAAAAAAAATAACGCCACAAAATATGCAGCAGATGTGGGGCTCAAAACAGCTATTTTTCAATGTTCATTCACTGTAATCTTTGAGCTTCACTGTGCAGAGTTTGACACTTTCATTCTTCAGCTGAAGGGAGAAAGTTCCTCTCTCCTTATCAAAAATCGGAATTTAAGCAGTGGACCTACCAGCAGGAGTTATCACAGATTTTGAAACCAATCATGGTCTAGTAGTATTTTTCGAGTGTGATGAAGAAATATGAATCCACCACTGCACAGAGATTAAGAGTGGACTTTTAGGAAAGCAGGAAACATCTAGTGCCCAGCAGACGAACTACATATCGATAGTGATGTACATCTGTATCTGCCGATATCCCCCTTTTTGACTGCCTATTGACAAATTAGATTCATCAAAGGCAGAGGCCGATGTTGATCTGTTGTTGCGTTAAAGTGCAGCCCCATTCCCCTCAGTTTTGTTTCAGTGCAAAGTTAAATTCAGTATACGACCACAGAGTCGATGAGTTGAAGTCTGAATCACCAGTGTGTGTCTCTGATGATAAGTATGTGTCCAAAATGACGGTAAACAAACAAATTCAAACATCGGTATGGGCATCAGTCCAGAATTTCCCAATCTGTGCATCTCTAGAAATTAACAAAATTTGCATATTTAGAAATTCCAATTTTATGACCGAAGTTTTTAGTCATTAGGCTGAGCGTCCAACTGAAGATGTAAGTAAAGTCTTTAGCAAGTAAAGCCACGGGGTTTGACCAGTTCCTATCCTCGGTTACTTTGTCGTAGATGAGTAAGAGAGAGAGACTCCAGCCTGCTCTTCTCATCGAGGACCTCTCCAGAGACACACACACAGTAAAGTGTGTCGGTGTGCTGTGGTAACACTTAAAGACCTTTAACACATGCGAGCCAAAGTGAGTGCACTTAGTAAACTGCAAGCAGCTCCACCGCTGCCCTAAAAATCGACAAGTGTGCAAACAAGAATGGCAGAAGAGATGTATCAAAGTGTACTTTAATGGGGACTCTATCTGTGGCAGAAACCACACACAAGCCAGCTGGGTTCAGATGTTTACAGTGGCAGCAGGAATGTCTCTCGGCCATATAGAGAGGAAAAAGATGAGGATGGAGAGACTGAAGAGGCATCCCACACAGGACGAGCACAGGCACGTCTGTTTTGAATTGTGAGTGAGAAAATTATACAACGTACTGTACCTTTCTGTGTGTCTCTCTGTGTTTGAATAACTCAGATTCCACACACTGTAGCGTGTCACTCTGTCTCTCCAAGCTAATATCCAGGATTTCGTAAGCTTTTAGCTGTGATATACCACTGCACTCCGTTGCTTCGCTGCTTTGAGTGCTGGGGAGGTGCGTGCCAATCCGGAGTGCATCAGGATGATACCTAAGAGCCAGTAATTACAGAGCAACACATCATGTCTGTGTCAACCCCTTGTTGTTTGCTTTTAGAGGTATGCAGTTTTTTGGAGTTACCTCATAGTTGGTGCATGTATGAAGATTTTTTTTTTTTCCTCTTTTTTTTCCATGGCTTTTAGAGTACAAACAACACCATGCATAGTTTCCTCCAGACCTCAGTCATTTCACGGTTTTCTGCCGCTGCCCCACGGCTCTGTCTGCACACGTTACCATTAACACCTTTCTGCTGCATAATTCTCACATACAACAGAAAAAATTGGACTTGTGCACTTAAAGCCTCTGGTTATTATCTGCAAGGTGCAGCCCTCTCTTGGTATGACACAAACAAACACACACAAATGACTGCAGCAAAGCCCGCGCCGTCGTTGCCTGTGATTAGAAACAACACAACACGTCTGTGAGGCTGCTGGCCTGGCCCTTCAGAAACTGCAAGTGTCACTTTCGCTCTGAAACGGATTCAGCCTTGGAGCCCTTATTTTCAAAGTGCGGTTTTCTCCGTCCCATTTTTTTTTTTTCTGTCTTTGTATCAGGTTCTGGTAAAATTTCACACCGTATTCATTTGAAAACTGTCTCTTTTTAAATGAATGGTCTGTGTATATTCGTGGTCGCTGGGTTTCCTTTCAGAAAGGGGTATTAAAAAATAAATCAAGTGGTCCTCATCGGCGCTCTTGCCTTGTAAATGACTACATCCGGTCTCAGAATATGAACAAACAGGCCTTTGATTTTATATTTTGTCCTACAACATATACAACGAAAATAAAACCAAAACTCTAGACTCTTTTGTATTTTAAAACGGAAATCGAATAAAGACCTTTTTTTTTTTTTTTTTTTAAAGTTGAAAATCAAATCCAAGTACCAAAACATAACGCGGACCCGGTATTCACTCTTGTAACCCACGCAATTTCCTTGTCAGCAGATAAAAGTAAAGATTGCATAAACTATTCCGGGTCAGTTATAACTGCAGTATGTACTATCTGCATATTTCTTTCCCGATGGCCAACTCCTTCAGCCTTCTCTGCCTCCTCATCCGAGATGTTTGTCCTCTAACTGCTCGGGTTAACACTGTTTACGTGCTGACTCCAGTAGCAGAGAACAGTGCTTCTTGGCTGCCAGTAGACACATCAGTGAAATAACCATCTCTTTGCCCAGATGTCAGAAGGAGCAGTGGTGTGAGGACCTTGAAGTGACTTCTGTCAGCTTCTGTCAGAGCTCCAGCTCCGCTATCAAGTCCATTGTCAAATCAAGTCGAACAGAGAGCCTTGAAGCTGTGCTCCGTTGTGTAGCTCGGATGGCAGAGGGCAGAGACAGATAGCGTCTAACCTTTTTTTTTTTTTTTTTTTTTTTTGATAAATTTGTGTCTTGCATGTAAGATAAGCAGAGCCCAGTGTGAGATTAATATCAGCTGTGCTGCACTCTCCTCTACTTTTGATTTTTCTCAGCCTGGCTGCAAGCAAACCCCATTTGTCCCCGGTGCCCCCTTGTCTTGTGACTTGGCTCATGCTGTTTTAGTAAATCTGGGCCATGTTTACAGTCAAGCCTTTTAGGGAGTGTTTTGGCAGGCATATACCAACCCAGCAGCCAATCAATTGCCCCACCCTCAGAGTACTATTAAACCTTGGAAAATAAGGTAGATCCTGCTCTATTTTCTCTGAAATATGACGCCTGCCAAAGTGCTGGCATGTGTTTTATTTCTCCGTGACATTGTGTCTTAAAGCTGGCACCCTCTGATGATATCTTAGTTACCTCACTGGTGAGTAAGCAAACACTGAACTTACTCCACTGTGATGTGAGTGAAGGGATTCAGGGCATACAAATATTAATGAAAGTCAGTGTGCAGTCTGGTCTCTTAACACTGCACTGAAATGTATTTTAATTTTGAAGTGAACATATTTGAGGATAATAAAAAAAAGGCTATAAAATAAGATTTATGTGACTGGGACATAGATTTTGTTGATGTTTCTGTTCTCCCTGAAGAGCTCTTAGTTTGTTTCTGCTTGCTACATTACAGTCATTCTTATTTGCATCTCAAGGGTTTAGACTTTTCTTGAACAACACTTCGTGTTGTGTTTTGCTAAAACCAGTGGTACAAGAAATATCAAGATCTTTTATGAGGTAAAAGTACCAACACTGTTCAAATTCTGCCTGAAAAGCATCATATGTGTCACGTATATTTTGCTAAAATTATATTACCTCTGAAGCATTTTATTGTTAAGGCGGAACTTGAATAGCAGAGAGAATGGTTATGTAAACTCGAATGCAAAATTATTCTTGGGCAGATTAAATGTAGTCGTTATGTTCCCCTAATGGCCTAAAGTGAGATGGAAACATTGATACCAGTCTCGAGAGTGTACTCTAAAAGCCAGAGCCTCCAGATTAGACTGAAAGCAAAAAAGCCGAAGTCCCCTCGTGTGTCTAGGTTTTAATTCACTTTGTAGATATTTGTTGGTGTTCATTGTGTTTGCTCAGAGTTAGTCTTACTTCTGTCACCGAAAAGCAAACAAATCTGTGATCACAGAGCAGCTGCTTACTGAAATCTGATCTTGTTCGTGCCATATTTACCTCCATCATTTAAAAAAAAAAAACACAAAAAAAACCACACATACCAAGAATCCACAACAGCATCTCTTCTGTATCCTCCATTGTTCCTGTGTGTGCCGCGTTAAAACTGATGTTACGGCAGTTTCGTGCGGTGTCACTATGACGACCAGCTGCACTAAGGCGGTACTACATCTGCAGGGGTAAACAAATGACCCCGTACCAAAAGGAAATACTTGAGCTGAGGCGGTATGGTGCGGTAGAAAAGTGCCCGATGTTTCAATGTAAAAACACATTCACCTCAAACTTTCCTCAAACAATGAATCTCTTTAACTGTGGCCTCCTAATGTGGGTAATTTTGGCTCAACTTCTCCTTCAGTTTACCACAGGGCTCGTGCTTTTATAATCCTGGAGATTTAAGGCAATATGTACTTACTTAATACTTAACGAACCTGTTCTTGCTAATCCTGCGCGTTAACACTGGCTGTAAAGCGGCCACGTTGACGGTAGGTGTGATGTGATGAGCATTAGCAGAGGTTGAAGGCCCGGCTTGGTGACAGCCAGCTGATTAAACAGGCGGATGATAAATGAACATGGAGCCCAGTTGCGAAATGTCCTGCAGTGGCTGCTGCTCTCTGTGGACGCTCAGGATTCTGCTGCAAACATGTCAAAACACACAACTGATCTGCTGCCTCAGAAATCTTCTAAATAGCCCACCTCTGGATCTGGATTAAATAAAATGGGGAGAGAGCGAGAGCGAGACAGAGCCTTAGTTTTCTGTTTGAAATCACTGCAGCTTGACAGAGCACTGACGTTTGTTACTTCTTGACCTTCTGCTCTGGGGGAAGGAAAAAAAAAAAAAAGAAAACATCTCGGACTACTTTGAAAAATGTTTCTTCATAGGTCAACATCTCAATCCAATCTTCCTGGTTACCACAACTCCCACTCGGCGCTCCAACCTTAGCCCCCCATCCCCTCAGCTGCTCTCTGCGTAAAAGTTTCATGAGTTTGTTCTCCTCTGCTCGTTATTCCATTGTCCGTCTAAGAAGATGTCACTGTGATTTATGTCAGAGAGTTTTAATATGCTGAGGGAAGGCTGTTTTTGGTTCCAGTGAATGGCCAAAACCCAGGGGAGTCGTGACAGTCAGGCTATGATATGTCCCCCTGTTGAGAGGAGGGATGGCACTCTTTTGTCTGCCAACTGCCAGGTCCATCGGGACTATGTATAGCTCTCTTTATGAGCATTTAGGACATTTTTAACAGACTTAATTTACCTTGAAATAAACCAGTTTTTTCCTTATGTGTTTTTCCAGTCCGGTCTGACCTAAGGACAACAATAGGAAGTCTTCTTCTTCTTCTTTTTTATTTTGTATTCCCTCCTCTGATTTTAATGACAGGCTCTCTCTTCATTGACTCCAGATGTCACAGTCTTTTAAACAGAATGAGGGCTGTTGATCTGGAAAAGGCCTAAGATTTGATTTTGGACAAGATGCGGCTTGTGCAGCTGTGTTTCACAAGGAGGAAGATGATGATCTGCCAGAGTGCCTTGAGTGTTAGATGAACCATTTGTTTGCGAGCATATTGAAAAGTTTAAGTCGTGGGTTGTAAACATTTATTGCAGTTTATTGGCTCCATTTGCATTATGGTCCAATGCACCACCTGGGGTGTTGGAGATGCATGTTGGTGCTGGTTTCTTTTCTTTCTGTCAGAAGTCTCTGAATTTGAATTCACTTTGCTGGTTCCACATGGAAATAGCTGTAAATTGTTTAACTGCTGCAAATATTAGTGTTTACGGCCAGCAATACAAGCCAATAATCTTATTTGGACAAGCAAATGGAGTCCATGACCCCCAGCGTTTTGGCTTGGGGAGCACATTGAGTGTATATAATATGTTTGGAATGGGAGGAAATAGATAAACATTTACAAAGATGGTCAAAAACAGCGAAGGGTATGAAGAATGTAAGCAATGGATGCACAAATATTTGATTATGTGTCTGTGTCTTTGGTTTACTGTCTGTTACACGAGAAGATGTTGATAAAATATGAAGTGATAACATCCATCTAACAGACACATGGCTGTTTTTTCTCTAGAGGTCAGAAAGCTTCAAAATCCTAAATAAACCATTTTCTGGGGCTTCCTAGACATTGTGTTGGCCTTGATATTGCAATTTTGGAGCATTTTATCACACACTAAGTAAAAAGTGAAGTGACCAATTGTCAGGCCTGTCCCCTGCCACATCACCGGCTGCTAAAATCAATCTAAACCTCTTGAAAGTGCACTTTAGCGGTGCAAAGCAGTAAAAGCTGCTGCAGATTCCACTGAAAGGATCCCGAATTGGTAGAAATACTAAGGTGAATGCTCTAAAAGGAGCAATGTGTACATTTAAAGCTGTACTTCATCACATAAACTATTTGAGAGGGAGGGAGCGACGTGGGAAAAAGTAACTCATTTGACTTGTGGCCCAGCGCTGAAGAGATCCTTTTGAAGAGGGTTTGGCGAGCGGCAGAATGGAGGAGATTTAGGTTCATACGGAATAGAAGAGGCTTTAACCTTGCTGCCAGTACGGCTCAGAGCAAAGAGAGTGCTGGAAAGTGTGGATGTGGCTCATTGACGTACTGTATGACAAGTTCTCGTGGAGCGGGGAAGCAACAGGGATGAACAAAGAGTTACCTCCATCACTGAGAGCTACAGTAATGCAAACAAGACACTTCCACTAAGTATCATGAATTGACTTGGCTGAAGCTTGCCACCGTGTGTTGTGCTGTTGTTTCATGAATTGTGGTGTCTGTGTTCTAAGATTTGCTGCTCTCCAGATTTCCATGGAGTTCATGCGCTGTTTTCTTTAGTCAGTCACTCAGACAGTCTGTGCTGATCCTGCATTGTTGTTATCGCTATCTGCTATTTTTAAAGTAGTGCTATCACTCAAGGTAAACAGATTTTCCTTTTTGGCTTTGGCTCCCCTGCATGTCTAAGCTTTAAAGCTGTGAATCAAAGGATGACTTACATGGGTTTGTTTATATTGGTTTATAAATCGGTTCATATTGTTGTTTTTTTGTATTATATTTTTTTCTACTGTTTAATTAGACATACTACCTGGTGGAAGGGTCGCTGTTGGGTGAAAATGCACAGATTAGTTTTCATTTTGAAGTGCTCAAACATACAAACTTGAGCTAGTGTATTTTCTACTTTGCATATTTTACACAGTACATCTCTTTACTGTAAATCCAAAATATCACCAAACACACAATGCACATTTAAATTGCAGCCTTCTCCAATATATAATTGCATGGGCTGACATTGCAATTTGATTAACTGTTAATTATGTATTATGTGTGCTCCATATTAATAGAATATGTACCTTAGGTTCATGTATATAATTAACTGTGACTGTTTTGTTTGGTTTTTTAGTCAAGTGGCTACACAAAACACATGTGCAAACAGCATAAATCTACTAAAACATGCAAGACTACTAAAAAAAAAAAAGTACAGAGCAGCACAGAACAACCTATGGATCCCAAGTGGCCGCTGAGTGCTGTTGCAACACTGCCATCTTGGTTTTGTCTTTTAGTGCAGTATATATATATATATAGTAACTGTAATGGGATATCGTGTTCCCTAATAAGGAGATTTTACCTCAATGAAACCCTTAAAAACTGATATGAGTTTTAAGCCCTTGCGCAGTACTTGTTTGTTTTTCTGCCTAAAATTGGTAAAAGAGAGAGAGAGAGAGAGAAAAGAAAAGCATTGAGCATTGTAATTTGTGAGATCACTGGTTTGTGTTCTGGTGCTTCTGGCATCAGGACACGTTCAGTGCCGGTGTGTTTCTCACTGTGCTGTCCTGCCATGTGATAATAATCCCCTGTGCGTTTCTACCCTGTTGTTTCCAGATGCAAAAGAGAGGTCAGCCAAGAGATTCTCTGCGAACGGCGTCTTCAATTACACCTCTCTGCTGCTCAGCCAGGAGGACGACATGCTGTACGTCGGAGCCAGGGAGGCGCTGTTTGCCCTCAGCCTCTCTGACATCAGCAAGACCAAACTGCAGAAGAACGTGAGTATTTTTGTTTTGTTTTGTTTGGCAGCGACCTAGTATAGCCACACAATCGCACAAACTCACGCTGATGGAACAATTTGATGTGAAGTGTTTATAGGCAAACGTTTACAGATCACATCTCGCAACAAGTAGCCTCTTTACTTTTTTGTCACGTATTTTAAGATGATATTTTGTATATTTTCACCCCACACACGAGTTCCAGAAACGGTGGACTGAGATATAGTAGAATCGGCATGGTTCCCATTTTTCATATGACTTATTCAGGGTCTCTTTTTCATCTTCAGCTGACATGGGGTACTCCAGCTGGAAAGAGAGAGGAATGCAGCTTCAAAGGCAAGAACCTTGAGGTATGAAGTGATTTTTACTTCACCAAATAATGAAAAATACAAGCGAAAAATATCAGGCATTGATTTTATTTCTGCATTTTTTTTGGTTTTTATGTTGTTTTTTAAGTCTTAAAAAGCTCAGGTGAAATTCTTCACTTTTAATTTATTTATGTCAGGACGGCAGAGCCTCTGTGTGAGGACGCGACTACAAAGGCTCCTGGGCCTGACCTCTGACCTCTCTAAAGAGAATATAAGTGTAAAGAAGACTAGATCATTAGCTTTATCTTGAGGCGAAGAACGCCTGTATTTCTGAATCATTTCAATAGCGCTGTGAGAAGATTTGCCGAGCTTACAGCTCTGTGTCGACGAACCTTTCCTCCACTTACAAATAGATTAATCAAGTCTGCAGGCTCGTCGGAGAATTGCTCTTTTATGTACTCTGCTTTTTTTCTGTCTGTCTGTCTGCTACTTTGTTGTCATGCCAGCTGTTGTATCCCTGGGCGACAACCCTCGGTAATCTGTGTACTGCAGTCTACAACTCCGGTCTGTGTGTTACAGAAAGCTCACCAGGCTGATGCAGGGAGGTTTTCCCAACAGTGTTTTTGAAATGGGAACCTTTTTTTTTTTTCTGTTTTCTGTTCTACAGTTCTTGAAGTATATATATGTGTGTATGTGTGTTTTTTTTTTTTGTTGTTTTCTTTTACTCACATGAGTATTTCGGACAGATTTTTGTTTTCTTTCTTTTCAAATGAACAGAACTCACAAGATTCAACTCTTCTTCTTTTGTATTATTGTTATGATCGATTCACAGACCTGACACTCCAAAATGTGTTGTTTTTTTGTCTTCTCATGTAGACGGACTGCTTCAATTACATCAAAATTCTGCTGCGGCTGAATAGCACTCATCTCTACGTGTGCGGCACCTACGCCTTTAGTCCAATCTGCGCCTACATAGTAAGTGATGATTTCTTAATCCGCTTCCTGTTGTTTAAAATGATCGTCGTTTCATTCTATCCACGCCTCTCTCTAGCACCATTAGTTAGTTTAGGGGGTCTTTTTTCTAAGCATCCAACAGTTTCCCTGAGTTTTTAATTCGGCAACTGTGAATCCAACCATTTCCAGCTACTTTTCACGCTTAGGTTGTCTTTTTATGTTTTATATAAATATATTTTTTTGTGATGTTTAGGAATTAGGCTTTTCTATCCGCATGTCAGTATTGGATCTGCTGCTGTCCAAGCATAACGGAATCCTGCTGAGACGCTCTAACCAGACAATCCAACGGGGGGTACAAGAGCTGTGTGGTTTCCAGCGAGTGAGTGGGAAGCCGTAGATCTGTTTATCTGGCAGAGGAGTACATCGAGAGTGATGGTAACAGTAGGATGACATTGATTTCAGTGATAGGGCGCAATCGAGCTCGGCGACGGGGCGGCTCTTAAAGCGGGGCATTAAACTCTGTCCCTTGACGTCAGACAACACGCAACGTCTCAGACCGAAGACGACTTGGCAGGACATTAGGCCCTGAACTGGGATTCCTAGCAACTCTGAGCCCACTCGGTCTCAGTGAACACCCATCATGTTGACAGAGTCCAGAACTGTGCGTAGGGCCATGTATGTACATCGTGGGGACGTAAACCTGTCTGCGTACTCCCTTTTGGGGACGAAATGCAGGACCTCGTCACATAAATCATTCAGTTTGAGGGTTAAGAGTCATTTTAAGGTTAAGGGCAGGATAAAGGGTTAGGGTTAGGGATTATGTGGCTATAGTTAAGGTTAAGGTTAGAAAATAAATGTAAGTCAATGTCCTCTAAACACTAGGAAACACTAAATGTATGTGCGTCACCCTGAGCGTTTGTACCGACCAGACGCTCTGAAAGATGCATAATATTATCGTTAATAAATGTTTTATTTTCATAGCTCTACTCAAAACAGTTGCAAAGGGTTTTTACGGGCAGTGTAACGAGACACTGGCGACAAGAAGATACACTGAACAATCAAACTGACAGACACGAATTAAAATAAGCTCAGAGTAATACGACAACCTATAATGAGGAAGCATGAGAAGCCTTCCCAGACAGTGAAGAAACTCTATACCATGGTTTTGGCTGTAGTCCTGTCTGGTGCTTTAAAACTCTGAATATTCACTCTCCACTGACGCCCAGAATTACAGCTTGTTTACTCATTATTTCTGAATATTAAATCTCAATCTTTTGGGTCCTTTTTAATAAATGACTCCTTCGCTGCGTAAACTGAACAAACTGCAGGAAAAGTAAAAGTTTGAAACATGCGAGTTTAACTTGAGTTTAAGCGTAAACCGAGTCATGTCAGTTTATTTATACAGCGTGTTTTAAAAAAAAAAAAAGAGCGTTGACCAGAGAGATCAGAGACACAAATAAAACACAGACACAAATAAAAGCACATGAGTGCAAAGACTATCTAAACCTAGTGTTTATTACAATGGTTAATACATAACACTTATATTCATACTTAAATATCCTAAAATGTGGAAAAAAGTGTACAAAAATGGAAACGGTTATGCTCATTAATGCTTTTATCCGAGTACAAATACATAGAATTTTGCCGCTTTAACGAATGCAGATACAGATAATCTGCACATCCCTACATCCAACCAAATCCGCGGCTTTCATTTTCACACCCACATCCATTTTAAACATCCACCGTATGTACAGCGAGAGTGACCAAGCTGTCAGAAAGCCAGTGCACTCTGCGTTTATAATGGAGGAGTGGGGAGAATGAGCTTGAGGTTACAGAGCTCACTTTAGCTCACTCTTACTGTAAGTAGAATTTAATTGGACTGTGCCTGAGGGACTTTTTTTTTTTTTTTTTTCTCTGTTTGTGTCTGTCTCCAGAACACGTCAACATTCGCGCTGGAGAGAGATGAAGTGGGCGAGGTTGTGATGGAAGATGGGCGCAGTCGGTGCCCTTTTAATCCGGAGTACAAATCCACTGCCATCATCGTTGGTATGCAGTAATACTGTGTGGTTTGGTTTTTTTTTTTTTGTTTTGTTTTGGGGTTTTTTTTTCTCTCTCTCTCATGTCAAAAATGTAGTTTGAAACATTATTATTACAGTGAGCGACTTCCTTCCTACTGGGCAGAGACTCTGAAAACAGCTCAGCTGTCTCCAAAGCTTTACTACTTTGATGTTAGTTACAACTTTGATTCAGTAATGAGTCATGATGTGCCTGCTGATATTGTTTATCTGCATCAGTCCTTCTGATAAATAGCTGGACACCAACAGACAATGTTTGTGTTCAACTGCTTTAACAAGCAATTAGTGAATAATTGAGTGGGAGAAATAATTTGTCTAATCCCTCAAGCTGCCCTGTTGTGCCGCTCACAGTAGACTCTAAACT
The DNA here is from genome assembly GCA_037367275.1 of Coranthus polyacanthus. Taxonomy (NCBI): domain Eukaryota; kingdom Metazoa; phylum Chordata; class Actinopteri; order Kurtiformes; family Apogonidae; genus Coranthus; species Coranthus polyacanthus. Next base: position 10,396,407 of record JAPQRN010000018.1, read on the forward strand.
ATCACTGTATTGGTTTATTTCAGTTTAAAAAGCACAACTGAATTATTTCTAATCAATACATGATCAGGTTTTTTTTTTTTTTTGAAATGTCGTTGTTTTCTTACAGATGGTGAATTGTACACCGGGACTGTCAGTAACTTTCAAGGGAATGAACCAGTCATTTACAAGAGTTTGGGTCAGGGAACTGCACTGAAGACAGAAAACTCTTTAAAATGGTTACAAGGTAAACTCCACGTGCCCCAACAGATGACAGGCTATTTTTTACCCTTCTCCACATCTTCCATTATGTACCCAACAGAGCAGATAAGCCCCAAACAGTAGTGATCATTAGCGAGGCTCAGTCGCTAATGCATGCAGACTGAAAGCAAAGACAAGCTCTCTTAGATTGCAGGAGTCTGGTCTATCAGTCGCTGCACATGCACATCAAAACAGCCTCATCTGGGCTGCCACTGGTTTTGCCAGAGTAAGCCGCATTTTGTGCACAATTAAGACCTCTCTTGTCTTTTGATCTCGAGGTAATTCATGCAGAGTGCTCCTGATGAGGCATCTGAGTACAATTATACAGAGGATTCTGTTTCCTCCACTTTTCCAGGGTTGTATGTATGATACAGCCCTCACGTGCAGACACCGACTTCTTCCCAAATGTATCCCGATGCTTTCTATTCTGCACAAAGACTAAAAAACAAGTAGAATACAGTTTCTTTACACTGGTAAGAGAGTTATTTATGGTTTGAAGTTTTAGTAAAATAGTTTTTCTCTTTAGTCTTTACTTTCGGTTTTTGATTTCAGTTTAGTTTTAGTTTGTTTTACAAGTTGTTTTAGTTTTATTTCAGGAATTGATTAGTTTTAGTTTTTTAGTTGTTTTTATTCAGTTTTAGTTTCAGT
>JAPQRN010000018.1:10397391-10410789 GCA_037367275.1 Coranthus polyacanthus
ACAAGTTGTTTTAGTTTTATTTCAGGAATTGATTAGTTTTAGTTTTTTAGTTGTTTTTATTCAGTTTTAGTTTCAGTTATTATGAGAAAAGGCTTGATTTTATTTAAGCTAAAAAAAAGGTAGGAAGAATAATCTAAAATCAAAACTGAACTGACTTTTACCTGCAATTCTATTTTGTTTGTCTTGTGTTGTTCATTGTAGTTTTTACGTAGTTTTTCTTGTAGCATTTTTGAACAGACATCAGCCTTGTTTGATGATAAGGTATAACCTACTGTGCGTAGTAATGAAGTTATCTCACAGTTTTTTTTTTTCCTGTGTGTTTGACAGATCCCGTTTTTGTCGGATCGGCTTACATCGAGGAGAGTCAGCCAATAGGCAACCCCGTGGGCGACGACGACAAGATTTACTTCTTCTTTAGCGAGGCGGGAAAAGAATTCGACTTCTTTGACAACACCATTGTGTCGAGGATTGCTCGCGTGTGTAAGGTAAGACATCTGGGTTTGGGGTGAGATGGCCACGCAAAAGTAAGAGGCACAGCAGGGCTCAGGCTTCCTCTCCTTAATCCCGATACAATTACCTCAAAACAAGGCAGGACGCTCCCATGTCAAAGCCCGTTTGGTAACATTTAACTGTACGTCATGCGTGTGCGGATGCCATGGAAATGTGTCAGTGGTGCGTTAAAGCTTTTTGACTGTACAAACATGTTTTCAACAGATTTAGTTTCCCCTTGCCTGAATCATCCTCTCCTCCTTGCCACTCCTCCCTCCCTCCCTTTCCTCTGCAATGTCATCTCCCCCTCTCCTTCGATCTTCCTCACAATGTCAGCTGCACTCGTCCATCCCTCCAGCTCTTTGCCTTTCTCCACCAGCGCTTTGAGCTTTGCAGGCATTATTAGTATTCAAGGGTGCTTCGCAGCAATATGAAATGCTTTTTCCACTCTACTATATGGCCTGGTTTTGTTGCAGGAGAAGCGTGCGAACTGTGTAAACTGCCGAATTCACTTGGATCATTTAAATTATCGACGTCATTCGCCTCCACCTCCTCAAGATTTTATTTTGGTCGATCACCCTGAATAATCAGCCTCAGACTTTATCCCTTTTCACCTGTCATTAGATCAATTAAAAGGCTATGAAGCTGCCTGATATACATGCACTCAGCATCCCTCCCTGACTGATGCTTCTTGTTCACAGAAGCAGTAATGTGAGTAATCGTGGGGACAGCATGTAATCTTAAGTGACAGCTTAATGACTTAGTCCTGCTAGGCTTTGGCACTCGGTGCTGCGACACCTCTCACAGCCAGCAGAGCACCTCCTGGGTTCTATATATGGAAATCATTGACAGAAAGGCCCCCAGACTGTGGCAACTTGCTGCAGATGAACTGTGCAATAGAGACAGAAGAATGGCTTTCTCTGCTCTATAAAGCGCTTTTATTCCACTGGAATGCTGCAGCTCCCGTTTTTCACTGACTGACATCTTTTCAGATGCTGCTCTATAGCAGTACAGTAGTGTTGCAGGTGGTATATTTCCCAATTTACCGGGTAAATGCCGCAGCGTTTAAATGTACAAATCGATGCGTAGTGATGATGGCGCGGAACAACTGTGTCCATCCGATCTCTGCAGAAAGGAATGCTTTTGTACTTTTCTCTGACTTTTGTGCAAAATAATTAAATTATTAACTGATGCTTTTAAAATGCAGGCTAACATCCTGACAGATTACCATATTCACTTTCTTATCACATCTGAGCACACGCCCTTCAGTGAGCAGAAAGTGCTGAACTCAGATTCGAGTTAGGTAACACCGTGGTATGAAGGCCCCTCCCTGTTAGTGGGCTCAGTATTAGTTTTGCGGATGAACAAAAAGCTTGACCTTCCCCTTTTTTCTACCAGACCAAGGCCAAACATGTTTGAATGTGGTTTTATTTTAATATTTGAGACATTTTGGGCGTGTTAGTTCATTGAGACAGACATTTTGTTATTTATTATAATAAAGAGGGCCTATTTCTCGTAAAAATAAGACAAATCACAGTCTCTTTTTGGTGCTCTAACTACTGTTTTACTTTGGGTTTGTGATTCTGCTTCCGAGTTGTTTTTTCTTCCCCTCGCCTATCTGTCCCCCTCCCTTCTTCCACTCCCCTGTTCTTTTGTTTATTCAGGTGTGCACACTGAGTGACTGGAAAGCAGGGACCACTTCTTTTTTTTTTTTTTACCTCTTTAAATGTATTTCTCTGGTTGGGGGGAAAAAAAAGTGTAATGAGTAATCTTGACATTTAAGTTCAGATAAAACGTATGAGAGAGGTGTAAAACAGCACAAAGGAGCAAGCATATTTTTGGAGGGCAGCTATCGGGGGAGTGGTCGACGTGTTTGAAAGTACAAGCTGTGCAGCGGAGCACAGCAACAATGGCAGTGGACAGCTGAGAGAGCAGGAATGTGGTCTCCTCATTATGTGGACAGGCAACTACCATAGCCTAGTAATTGGCTCTCAGGCCCTGCATCAGTCCCATGAGGTTTCACCTCACCATTGTGCAAGATGATGGTTTGTGTGTAACAAAACACAGGAGGAAACAGAGGTAGTTACTCTTTTGCATTTTATTATCTGCTCAAGGCTGATTCACTCCTTGTGCTGTTTTGTAGGAGTTGTTTGGGGTTTTTGGAGGCTGTGCAGTAGGGAGAGTTTGGATCTGAGGCAGGATAGTGTCTTGAGATTGGGTGAGACCAGTTGTTTTGGTCTTGTTCTTCTTCTTCCTCCTCCTTCTCCTCCTCCTCCTCCTGCAGCTCTTGTGTTTTCCAACTTGCTGCATTTGGGAGGAGTGTCTTTTGGTGTGTGTTTACAAGCTTTTAGATAATTACTAGTCATACCGAGTCGTCTGATAACTGTTTTTGTGGGTTTTTTGTGACAGCTTAAAAGAATGAATGCCTCTACTGTATCTTAAAGGGGTGTACCGTAAACCACCGATCTGGATTTCAAAGCTGTAATTAATAACTAACTTGTTCTTTTGTTTGTTTTCCACTTTATCTCTTCTCCTTCCATAAGAAGCTGATACTTTGCATGGACGAATCTTTCATGTCGAGAGCTTTTGTTGTTTCCAACGTGTCTTTTGGAACTCCGTATCAAAATACCACATATGTACATTATGTGCTGCACCAGAGGAGGAGGGTAATAAAAGTCATAGTTTGAGATTCTTCTGTTTGACCTCAACAGCACCCTCTATCGCAGAGGGAGGGGATTGCAGCTGCAGGGATGTAGTACTTCGAATACTTCAAGTCTTTCTCTCAGACAACTACTTTATTGTTAGGTAGTGGTAATAAGCAGGATAATTAGCCATCGCCTTTTGTGTTTGTGTCTTTTTAAATTATTGAACTCATCTCCTGTTTACATTTTCCTCGTTGCTCTGTATGAAAACATGGCCACTATGAACATCTGTGGCTTCAGCTGCATGTGAAATATCTTCTGTAACGTACATGAATTGCTTGCAGGGTGATAAGGGTGGCGAGCGGGTGCTGCAGAAAAAGTGGACCACATTCTTGAAGGCCCAGCTCCTGTGTTCCCTCCCCGATGACGGCTTTCCCTTTAACATCATCCAAGACATGTTTGTCCTGAAGCCCATGGGAGACAGCTGGGAGAGCACGGTCTTTTATGGCGTCTTCACCTCGCAGTGGTAAGAGACGCACGGATGGATTTGTCTCAATCTCTTTGCCGTGACACACAGTGCACTTTATTGAATTTGATATATTGCACTGTTATGATCCGAATACACACAAGAATACAACGTTGAATTCCTACCAGTACATCAATGGAAAACTCACTTACAGAGCTCACACACCATCCAGAGCCAGTAGTTTTTTTTAGTTTTTTTTTTTATTATCTGCACTCCAACTTGGCAAGTTGCCTCTACTTCTTTGGCTCCTATGAATCTAGAACAGCTGTAATGAGCTTAAATACTAACACAAGCTCAGGCAACCCAGTGCCTAATTAATGTATCAACAAAATAAAGGTTTTAATATGGAAATCATTCAAGCACCCACTCAACAACTGTTCGCCAGTGAGAAGTTGCTGCTCCAGTTTCTCTTATAAACAACAGAAATGATATTTGAATAGAATAGTAACATGTTGGAATAAAATGTGTCGTGGCTAATCTATGGCGGAACCAACCATTTTGTACCTTTTTAAAGGATAAACAACAACAGACTGTTTTTATTTCATAGCACAAAAAAATCACACTTATTCAACTAACAAGTTGTAACTTTTTTTTCCAGCTCTGTATGTGTTGTTTTTTTTTTTTTTTATGCAACTAACAGAATTAATGCTCTGTTCAGGTATAAAGGAGCGTCAGGCAGCTCAGCAGTGTGTGCCTTCACCATGGCACAGGTGGAGAGAGCGTTCAGTGGACGATACCGAGAGGTCAACCGGGAGACCCAGCAGTGGTACACATACAACCACCCAGTACCAGAACCACGGCCCGGGGCGGTGAGTGGTATCCTGTGACAAAGTCCAAAACATTTATTCGTTTACCAAATGGCAAATGCATTTGCTTACCATTTTCTTTATAGCTCTAGGACTGATGAGCACTGGATAAGCAGAGATTCATTTTTCCATTTCTCATTTACTCCTACACAGTGCGTGACCAACCACGCCAGACAAATGGGCATCCAGTCGTCCTTGCACATGCCTGATAAAGTGCTCAACTTTGTCAAGGACCATTTCCTTATGGACAGTGTGATCCGCAGTGCTCCCTTGCTCCTGAAGCGCAGTGTTCGTTACACGCAGATCGCTGTGCACAAGATCCAGGGCATGGAGAGAGCCTATGATGTGCTCTTCATTGGAACAGGTACGATTTATTTTAACCACAGCTCGTCTCTATTGAAATTTTTTATTATGCATAAATATGATTATCTCTGAAATACAACAAATAATTTAGGAGTTTGTTTATTGGAGCAGTCTGAATTCAGGTCAGACAGCTTGCAGTCGTGGTTTCTGTTTCTGTTCTGCTTTATTCTCCCACGAGCTGTCTCCTGCCTTCAGTACAATTCACTTAAACCTGTCCGCTGTCTCTTCCAGATGATGGGAAGCTCCATAAGGCCATAAATGCAAATGACAAGATGCACATCATAGAGGAAATGATTTTGTTTCCTGAGCCTCAGCCTGTGCAGCACATCGAACTTGATCCTCAGAGGGTAAATCAATGCGAACATCCCTTCCTTAACCATATTTAATGTGGAACAAAATAAATTGATTTTTTTTTTTTTCAGAACTTAATGCACCATCCATGATGATGATTGTTGCACTGGTTTATGTCAGTTTAAATCATTTAACGTCATGTTTATGAAAATGTTTAAATGGTTGATTTACTAAAGCACAAACTGGTTCAGACTTTTTCTTTCCTCAGAGGCCATTTCACTCCATTTTCCTGAAAGTTATAGCACTGTCTGGAACACAGTTTATGATCCTCTCTGGCATTTTACCCGGAGCTAAATTTCATTACCTTTCTCTCTTTATTACATAATGGTCTCTCCCTTGGCAAAAGCAGCCAAACTACAATCTTATCTAAGATTATGTAATTCTCATAAAGTCCAAGATCCTATTTGTGAGTGTATTCTTAGCTCCAAATAGGGATATGAAAGACTAAGACAGTATCCACATGAAGTCTGTCTAATATACTGGCAGATAAGATGGTCTAAATATAGACTGAACTACTGGCAACACAGGGACAGGCTGTATATTAGTATCAGCATCGCCATGCTCATTTGGAAAATGCATTTGTGGATTTAACCATTTCTGCACAACAATTAGCAGTAAACATGTAGGGGGGAGAAAATGGTCTCAGACGCAAGACTACAAATGGGTTTCGCATGATATACAAATGAAAACTGCGAATTTAGAAATGTGTGCAACCATTTATGTGTAATTTTGGGTACTTATATAAATACGTATTCCTCTCCACATATAAATACCCAACCGTTTGAACGCTTGTTAATCGGTTTTACAAATGCAACCGTATGTTTGCATTTCTAGCTACTGTATAGAGTCTGTAGGTGGTAGATGTATGTGTTGTAATTGAGGGGTGATTTAGAAAAACATCTTTCCCACTTATTGCACATGAATCCACCCAAAGCCCCGGCGTCCCAGTTTTCCACCAGCACTTAAACGCAGCATGCATCTGTGGATCTGTGTGGAGCTGAGACCTGAAGAGTCTCAAACCTCTGTGCACAAATGTAACCTGATCAAATCTGTGAAGCTGAAGATAAATATACGTAAAATGTCTGTAAAATACTTAAAAATCTGTATTGTAATATTTTAAAGATGATGCACCATTCGTTGTACGCTTTTTATATTATTACTTTTCGTTTGGTAGGTCGTGTAATACACATTTTAACCATCCTAAGACAGTTTTCTCTATGCACTGTCTTAAAAATGTTGAACATACAAAATCTGAAATGAAAAATCTAAGGCAATGCACAGTTTGTCATGTCTTTGACAATCAAATTACTCTGCTGGCTTCAAATAAAAGAGCAGCTGGCCAAAGTTAGGCCTTTGTTTAGGTTATGTCGTTCTGTTTATTTGAACTAATTGTTTTAGCGTGGATTCAATTTTGAAATCAAAAATCCACAAACGAGTACAGACGGTGTGCTCTGCCCTGCACTAACCTTTTAACGAGAAACACGTAACACATGTCATTATAGCCTTAGATTTTCCCGGTTACAGTGAACTTGCTTTTGACTTGCCTTTGTCTCATTTGTTTTGGTTTTTTTTTCTACAGGGCCTTTTGTTTGTCTCGTCCTACTCTGGCCTGGTGGAGGTTCCTGTTGCCAACTGCTCCAACTACCTGAGCTGTGGAGAGTGTGTGTTGTCCAGAGACCCCTACTGCGCCTGGACGGGGCGGCTGTGTCGGGATGTCAGAATGGCTCCACCTGACAGGTGAGAGCTCACGTTCGCAACCACAAATAACCTCTGTGGCATAGACTGACAATACACTGCAAACTGAAACTCCTTTTCCTGAATGCATCTTTTTAAAATTTGTTCACATATCTTCATCTACATCCATACATCACAGCTGTATTTACCTTAACACGCCTCTGTGGATCGAGCTGCAGGAGCCATACAAGTAATTTCGTGTTCCTTTTTCAGTAATTTGAGTATGTACATACTGTAAATGAACAAGATAATGCTGCACATAGTCATAGTCAACCCCAAATACATTTACAGTTGACCGTTATACATGAATACAATTCACGTCAGCTCATATTTATCTGTGAGTTTGTTTTTGCTGTCTCAGAATGTAAGACATATGCAAACCAACACACGAAATAAGTATGCAGTGCTCATAGTCATGTGCTTAAACAAGTAGCCTTTTAAAGAAGATTGGTCTCTTAGTCATGCTGATGAAGCTATACTCGTGTGTGTGTGTGTGTGTGAAATGAAAGACTTCAGACGCTGACAAGTGCAGCTGCACACGGTGCCTCTCATCGCAGCTGCTAAACTATCACTGTTCTGTTCGGTGTGTTTTGTCTCAGTCACTGGCAGCAAGACGTGGAGGAGGCAGATACATCAGCGATTTGTAACAGGACGTTTCCCAGCGCCAGATCTGCCAGACCAGCAGCTTCCCGTGAGTTTGTTCTTTGTGCACAGTGGTCTTTAATTAAAGTGTGTGCAGCGAGTCAGTCACCTCAGTGATCGGCATCGCAACAACATGCACATAGAGGTGTCAGAGAAAACGCAGTCACTGAAACTAACACCAGGATAATGAAGTCTAAGTGCAAATTCACAATTCTACCACATCTAGTAATGTAGTTAGTTTAGTTTAGTTAGTTTTAGTTACTTTTCTAACAAATGTTTAAAAGCTCCAGCATTGTAAAAACATACATTGAAACCAGTCGGTGTTAACCTCACAACAGTACTCGACAAACTTTTATTAAAAATCAGATAGAAACAACAAACTCCCAAAAAGACAGAAAAATGAATGTTAATGAATGTTTTTATTTACAGAAGAGTCTGAGGTCACATACAATAAACATATAAATAAAAAAAAATTAATAAAAAGAAAAATAACATGAAATATTTAGTCCTTACATTTTTCAGCTGTTCTATACTACAGAAATAATTTGATCATTTTGATCAGTAGGTGTAATTTAATCAAGAGTTACCTCTGCTCACAAATGGTTTGTCTACTGCATCCTCTTTAAAGGAACTGTCTTCTTTTTTTTTTGTTTTAGGTGGTCCCCATTGCCAGTTCGTCACAATCCCAGCCAACACATTTAGAGTCCTACCATGCAAACTGCGCTCCAATCTGGCTCGAAGGAGGTGGCATTACAGTGACAGCGCCAGCCAGTTCCTCTACGCTACACCTGAGGGAAACCTGGTAGTTGTTGCTCAGGCCGACAGGATGGAGACCTACGAGTGCTGGTCAGAGGAAGAGGGCTTCCGCCAGCTGCTGGCCAATTATTGTGTGAGAGCGGAGCCGCGGCATGAGAGCACTACTCTGATTGGTCACTCACGTACACCACACATCGAGCAGGAGGAGACCATCATCCTGCCTGGTGAGTCGCGGTCCGAGCAGGTCCACACGAAGACGTACTGGAACGAACTGATTGTGGTGTGCGCTCTCCTGGCGTTCTCCCTGGTGGTGTTCTCCTTGTTCGTCATTTACAGAAACCGAGACCATATGAAGTCCATGCTGAAGCAGGGCGAGTGCCCAAACATGCAGCAGAAGAAGCCGAGAATAGTGGGAAAGCCCACTGAGAGCTTACCCCTCAACGGCAACACCATTCCTGTGTCTACTTCTGATCACAAGGGTTACCAGACATTAAATGACAACTACATCTGCAGCACGCCCACCCACGAGTCCTCGCCAGACAACAGCAAGAGCTTCTCCGAGTCCTCTGACAGGCGGCCGCTTAACATAAAGGAGAGCCATGTGGAATACTCCCCGACCTGCCCACGACCCAGAGTGAGGTTGGGCTCGGAGATAAAAGACTCTATCGTATGAGAGCGCAGAATATGCTACAAGATGCCGCCCTGTATCTCAGGAGGGATACAGGCCAAACCCATCGAGCGAGGAGAGGAAACTCTTGACATCCTCCTACATCACAGCACATGTTTTATTTTAGTCATCTTTGTTCTGTGATCATTACGGAGGTCATTTTATTTTACCATTTCCACTCCGAAGCCAGCGAAGGTTGGTCTGGTTCGCTGCGTGAGAAAGAAATAGGAGGCAGCAAAGTATTCCAGTTTCAACCAGGATCACGAACCATGGCAGCTGCTAAGAATAGTTACATAACAGTCTCATCTTCTTCAATCATTTTGTGGCCACTAATGGCAGGTGTAAGTGTAGGATGGACAATAGGGGGGAAGAAATACTAACACAATAAACAGATAAATCACAGGACCAGCCGGATCCTCCATTAAATTACTTAGTTAATGTCCATTACATGATATATTTACAACAACAGACAATGAGTTCTACCTGTTGATTTTTCTCCCAGCCCTGTTTAGGTATGTGCGACTGCGCACATGCTCAGCAGAAGATTGCTGTTACAGTCTTTCCACCTGTAACAGCAGTCATGCAGATGCTACACTACAGTTCCATGCTATAGTAGAGGTCATGCATGGTGACCAAGAGTTCAGGTTTAGGAGAATATAATTCATGCACAGCGCATTCATTATGATTCACACATTATGGAAGCAAGTCAGACGCGCATTTGTTCTCCTCGGCCGAATAAATGTCCTGACTGTATGAAACGAAAGATGATAAAAGATGAAGAAGAGAAGTAAAAAAAAAACAAAAAACGCCACAGCTTGGTGACAAGGAGGCCATTTCATCCTGTGGGAGCAACGATATAAAGGACTGCAAGTTCAAGAAAGATGTCAGTGGCTGCTGATCAAAAGACTTGATCACAAACTCTATTCCAGAGCCTACATACTGACATGTACCTCCTGAATGTAAGCTATTGTTCAAAGGTCTGTTTAGTTCATGCATACAGTACATACACCATGGACAATTTAGAAAACCTGTTCTCATCTGAGATGGCCCTGTTCTTCAATAATGACTTGCAGGCACCATGATGGGTAAATAATTGATTTTCAGGCAAGAGTGGAAAAGATGGGATGCTTTTATGTCTGTCAAAGTTGATGTTAGAAACACATGAAGAGCCAAGAAAAGAGGGGACGTCAACCACCTCAACCATGTTCAGGGCAGCACTGAAATCATCATGTGCAGAGTGCCAAAAAGGACAAAAAAAACCATCATCAAGTTGATTGTCTTACCTAAATGCAATAGTGCCATCCTGTTATGACCACTCCCATCTCATGCTTTCTTATCATTGACCACTGTTGAAGAGCACATGTGATGGAACCAGAGTTGGGGTTCACAAAATAATTATGGCACTAATAATAAACAAATGTGAAGTGCATGGAAACTTCTCTAGACTGTTAGCTTATGACACATTTTGCAGACTGTGATGGGAAAAGTAATTGACTTTAATGTTAAATCTGAATAAGGGCCAAATGACATAGTGTGAAGATTGCCTAACGGGATTGCCATGTGTTTGTCAGGTGAGAAAATATTCCTTTCAGATACAATTAAAGGAGTTTTCTGACTTCTTAGTGTTAACAGTGAAACATACAGGTACCACTAGTGTTAGACTACGGAGCTTGACGAGCAAATATGGCATCTTTTTGGTAATAAAATGCTTACAAGCTCAATGAAAACAGCATTTATGTCCCAACTGTTGCTGTGTTAATATTTAGTGGTCTCTTGTCCAGACTGCAGATGCACTATTAGTCATGTAGATGCACAGAGCTCTGTATTAGCTCAATATAATCCCCCAGGTTACATTTCTTACATACATGGCATTCACCACGCTCAGTCGAAATGTCAAGACGATGTTAATGTGAAAGCACAAGTAATCAGGGTGTTGAATACTTACAGGTTTGCACATTTCAGCAAAATCGGAGGGCGGATTAAAAGACATGCAACTACTGAGAGACACAAGTGTGGCTGCTATGGAAATGATTTTTAAAAAAAAAAAAAATAAATCATTTATTACAGGGACCAGTGCAGCCATTAACACTCTTGCACCCACATTGCTAGACTTTTTTGAGACTTAAAAAGCAGATTTTTCCAAAGATGTAACAAGCTGATAGTGTTGTGTAAACCTAAACCATTTACACGCCCGTAGGGACAATATGGCACCACATGTCTTAGAAAACATCACCAGGTCACTGTATTGATCAAGTAAGCCCACAGTATATATTCCAGTATCATACATAATTAACATTTTGCTATTTCAAACACTGAGCAGATGATGAAATGTAACTGCTAAAAGTTGACCAAGTAATTGCACAGCATACTGCGCAACGACGGTCGTTCATTTGTTTTGTTTTTTGGGTTTTTTTTTTGGTTTTTTTTTTAAAGTTTTTGTTGTGTATATACAGTATCTGTGCTTAATATTGTGTGTTTTTAAGGGACCTTGTGCAAGATGTGTTGTAGAGATAGTCTTGAAACTAGAGAGTGAACACTGCTGATATCTTTTTCTTTTTTTTCCTTCATAGTGCTTTATTGCCTACTTCAACATACATGTCTCCTCTTGCACAAAACTCTGCACATCTCTCACCAACATGCATTAGTTCAGCACCTGGACTGAGTTTTTTGAAATGTTTTTTTTTTCCTCATCAAGCATGTTAAAGCAGGAGTGGTGCCTGTTTGTAACTTAATGCCAGAATTCCTCTTGTGCGAGCCGAGACTGACCCAATAATCTAATAGCAGCAAAAGTGAAGTCAGTAGCGTATTATAGTAACAAGCGAATAACTTTCTTTTTTTTTTTTTTTTGTCACCACCGCTAAGACAAAATTTCTTGTCTCTCCGGAGGCCTGCTTTGAGATGCTTGATGGAAACCCTCACGACACATCCTCAAAATGCCTTTAGAAACAAGTTGTTCTGCCTTCAGCCATGTGCCACATTGCACGCCACCCAGCAGTGACCTCACCAACAGAAATGCGGTGACTGGCATGATTGTAGCCCTCCGCGGGCACGCTCCACTCCACAATACAATACAACACAACACAACACGGGTCAACAGTACGTCTGTAGTTTCACCCAAGCAACCGCCGTTCACTTTGCCTGCAAACAGCAAGACTGGGAGCTGCTCAAAATCTTCAGCCATTCTGCTTCTCAGTGATACTGTTCACGTAGGAATCAGCTCAATATTTCACAGTAGTAATATTTCCAATGTTGTACAGAAAAAGCTACGTTACAGCACCTTTTGACCGAAATAGTTAACAATGCCAAAAGGTAAATATTGTTCTAAAGTATTATTTATTAATGACATGCTTTTTATTCAAAAGCAGACAGTAATAAAGTGGAGATTGATGCTTTGTTTTGAGTGGCTCCTCAGTAATGCAGCATACTGTACTGGACATGAATGTAGCCAAATATATCGTGTTTTATAGAGCATCTTCAAGGGTATTATAGCGGTTCATTTTCCTACAGTGGTTTAAGTAGGCAATCCATGGCAACATTTTTTCCAGGATTTTTATTTAACACTCACACTACAAAGAAGCAGCACAATAAAACAAATTAATCACTTGTGCTGTACATTGTAGTACTGCAGTAAGATGCAAGCACAGCTCAAAATCCTCCATGTCGGCTCAGCCATGAAACAACAGCTTTGCCTCCGCATACTGAACACCATAAGCTTAGTTGACTGAATAACTAATAGACAAATGTGGTCTTGCCTGCATGATTTCTTTTTTATTTGTTGTGTACAAATAACATTGTGAACTGTATTTTTTGTATCATTGAGGTCGTGACTGTTGTTTTTATTATATTGTACATAAAAAGCACTTTATTTTAATTTTTTTAAGATAAATGAATAAAATACATGTTTTGACACATGCAAATGTGCCTTTGTTTTCATTTGTGCCGTTGAACCTTGAGGTCCTTTAGATCAGTGGTTCTCAACTGGTCTCACATAGGGACCCGTGTTTTCATCAAGTCGTGACCCTCTTTTATAGAATTCATTTTTCAAAAATAGGCCAGTGAACATATATGTACAATGTCTTGTGTGCACTTTTTTAAAAACAAAATATACACTGGATCAACTGTTTTCACTTGAAGCGCATTGATAATTGAAAACTGTGTGTTTTGTTTCTAAATGATATTTCACTTCTGACATATCACACACTTGGGTTTCAGCAATGTTTGTAAATCCCTATTTAACACACATCTTGCCTGTCGTCTTTCAGTCCGTGCTACTGCACGTCTTTGAAGCACGTCTGTCAAAATAAATGTCTGACATCACGTAGCATAAAAAGCAATAAAATATTTAATTTTTTTTACCACACACTTCACGACCCACTCAGAACGAGTCCGCGACCCATTTTTGGGTCACGACCCACCAGTTGA
>JAPQRN010000018.1:10416573-10435657 GCA_037367275.1 Coranthus polyacanthus
TGTGTGTGTGTGTGTGTGTGTGTGTGTGTGTGTGTGTGTGTGTGTGTGTGTGTGTGCGCGTGTGTGTGTGTGTGTGTCAAATTTGACTATTTTTCTGTATTACGGAGGATATTTGTGCACTTTGAGGACATTTTAGATGGTCCTCACAACTTTAAATGTCTTTTAGGGTTAGAATTAGGGTTATGGTTAAGTCTCCAGGAAATGTATGTAAGTCAATGTAATGTCCCCTAAACACCCAAAAACACAACACGTGTGCTTCGCTTCTATACTTTGAATAAAATGTTTATCAAACACTTTGTCTTCCGAGTCACATGATGCCAAGTTGTCCCAAAACCCTGCACACTGTATATGGCTTAAGAAGAGAGAACACCCACTGGAACACAATGTAACCAAATCAATTTCTCTGCTTTGCCATTCGGACAATTATTCACCGTTAAAAATAGACGTTTAGGTGCCACGGTGTATGCTTCCACCTAGTGGCCCGAATGCCACGACAGCACTATTATTATTGTTGGCACAACTAGTTAAATTACAGTAAATTCAGCCAACTCCAGTGTTACACAACACAGGCGGAGCAGAGACAACGCGCATGTATTCTTCCTTTATCCACAAGTCAGCAGCAAGGTCATGCCTCTTGTGTTACTCATGCAAATGAAGGTGTGGTGGGGTGGAGGTTATTTTGCGGTTACATTTGTTCTTTGAAGACTTTGAAGGCCGGTTAACTGAATAGCGATCTCACTGCGTCCTTCCTCTAAAACTGGATGCATTCTTTCCTCCCGAGCCCTGTTCATGTTTGGCATGGACCTGAACTGACTCCACCCATAGTAGGCCTTCAGGACCTGATGAAAAGAGCCTATGGAAAGTTGACCAGTGTCACACATTCAGTACTGTTGATTTGCAGTTTTTCTCAACTGCTAAGACACTCTCAGTGAGACTGGGATCCGCTTGATCTTCATCATCACCTTTCCAACACAGCAGCAACGCGCCTTCTCTTGCAAACGTGTGAACTCTTTTTCATTGATTTCCCTCCTTTTTCAAAACTTAAGTCTCATAGAAAGACTCGAGACTCTATTTGATGAACCGCGTTCAACAGGATGAAAACATCTCTGCACAGCTGATAGATATTTGTCTAATCATGAATCACTAAAAACTCGTCAGTCAGTCCTTACTGTATCCATCTGTACCATTTATAAGCTACGGTAACTATATTATAAGTACCTATAAATGACACATGTAGCACAATTAAACTCGAAGTGGTTCATATTCATAGCTGTGTTTTGTATTGTCCATTGTAGATCGATGTAAATGTTGTATTGGGTCTTATTTCATGTTTTTAATGTTTCGTGAGTGTTACAAAAAACTTTCAGCGTAGGTTGTGTGAACAGTTACGAAAACAAATGGACAAATCTCATCAAAATAGTCAAATTAGTTATATTGTTAGTTACACTGTCAATATTTAAGTGAATGTAAATTTACTAACAACCTTTGAGATGTTAGTTAACACATTAATAAAGTGATATTTCTGCCCATTATTTAATCCTTTTTATGTTAAATGCTCCTCTGTGAACCCTACTATCGTTATTCCAGGATGAGACTCATCTTTCTAAGTATTACCCAGGATTTCTGTTAAGAAAATGCTATTATTATTATTATTATTATTATTAGTCTCAATGGCACAGATAAAATCCACCACAGAAATACAGTTTATGTGAAAATACTACATGTGCTTTGACATCAACTATCAGAATAACTCAGGCACGCATGAACTAAAAAGATACACTTTATTTGAAACCAGCAGGGGACATTTTTGTACAAAAATACACAATTGTTACGTAGATGCTTTGCGTCAAGAATTGTTCATCTCTCTCCTGCTGCTCACACCACCGATGCTCCTCTGCATGCAGCATCAGCATGGGACAACCGCTAACTTGCTCAGACATAATTTCACCAAGTAAAATAACAAATCCAACAAGCAACGTCATTTGCCATAGGGAAGAATGTAGGATCCTAAATTCTTGAGTCTAGACAAAAATGACCAGATCCATTCTCATAAATATCAGGAAGAATGCTGAACATGGGATGTTCTCGAAACACTGAGTTGAATTCATCTGTGACTTTCGGCCTTTACTTGGACTTCGACCCTGGCTTCCCTCCTTCGTCCGCTTTCTTCTGCTTCTGTTGCATTATCTCAGCGTCCCTTCAGGAGAGAACAAGAGAGACCAGACACTGTTAGGACAAACTCGACCGCAGCAGCATGCATTTGTGTTACAAGTGTAAACCCAACCGAAAAGCATGTATTTGTTAGATTCTTCGATCGAGTTTCTATTCATCCCAGTTCTTTCTTGCAGTTTACCTCTGCTTCCGGGCAGCAGCAGACAGCCCATCATCGCCTCTCTTCCCTTTGTTGCTTTCGGTCTGCTTTTTGGCATGCTTCTGGCGTGCAAGCTCACGTTGGTTTCCTCCTGCAAAGCAGAAAACAAACGCAAAAAAAAAAAAAAAAACAGAGGAAAAAAAACAAAAAAAGAACAAAAAAAAAAAAACACACACACACAAAGCAGATTAAAAACAAAATATACAATAAACAGCACTTCAACGTTGTGAGCTACATCCTTTCAACATCTCATACAAAAAAAACAACAACAAAAAAAAACACATTAAAAGAGCATTTTGTCCACAAAGAAAACGCATGGTGATGCACGGTCTGATCGTTTGAAGCACGGTGCAAATCATATGGTGCAAATACATGACAACAGCCGACGTGGCAGAGAGGCGCTCTGGAGCAGCTCCATGGCCAAAAGCAGCACACACAGAGGGCAGCAAAGCATCTTCCACCGAATTTTACTGGTATCGGCACCAGCCTGGTAAATAAAGATAAGTAACGGCGGCATTCACACTGGAACAAGTAACGACGGCACCGACACCGCGCCTGCGTTTACACACAAATGTAACGATGCGTCTTCTAGCTAGCTAACTGTGGCTCTTACTGCAGGCCGAGGCCCAGCCTAACAGCTGAACAACAAACGATCAACTGGCCAGTCGATGTTGACAAACCTCCAAACGCACACGATGCAGGCGACCCACTCACTACAACGACATACTCTACAACCCAGGTTGCTTTAAAAAAAAAAAAAACAACGACGCCGGCACACGCGGTTACATAAGAGATCGACTACGAACATTTTCAGTAAGCGTTAATTCTGTAAATAACGTTACGTCTATTTTCAGGAAATAGACGGAACCCAGGTCGGCGGTGGCCAAGGCTAAAAACAGCGAACACAGACCACATGCAATCGTATAAAGTACATAAATGCCTTACAGTCAAAATATATGTCGATACCCACTGGTCATTTTAATAATCGATGCTTCGTTCGCCTGAAATCCGAATATGCTCAGCCTAAGGGCCGGTTGCTCCCTTCCAGTCGCTCCAGTCGCTGTTCTGCTTTGGGAAACGCGAGACTTTCGCACGAGAACGTTCCGTCTCGATAGCTTGCACTGCGCATGTGCCGAGTATGTCACGTATTCACGTCTTTGATTGATATTAAAGCAACGTTTACAGTCCCGGTTGTAGGAAATAAAGTGATTTTTTTTTAAAACTCCATTCCTTGAACCCTACACCTATCTGTTACTGTGACTGTCCAGATGATGGTGCTCTTGAATATCATTGTTCTATATGGAAAATTCTAAGTTTCTAAATTACTTTCACCTTTTTTTTTTCCTACAATACTACAAAGCAACAACATACTTTTCCCCCTGAAATGATTATATTACCCTAATTTGTGTGTACGTTCCCCTTTTTCTATACCTAATTCTTTTATTGTATCCTCATTTTTATTTTAGATTCCCGTGTGTATTTGTGTCACTTACATCGTGTTATGTGTGCTGCCGTTGTTTCCCTAACTCTTTAAATATTATCTTGTAGACTGCATCGGTGCATAGGCCGGGAATTTGGTCATTTAATTCCTTTACAAATGCCAATCTACAAACGTCTACGAATGTCTGTGAAACTAATAGTATTGACCGTGCTACTGTGCTGTTGCAGGTGTTGTTAAAGTTGTCCTCCGATCACATTCACCATATTTTTTTTTAATTGACCAAAACACACCTGCAAACTCCATTCACTGACGCCAGAATGTGCAGCTGAAAGATCAAAAAAGGCTATAAGAAGAAGGAGAAACTTTCAGAATAGACTTGAATACTTGAAAGAAAAACAAAAGAGATGGCTCTTAAGACGTTACTCAGAGGAATTCACAGAAGTCGCTTTTTATGGGAAACTTGTTTCACAGTTTTGGCCCACAGTAGAAAGCTGCGTCTCCTTTTTGTTTTAACCTTTGATAGGATTTATTGCTGTAGTGAAAAGTGTAATACTGGAACTGTGCAACCATTCAGGGCTTTATAAATTGCTAATAAAATTTTGAAACAAATTCTAAAAGAAAGAGGCCGTTGCTGCTGCTGTTTTTTTGGGTCAAGAATTAAGCTTTTATTCTGGAAAAGTGGGTTATTACAAGGACTTAAGAGCATTTTTCTCAGTTGGTTTTCAGCGCCACAGAGAGCATGGTTGTTTACTTATGGCCTTGTCTGAGGTCACGTTTCCTAAGCCAACACCAGGAAGGGACGCATATATGAAGCTACATCTACCGCACTTTAAATGCATTTGATTCGCATTCATTTACACTGAATGTACTGTAGGTGTTTTTGGATGTAGGCCTATCCTCAGATTCATTGAATGAAACGTAATCTGGTGTATTTTTTTAACGCTTTAACGCTTGGACACATATAATCCATTTTATCACCCAGATCACTGACGCACACACCACGGCAAACCTTTACCTTTGTACATTTTAAAGTCCAAAAGTGCGCAGCCGCGGTTCAGTAACGTGCACAAATCCGCCAGCAGGTGGCAGTCTATGCTAAAGTAAATTTAGGACAGCTGTAGCATAATTGTTGACATTGAAAGCTATGGATTATTTGCAGTTGTCGTGTTATCATTACAATATGGTCCAGATGAAATCATGAAATTATTACCCACGCAGCCCTAGGTTAAACTCCAAAGTAGAGCAACTTCTCTTCTATGATGAAAACCACATGTTTTTCTAGCAGTTTTGGTCGGTTGACTTTATTGACTGTCTGGTAATTAAATAGGCTATATGACTGAGTCATGTCTGCTTAAAACTAAACTTGTACCCAGACACTGAAACTATGAATAGAAAAAGAGAAACTACTGTTTTTGACCGAACACTCACGTGTGTCTGCAGGTCACAACGCGGTCAAACAGCCCCCGTGAAGCATTTCAAATGAGACGCCTGATTGTCAGCTGATTGTCTGCCAGTAAAAATAAACTTGTGTATATTTAAGAGAATAGGTTTCACTGCGTATGGCGTTTGGGAATCTAAAAATGTATGCATAGAGAGAGAGAGAGAGAGAAAGAGAGACGTGAGATGAAGGAGGAGAGTGAAGTAAGGGCTGGGTTTCTGCTGAAACAGGAGTCCTGTATTTTAGGGACATAATTACTGTTTGAATACAATGACCCATCAAACTACTGCTATGATTGTCTAACCAATGGTTTATTTGGGTGAGGAATAAGGTCTTATTTGAATATAATTATATGCAGTAAGTTTGTTCTTGTTTTCAGACCTGTGTTTTTTTGTATAAATGATCCATAAACGCAAAACAATACAACGTGTGTATTACTCTGTAGTATATTTTGCATGAGTTTGACCTTAAATATCTTAAATATAGGAATTTTGCATCCTTCCCATTGCATTATCCCTTTCATAAAAAGTAATTAATTAAGCAGTTGTTTTAAGATCTTTAAACTACTACTCTTAAGGATATGAGCTCCCATTTGAGAGCTAATCTGGCATGTCTGGCACATTTATAGATTATTATTTATACAGTCAAACAAGAGATGAAACAGCATTCACTTTATCTAAAATCTCTAAAGCTTGGACACAATGGAAAGATTTCATTTTCTAAAGTGAGATGGAAACGTATGGAAAACTCTTCAGTGATGAATACTGTGAGTCTTTGGGACCATATATTTTAAGAAAGTAAGATCTTAAATAAGCAATTATTGAATTAATGTATGCATCCAACCCAAAAATAAACCTACAAAGCATTTAGTGCAAAAAAGCAGAATGGTGTTTTTGTGCCATTTGCGTGCTGGAGCATGAAGACATTAACAGTGTGTAGAACAGCGTGTCAAACACTGTGGTCAGTTTATTGGGCTGGTGGCGACACAGGACAGCCCAGGATGTCTGCCGCTGACTTGTTTTTCCCCACAGCTGCTTTCAGTGACAGCATCCTGCTTTAACCAAACTATTTTTGTCTCCCAGTGCAATTATCACCACCTGGTAATTTTGACAATGTTGACTGCTTCTGCTTTACAAAGCCTCTAAACGTTAATGCTGTCCTCATGTGACTGCTGCTCTGCAGCTCCTCATGCTGAGTTTACAGTTTAACCAAACACAGAAGATGGGCAGGGAAAACTTTGTTTTCCAATAATTTCAAACTATATTTAACTGTGGAATTTTTAAGTGGCTTATATTAACAGTAACAATCCGTGCTCTCTTATTACCTCCAGCACGACATGCTGACAGCTCAGGGACACACATCCTTTCATATGATCACATTCGATGTATCTATGGTGTTTGGAATTTAGAGGCAATGGACTAAGTGTTAACAGTAACTCTAAGCTACTTTTTGCAGGTGAAATAAAGCAGTCATGTGTGCAGGATGCAAACCATTTTCTTTCTTCTTTAACATTTGACTGCTTATTCTTCATGCATATACTGTAGGCTACTACACTGTTTAAGGCAGTCCTTGCTGTTCATGAAGTGGTTGCTTCACTGATGTGTAGCGGTATAAACTTAGTGTGACAAGCTGGACGTATGGCACATTCCTCTCTGTCTCATTTCACCGCTGTCATCCATCACACTGCCAGTGTCCTGCCTGCTGTCATGAATGATTGATGGGATTTGCTGATCCTGTCTTCTGCGTTGCCTTAATGTCCCTTGTGTCCCGACTGTAGGAGCTAATTTTGACATGAGCCTATGAAATTATTATTTTGTTTGTGCTGTATTTATAAACAACTGTACATAGGCCTAGTTTTTTTTCTCCTCTGAGTTGGAACATATTTGTAACTTTGTATGTGTTTGTAACTGTATTGTATATTATTTAAAGTGAATCAAATGAACTAGGCAAAATTATTTCCCTTTGCTTCTTTGGCTTTCTTTTCCTTTCATCCCACCATCTTATGTCAGTGAGGACACATTGAAAGAACTGAAAACATTAACATTAAATATTCAAATATCCGTGTCATACGGTAAAGCTAAATCCGAATCCGAAAGACATTTTGGTGTTCACCTGCTTGTTTTTGAATGAAGAAAAGCCGAGCGTGATTCTCTTTTTTTTTCCTTTTACTTTCTAAAGATTAGAAATTGCTCTGTCAAATAAAATGAACTCCAGAAATACTTTACCTAGATACATATTTTGTAAATGCAGAATACTTGTACAAACCCCGTTTTCAGAAAGGTTGGGACATTGAGTTGGGACAATCTGTGATTTGTCCTGCTGAAACAACCACAGACATCAAGTCGACATCTATGTTTCTCTAAAATTACAATCCACGCCTTCACATCGATGGTACCTTCACACATATACAGGTCAGCCACGTGGACGCTGATGCAGCCCCAGACCATCACAGATGCTGTTTTTGCACTTTTTCGCTGATGACATCATCCTTTTTATCTTTGATACATGGAATCTCATGATATATGATATAGGGCTCATTCATTCATTCATTCATTTTCTGTAACCGCTTAATCCTCTGGAGGGTCGCAGTGGGGCTGACATTGGGCGAAGGCGGGGTACACCCTGGACATGTCGCCAGTTCATCGCAGTTGATATAGGGCTTCCTCTGTGTAATACAGTTCCAGATTGCATTTCTGGATGCAGCGGCGAACTTTGTTAAGCGACAACAGTTATATAAGTACTCCATGTGTCTATATTCATCAGGGTAGCATGACGGTTTCTCATGCAACGTTGCCTGAGGGCTTGAAGGTCACACACATTCAACAGTGGTTTCCGCCCTTGGCCTTTATACACTGAGATTTCATCAGACTCCCTGAATCTTTTCACAATATTATGTAACGTGGATGGTGAAAGATGGTGACCGAAATTCTTTCCAATTTTGTGCTGAGCAATATTCTTTTTGGACTGATTGACAATTCTCTCACAAAGCTTGGCACAAAGTGTTGAGCCATGATCCATCCTTGCTTACAAAGACTGAGCCCTCGGTGGATCCTCTCACCTGTTACCAATCAACCTGCTAATTGTGGAATCTTACAGAACTTTCTTACTTGATACTCGATAAACCTTTCACTCTTAGTATGCGCTGCAGGCATCAAAATCTTTTCTTTGTACTTTTGTCAGTTAAACAAAGGTTCACATTTGAGTTTTTATTGCATTTCAGAAAATGTCCCAACCTCTCTGGAAATGGGGTTTGTATAGTCACACAGAAGAAAAAAGCCATGGTACCTGCCAGAGCTTAAATCAGTTTTTGATCTTGTTAACCCAAGCCTCAGGACAATGCAGTCCGAAAACTGAATTTAGGTTGAAATGAAGGGAGCAACACGTCTAGCTCCCATGGGTATCAACATCTACAGTATATTATGCAATTCGGTGATTCATTTCTGCTGCCTTTGTTCTCCTCCTCACTGAGCATAAAGCTTTGAACAATGTTTCACATTGGGGAAAAGAGCTTTAAATGGGTTAATGTGTCACATTGTTGTGGAAAACAGGACACGTATGCATGTCGTGAGGGTTTTCTGCGTTGGCTTCTCTGCCAAAATAAATGAAATTCTTCGGGACAAGATAGTTATTGAACTGTGTATGAGTGCACAGTTACACATTACAAGTCTGATTAAAGAAAATGTGATCATTGGATACCATAGTTTGATAATGTGTCTACACTTAAAATGAATCAAAGGTATACAGGACATTCAGTTTCCTTCTTTTGCTTTCTTTCCCCTTCCTTCAACCTTCTTAGTTTGTCCCAGACACACTGATGTAACTGAAAACATTAATATTAAACTGATCAAATATCCATGCTATACAATAAAGCTTTTAAATAAGGATCAGAAAGAAGTTTGGTGTTCATCTGTTTGTTTTTGAACAATGAAGAAAGGTGGAGAAGAGTGATTCTATCTTTTCACCGGACCCTGAAAAAAGAACCCAATCTTCTTTATTATTTCCACTCTTGTCTTACCTCTTTTAAAAGCCATAAAGGCAGACCCATTGTCTCACCCTTTGTCTGAGTTCTGTCTGCTCTGGCCGAAGGGTGCTTTAAATGATCAAAAGCAAACTGAGGACAAAAGACGGCACGTGAACGTCAAGGTAATTTCTCCTGGAGTGCAGTTGTTGCACCAGTTGACCCTGTGCCATATAAGCACAATCTGGCCGGGGTGGAGATTTAGGTGGTTTGGGTTTCACTGACAGGAAGAAACTGAACCCACTTTATGAAAACACAAAGGAAAAAATCTAGACTTATTGACAGAATTATTATCTAAGCTGAAACACAAGCCACAACAACATTTAAGTAAAAGTTGACATTTTTTTGATCTCCTTGTGGACGGGGACTTGCCCTTTTCTCTTTCACTCTGAATCGTTTCTGTCTTCGACGCAGAATCATTAGAGATTATTGTAAACGTAAAAAATTCCATCTGATCTGAGGATCTGCAAACCAGCTTCGCTCATATGACTTCAGATTTTTACACAGCTAAAGCACAGTGTGCAGCTACAGCACATGTCAGAAAACAGAAAAATCTCTCTCTGATACAGCTTAATTGAATGTTCTCTCACTTGGCATGAAACAATAGCGGTCATCCGAGGAGAAAATGATGGCTTTATTTTTCTAAATTTACACCAGACACACACACAGACAGACGTTTATACCAGACATACTCCTGTGTTTGTTCACTGCAACCTACTCTTAACAGCACAAAATTAAGGAGTGTACAAATCCACGGCGAACGCAATTGGCTGTTGTGAAAAAAAAGTGACTTCTTTGTGCAAATGTTATTTTTTTTCTATTGTGTGTCACATTTTAAGCGCTTGAATAAAAAGAGCAAAGACCGCAGATGAATTCGTGTCGCTGTTTTATGGGTTTTTATAGGCGATAATATCAATATGCTGAGTAAAATAGGCTTACGTCAAGGCTGGGCTCATTACGATAATGAAATGAAATCCTGACATTGTCCAGATGATGTGTTTTCAAATGGTTGCCAAGGTAACAGTCATTTCTCAGTTAATGCATGAGGTCCAGGATATAGGGATGACTAGATAACAGCGGATGGTGTGCTGGATTATACCAACTGCCTTTGACAAAAAAAAAAAATTGGTTTTTGAAATGGGATAATCACACTCAAACTTGGGTAAATACAAACCCATAAATGCAGGTGTATATTCTCCTTCTGTTGTACTGTGTTATGAACTTAAAAATATGGATAATCTAGTTTCATGCATTATTCCACACACGTCTAAACCGCCTTTGTCTTCATCCTCGTGCCGTGGATGAACTCGCCGCCGTCTCCTGCCTGACTCATCATGGTTGGTTCCGGCAGCAGACGATCTGACTGATGGCTCACCGCTCTGCATGTAAAGAACAGAAAATTATTCCATCTCTGTGAAATTTACAGAACGTGCTGTGCCGAATCACTTAAAGCTGTCTCTATGCATGAGATGGTACAAATGCCACTGAACTCGTGCCTCTCGCAATGATTGTTGGTGGATTGCAGAACATTTTCTACAACCTATGGGGCTGATAACACTGTTCTTACCACAAAAGTTTACATCGGTATCATCCCAGTCAATACATGCTGTTGCTACTTGAAACGTTTAAAAGTCTTTTGTCTCCTTTTATCACATACTGTCAATGTATGCTGCTGTACTGCTTCCTTTAAGGTAGAAATATCATATATAATAACATTGAATACAAATAAAAATAAAATTACTTATGCACATGTAAAAATGAACTATAAAAACTAAAACTGAAATCAAAAACCAAACTGAAATCAAAAAAATTCTAATAACTCCAGTGCATACATGGATTTAGTTTTTAAGTTGTGTTGTTAAGTGTTGTTTAAATCCATAGCTTGGTCTATAAATGTCTATAATATCTATAATGTTTGTTTGAACGAGTGGAGTTGCCGTTATATCACCATCTTATATCACTCTGAATGGAAAACGTCGTCTGTTTTTCTGTGTACAAAATATAAATATAAATGTTCAGAACAAACTTACCAATGTTCCCAAAAGAGGCATACTAAAAGTAGCATCCCAGATGTGGGAGTCTCCTCCATGGCAACATGGCTTTACCAGGCCTCAATTAGCTGAGTAGCAGGACACATGGGAAACCCTTACCCATCTCGAGACGGGGCTCCTGAGACCAGAGCAGAGGAGAGTTAGAGCAGCAGGCTGATTCTGTACAGTAAAGCCCATTACTGCTCATCCAAAGTGTAACAAATATCCACAGTGCCTTTTCCCTGAGAGGACACGTGAAGACAAATATTATGAAGGGTTGAATTAGATGCAGCGTGTTTCTTTAGCCTTGGAGCAGCTCCCAGGTCTCATCATATAAGCCCGTGTTCTGTGCTTATTATTAAGGTGTAGTTAACAGCCTGTAAGGTGGAAAAGTTCCTCATATCAGGCATTTCCAGATCTTTCTTTATCATATGAATTTTACAGAGGAGATACGGTATTAGAGATGGCAAAGCTAGGGACAGAAAACACAGATATAATATTGAGACACGGTGTTAGTAAACAGCGTATTCACACATCCAACAGTAAAGGAGCACTCTGTCATGTGGAGTGCTATAGTGTTTCTGGCCTCCTGAGAAAGTCAAGTCCAATATGAAATTCTCCCATCTGTTTTGATCTCATTGATGGAAATGACACTACGTTAGAGGACACTTCTACCAACTGGAAAGGAAAACAAGGACAACAGAATCAGATGATAATTACTGATGAGATGCACTAATAGAACTTTGCGTTAGTAGCTATTCATATATGTTCTTATCCTGCTTTAAGTCCTGTGTACGATAGGCATTAAAACAATTGTACCTATAACTCTGATTAACAAACTACTCCAATCGCCAATACTCCATCAACATTTAAATATGAATGAATGAATACCTTTTTCCCTCCTGATGCCAGTTCAAAATTAAACTAAATCAAAGTAACTTATAGAAGAAACTATTACAATCATATTAGAATACTGACAATGAAATAACTGCAGATCAGTCATGCCATGGCTAACAGCCAATTGCTTAATAACGTCACTTTTAGGATCTGATACTAATCTTGTATATGAGATAAAAGACCGCGGCTACAACGGAAAGCCATTGCAGACGTATCTTAAAGTGTAATACCACCAGCGGCCATTAGATGCTGCTCCAAAAAGCTCCCATAGACTTACATTGAACTTCTGTTTAAAAATTCTAAGTCCGGATGTTTTTTTCTGTGGTCTCATTCATTTTATTTGAACCCTCTAGTAAGTGTTCTGATCCATCTTTTAATTATTCCTCCGTGAGGAATATTTTAGGGCGAATAGGAGGCACTGATGTCGGGCTTTGATTGACAGATGTGATTGACAGCTCACTCGCCTGCTGAGTTGTATTTTGTATTCATTGAGTAAAACGTATTTTTTTCCTGACAGCTCGACTGTAGTTGTGTAGGTGTATAACTACCGTGTCAGCGAGCTAGCATTAGCGTCAGGCCGACATGGTGTCTTCAAAGAGTCGACATGGAGATGGCCAAAACGCAAACACCTGACTTCTAAACAGCAGCAAAACCAAATGGTGATGCCATGGAGGCTCTGTCTACTTCTATACAGTCTGTGTATCAGATCAGTGCACCCTTAATAATTACATTAAAACAGTGACCCTTCTCAAATTAAACATAATTGTTGTTATTTGTAACCATAAATATATAACAGCTTTCATTTGTCTGACTGACTTCACTGCGTTACTGACTATTTTGCCACAACAGTTTCTCCATCACAGTTCATCTTGAGGATGAACACAATTACAGCTACTACTGTGAACATCGTGTCTGTTTTTTTTCAAACTTGCATCAACACGAGCATTAAAATGCACAAGTGTGTTTGTTTTAAGCTGGTGACTTTATGTGATGTTGTTACTCACTAATGCCTAAGTGAAAATGTTACTCAGGAGCCAAGCAGTTGACCTTTCTGGAAAAAAAAACAAACAGCTCGTGCTCATTTGTGTCTCTGTTTGACCACAGAAGAAGACGTTCAGGAACATGTCAAACCTTTCTCCAACATTTAGCTGTCAATCATACACCGTTATAATGAAGCTGAGCGGCACAATGTCCAGTGGTTCTGCTCCGTACTACGAGCAGACTGGCCAGATTAGTTCATCAGAAGCAGTGTGGTTTATAAATTGTTCAAAAAGTTGCGATCGGAAGCAGGATATAAGCAGTGGAAGAATTTCTTTCTTGTGTGTCTTTTTGTTCTGTTTTTTCAGCCCATCCACTCTCCCTTTATTTCCCTCTATCCTCGCTCCTTTTTGGGAACCTTAGTGCCGTGCAGCTGTGGCAATACGAAAGCACCTGCCCTGAGTAAGATGACGTCTGTGGCCTGTGTGAGTCATCAAGACCCTTAAGAGCTGCCAGGGAAACATAGCTCGCTGAATGACTGTACTCTCTTCCCCCCTATAAAGCGCTGGATGAGCTGGCTCCAATCATCCAGCTGAACAATACGCACAAAATGAGTATTAAACTCTGAGACAAGACACTGTGCAGCTCCTTTGTACGTTTCTAGTCCTTTGACTTTCAAGTGTGATAGCCTGGTTGAAACACATAACACAGCTCTTGACGAGGCGATGACTTTAATCAAGCTTCAAAGTACACATCCTGTGGCGGTTAAACACACACGAAAACAGAACACACTGATCTGTTCTTTCTCTTTTTTTAGCACAGCAATCTGCCCGTCTATGAATCTAAAGCACTGAAATATGAGCTGCTGACAAAGTGTTGTAACATTTGTATTTGCCATGAAAAGGGTTATGTGTTGCTTTTTGCGCCTAAAAGTTAATATAGGATAGTCAGACGGTAACAAATAGAGGGTACAAATAGGATCCAAACCTCTTAATCAGTCACCCCAAAAAAGATATAGCAGATGCATTTTTAAACACGATTTTTTCCGCTCCTACAAAGACACAGTGTCTTCCTATTCTTCTGATAGAAACGCTTCATTTGTGTGGTGTCTGCTTTTTATTTGATGGCTCCATCACTGTGTCCCTGTGGTCATGGTTAATCTGCTCCTGCTCCCACTTACTCAATACAGTTACAGTGGCAGGCGCCATTCATAATTATCTCATTATGAATTGTGGTGGCACAGAGTCGGTTGAGGCAGGCAAGACTGATATAATCAGAAATTGACCAATTATGCAGTAAAAACAAGCTGTCACTACTCAGACTACACTGAATGAAGAGTGTGGCTGGTATTCACTGTCCAACATAACTGGAGAGTATTAGCATTAGTTTCTGTTTCATGAAAGCTTTCATAATTAAGTAGAAAAGAAGCAGTTTTCAAATACTTACAAATACTTTGTTGCTGTACTTGGGTTCGAGTTTACAGGTATCCCAAGTAAAGTACAGAAGTACTTTTTCCTTTTACTCCCTACACTTTAACACAAATATCACATTGTCAAAACAGGCTCGCAGTTTGGGAAGTTGTAGTTTTGTGCACCTTCCCAACAATATGACTAATTTCAATCTAAATGGACAAGTCAGTAACACATAAAAATAGACATTTCTTTTGTCTGTCTATTGGGGCCTTTCACGCATGACAATTGCAACAGGACACAAACTAAGAAAAAGACACAATAAGATGAAACAGACAAGACATGAAGACTGGACCGTGGAAAAAAGGCATCACAATCTTTTGAGTTTTGTTGCTGACATGTGATGAAGTTAATGTTCATTCATCTCAGCATATTGTTATATATTGTTGTATTTGAAGTTAGAAATGTTTAATAGATAGTTAGCTTTAGGCAGAAACGGCTGGTAGGTATATACTTTCCAAAAGCCTGTACTTTTTCACTTTTACTTTAGCAAGTTGAATCTTTATTAAGTACTTCTATTTGAGTAAATAATGAGTGTACTACTGCCACCTCTGCAGACTTCTCAAAAGCACTGACTACGTGGAAGCACAAAGCTTCTGCAGAACACTGGGTTTTTTTTTTTTTTGGGAGGGGGGTTGAGGATGGGATAACACAGACCAGCTCTTGTTTAAGTGTCTCATTTCATGCATGGAATGATCAGTCACACCTGTACAGTCACTGTAAAAGTGGTGGCTGTAAAGGGCCTGTGATCTCAATAAAACACCAAACACCTGGGTCTGCTTAGCAACGAGTGTATACGTGTGCGCATGTGCCCGAGAGGTGGCATAGACGCCGAGAAAAACAACATACACAAGTCAGATTCGTGTTAGATTGTGGGAAAGTTTGTGCCCGCCTTCGCTTTGAAGACAGTGAAAACAAAAGTACAAATCTCTGAAGTGAACATAATGCCGAATAAGCCTGCTTTTATGGACTTGCGAGAGGAAGGAGGCAGAAGTAAGCTGCTATACTTTACAGCCTGCGATGACGGTACAGGCTGTTTTTATTAAATTTTATCTTGCATAAGACTGCAGTCTGCTTTCACTTTCACCCAGGTTACTAAAGAACCCTCGAATCTCGAGTCTTTGTCCTTGGACACCCAGTTAAAGAGCGTCCTTGCATTCTTTAAAAATAATATTGTTGCTTTTTTTTTTTTTTTTTTTTTTTAGTTCTGTGCTTTCTCCCTGAGCCATAACAGATTACAGCAGCACATACAGCAAAGCACACTCGATGGCAACAGCAGCCTTTAGTTTGATGGAGAGGTCTTGAGCCTGACTTCTGCCAACATGCCTTGCAAGTAACACTCAGCCTTGACATTCCTCCACTTCTTCTTCTTCTCGCAGGCGCCTGGAGTGTGTCTTGATGCAGCAATAGGATTCCTCACTGATTTCGATTAGGATTTCTTCTTCATAAATAACTTACAACACTTTTGTATCCAGTTCAGTTCTTAAAGGCTGAGAGTGTGTAACGTGCACGTCCATATTTCATTTCACACGCATCCTTTTTTTTTGTGTTTAGCTAACATTAAATTGATTTGCATTCATTTCCTCACCCTAATCTTAACCATAACCTTAGGACAACTTTGTAGAACTCCACTGTAATGATTTGCAACATGGAGACCTGCATTTTGTCCACATGAGTCCCCATAATGTCAGTATTACACCGACACACTCACACTCCAGTGTTATTTCAGCTGGCAGCGATGGTGTTTCTGCAGAGTGAGAAAGCACTTATGAATCTGGGAAAGGTATTGGGATAAGCACACTAACGCCTTTTGTGTGAGACTAACGCTTTGCCTGGTGTCAAACACAACAGCACGTTTCTGGTGTTCCTCTACACAGCCTAAAATCTGATTTAGAGAATTTTGAAGAAATAATTGTTTTTTAAATGAGCACACATGTGCAACAGATTACAAGCTGCACAAGACTCATAAAACTTCCAGATAAAATATACTTACTTACTCTCTGTATCCAAGTATTGCTTCATATTTTTGTCTTGGAATATGTCATATTTTTTACAAAACGAGTTGAATTGTTGTACACTTCCTTAAAAAAGCCTTAAAAACCTTTCATGGTTTTTTGGAATTGTAACATCTGTGTGAACTCTGGCTCACCTTTCCCGACACATGCACAGTAAAATATCTTTTATACTCTCTTGTGTCTTTTATCAATTAAATATGCATGCTGTGTACATTACTGTGTCTCTTGAATAGAGACAAACATACATAGGGATGCTATGTATGTTTGCTTGCAGGAAAAGAAATGTGATGGAAGGAAGAAAAAGACTGATGAAACAAGGTTAAAGGTGAAAACGCAAGGGTTTTATTTTTAATCATTATTATGACTCTCTGCGAGCTGGAAAGTGATGAAAACAGTGAATTCACAGCTGGAGATGCTCACTACATAACATAAATGCTAATCATTTCCACACCTTCTAAATAAGGGCTTAATTAAATTATATATTTGTATTTACATTATCATATTTTCTTGCATAATTTGCAAGTTTTAAAACTTATAATATAACACACTTTGCAGAGTGCAAAAGCATACTGTGAATAAAAAAAAATCAGATGTTTGGAAAAGGTTTTTGAACTTTGAACAACTTAGATGAGAACTGCGCATAATAATTTGTACACTCTACATGTAGAAGTTATAGTCATTGGGGCAGTAATGTCATTTGTATTAATTAAGCTTTGTAGTTGAAGTTATCAGTGTTAGTTTTCTGTTACAGCACTAAAGGACCAGATCATGGGGCACTATAGTACAATGTGAGCGAACTGCTCCTTGCCAGTTGCAGGTATCCTGAGAGTCATTGACCTCAGGTGTGAAACGTCACTCCCAGGGGTCGTGTATTAGCAGTTTCCAATGCAGCAGATGGCAACCTCCATACAATGAGTGGATGAGCCAGACGAGCCAGGTAAAGTAGTGGGAGGGGCTGAAAAGGGTTAATCCCCTAGTGCTTGACTGCTGTAAGAGTCACTTCAAACTGAAAGCAGAACACCAGCCTTCAGTAATGAGTGGGGGGAAAGACTGCTATTTCTGATTATTATTATCCTTTATATAATTACCTCAGGAACTGCAGTTTCAAATAAAATCTAGAAATCCAGTATAAATACAAGTAGAAGCCAAAGTATGGTGATTTTAATGTTTTTGGGTTTTTTTTTTCCAAAAACTGACACATGAAGATTCAGCACCACCTGTTCTCTGTTGACCTCCAGTAAACCCTCCCCCTCCTGTGCTGTACTTTCATTCAAGGAGAAGCTTAGCTACTATTTAACTAAATAGGCTTACTTGTCAGACTCATCTGCTCTGCCAGCCTCCATCATCAGTTCTGCTCTTTCTCAAAGTTATGCAAACACTTAAGTTGCTTGGATTTGCCGTCATTCAGCTTGGTCATGTTTCCTGAGCTGTGAATGTTCATAATAGATAACAGGTTTATCAAGCAGTATATCAGTTTCAGCTCACCGTTTCCTGCTATTCACTGTTTAACCAACAAAGCAAAAGAAAGTTGGACAGACTGTCAAAAATAACGATAACTAAACCCATTAACTCCTCAGGATAAGCATCTTTCTGTGAAGGATTATTTGCAAACTGACCCACATTGTGATGACGCAGGGTTACTTTATTTCTGTATTTCTTTACTCTTTACTGTTACTTAGCTCCTTAAGTGAAATCTAATTGTAGAAACTTAGTTAGCTTTACTTTCTTCCCTTTTTTAGGTTTCCATTAATAGATACAGTATAATGACATAACGTATCACTTCTTGATATTAGTGTCTTGTTATACAAACTATATCCAATGACAACTGACATAAAATGGTTGACGTGGCCTTCTCTACATTGCAAAATTGTAAAATTTGAATATTATTTCATTATATAAATTATTATTATTATTATTAATAATAATAATAATACATGTTTTTATTTTTGCATTTAAAGCACCATTAATTGAATTTGAAGTGCACCAAGCTGTAAACACAGAAGTGACAAACCCATTATGACTTCATAAAGTTGAAATTGTAAACCTGTGAGTAACAAGTGCCTATTTACACACCGAGTTAACCCTTGTATGGTACTCGGATCAAATTGACCCGTTTCAAATTTTTACAAAAAGAAAAAAGGTACAAGTGTAATTTCTTTCTACCTGAAACTCAATGGCCTTAGCTTATTTTCTGTGATAAACATGTACAAAAAAATACAAATTTAGCACACATGCTACTATACCTCACACATTTCCATCCTTCATATGGGGACCTTCAGGTCAGTTTGACCTGCGTACACAGGGACACACAGAAACATGTCCACACACATACACACACATAAACACACACACACAGACATAAACACACACACAGATAATGTTACATTGTTCTAATCTATTGTTTGATGTCACTCTTTACCCTCTGTC
>JAPQRN010000018.1:10435757-10476889 GCA_037367275.1 Coranthus polyacanthus
ACATCAAAGAGATCAATACCTCTACATCACATACACAATCTAACACCTCAGTACGACCCGTTATGATCCGAGGTCGACCAGAGGATCTCAAAAGTAAAGACGACACAAGGGTTAATGTACATGTAACATTCAGTGCCACGGGGTCAGAGACACGGGGTCACATTGTTTCAACAAAACGCAAGTCTTCTGAGTCTGAAATTAGACACATTTACAGTAGATAAAAAAAAAAATCCAGAGTTGCTGCTAGGAAAACGTATCTCAGTAAAACAGTCCCTTTTCTCCATCATATTTCACCCCTCCCTCTGATATGGCCATACTGTACAGTCCCATTTGATGCACCTGCTTGATCTGTCCTTGACTTATCATTAAGTAATTTCCAGTCATTTCTAATGTTATTCAAGAAACATTAAAAACACTAACATCCTTGGGTTTTCTCTGCAATCTCCCATCTCCTATGCTGTCTTCATCAGTGTCCTTGCATTCCTTAAGCCACTGTTATCTCTGCATACAATGCTCTGTTACGCCCCTTAGTTTCATACACACTTCTGGCCATAAAAATGCCATTATGTTCTAAGGTACAATCTAAATAATCTGAAAAAATAATGAGTACAAAGATCTTTGCTTAAAGGTCCTGTATTGTGAAAATGCACTTTTATTGGGCGACAAAACGAGTCAATTAGACAATCCTTTGCTTGTGATGTAGTAAGTATGAACCATTTCCATAACCAATCATATTCAAGGTATTTTTTTTAAATGTGTTAGCCCCGCCCCCATCAGTTACTAGCAACAGAACAGTGACCGTGTTGGTAAAACTAGCTATGAAAAGTGTATTATTCCTGCTTCAGTGAATCAAAACTAGTGCACAGCCTCCAAAGGAGAGAAATGCTACAGACCAGTGACATTTGCCTCCCATTGTAATATGAGCCGTTTGTGGCAGAAATCTATACTTTTTGTTAACACCATTACAGAAGTCTTTAATATACACATATACATGGTATAGATAGAACTTTAAGTGTTAAGATATGGGACCTTTAAGTGGTTATTGATCAAGATAAATGAGTAGATATGCAGTTAAAATCTCCCACAGGATTCAGAGTAATTAGAACAAATAAGCTGAAATAAAACAGCGTAGTAGAGTCGGTCATGACTGTGGCATAGGTGGTACAGGTGAATGCTAGGGGTGCCGTCCATCCATGGTGCCCAAGTCTTGTGTTTTGGGCAGAGAGGTTATGGGTGAACTAATGCTAGCTTAGTGACACGGCTAACTTCATCAAACATTTGCATAACAAAGTCATTTGACGGTCTTGTTTCTGTAACCTATTAACCACAACTACAGTACAGTCCGTCAGGAAAAAATACATTTAATACGATTAACAGCAGCTCCGATGGTCTGACTCGGCAGGCGAGCCAGCTGTCAATCAAAGCTGACACAGCAGGTATCAAAACCTTGTTTTAGCCCTAAAATCTCATTAACAGAAGAACAATGTAAAGTTGGACCCGGACACTTATTAGAGGGTCCAAATAAAACAAATGAAACTAGAGTGAGAAAAATGATTAACTTAGTGTTTTTAGACAGACGTTTGTTGTAAGTCTATGGGAGTCAGAGTTAGAGAGCCTCTAGTGGCTGTCAGCAGTACTGAACTTTAAGATGCTTATGCATTAACTTTAATTTAGAGCTGCGGTCCAGAACAACAGACTAAAACCAAAGAACTTATATTGACAAGAACTCAGAGGTAATATATAATTCCATTGCAACAGAATGACTACTTCCCCATTGTTTTGGATTGAAAGCAGTGCCCATCTTTTCCCTCTAATCTCAAACAACGTGTACTGATAAGAAGTGAAAGCTACTTGTTTATTTCATGCAGCAGCAGAGCCACACCTGCTGTCGGACTGAAAGATGTCATCTCATTGCTACCACCACCACCTCTTCAAACCAACTTTAATTACTCAATTCAATCGTGCACTTTTGGCTGGTGAAAGGAACCACATATTCTATAAAAGTCATCCGGTTTGTTCCAGGACAAACAAAGAAGAAAACGATACAAAAAAAAAAAAGACAGTGTTTGAGTTTTTTTTTTTTGGTACCAGTGTGATTCACTCCATGTAGAAGACGAGAAATACAGTAGGATGTTTCCTGTGCTGGTGCACACGCTCAGAGCCCCACGCTGCGCGTGTCACCGTGGCTCCTCCCACGCGGTGACGCAGCTGGGGAGAGCGCTGAACTGAGAGAGAGGAAAGCAGCTTTAATTGCAGGACTGGGGGAAAAGCCAGCGATGGCTTCGCTCAGACAAGAGCACCACTATGGGCTCTCCTGTGGAAAAAATAACAAAAACTGCCCCAACAGGACGCTGTACCATGTCAAGCTCACGGACACGGCTATCCGAGCTCTGGAGGCTTTCCAAAACCTCAAGGTACCTTTTTCATCGTGTGTTTGTTTGTTTGTGTACGTGTGTGTGTGTGTGTGTGTGTGCGTTTGTCTGGAGGTGAATTC
Organism: Coranthus polyacanthus; assembly: GCA_037367275.1. Lineage (NCBI taxonomy): Eukaryota > Metazoa > Chordata > Actinopteri > Kurtiformes > Apogonidae > Coranthus > Coranthus polyacanthus. Next base: position 10,438,252 of record JAPQRN010000018.1, read on the forward strand.
ACACTTCCACTTGTCAAAGTTGTCGCCCGTTCAGCTGGTCTTTAAAAAGAAAAAAAAAACAAACATTCAAAGCTACATTGTTGTTGCTTGCTCTTTCTTTTCTTTCTAGTCTTCCTCAGGTTTCTTTTTGTATTATTATTATTATTTTTTTTTTTTTTTACAGCGTCCGACCTCTCTCTCGTGTAGCATAAATAAATAAATGCGCGTCGCACGAACAAGTTTACGGTTACTTCTAAGTGCGTTACCCCTGAATCATTTGGCTACATTGCTGCATAGCATACCAGGACTGAACCCTGTGATTGTCGGGAAAGACGAGCCCGTCAGCTGTTTCTGGGAAATCTTCCTTGTGCTTCAAAGTAAAGCAAAGAATAAACCCTCCGTCTAGTTATCTAATTGGCAAGTAGGCTCGTTTTGTCTCTGCATTAGTTCCAGAAAAAGCAGGCATTATTGATTGTGTAACATTAACTTACATGTAAAAAGATTACAGGAGAATTGAATTTACTAAACCAATTGTGTTACAGTTCCAGGTTTGCGAATACATTCAACTCCCCACGACAAATGTGTCTTTCTGTTTCTTTTTCTCGCATTAGGGGTCTTTGCCATGCGAACCATCGATTTGTTTCAAAGGAAATCAAGGGGTAAGTCGGTTCCCTTTCTCTCTATGAAATGTAATCTTGTTATAAAGCCAATGTAGCAAGAAAATACTGGCCGCTATAGCTGCAGATGGCTTAATCGCTTCCTTGACCCCTTATTTGTTTAAAAGGTTATTGTTTACAGTAGTTAAAGATCACATTACCAACAAGGCTGCACCTCATTTGTTTGCATGGACATCAGACCACTACAGCACGCCTTGTGTTAAGACGGCGAGTCATAACTGTGAGGTTCCCTAAAACAAGAATGTAATCCAAATAATTTTTTCAGAATTCCACCAGCTTAGAAGCTTTTCTTGATCACAAAAGCCTGTTGACTCCCGTGGCCCACCACACTGCAGCAGCAGCAGCAGGAGCCTCCAGAGCGCTCACGTTGGGGCTTATAGCTGTCGTCTCCAGCAGATAGGAGGCATGCAGGTTACTGGGTCAGGCTGGTGAGTGTGGAGAGGCTTTGTTAGGTCAGTGAGCGGCGCTGGGAAAAGGAGGGGAGGGAAGGAGAAGTACGCACAGACACACACACACACTGACAGAGTCAACAATGGGCAGAGAGTTATCATGAGTCAAATGAGAAGCCAAACGGGACGGAGATTAGCCTTGAGCACATTGTTCTTATTTGGAGAAAACATTCTTTACTTCTATATCTCAGTGTGTGTGTGTGTGTTGAGCGTCCGCTTTCAAACCATGAACTCATCGGCAGTGTTCTTTGGGTTCATAGTTTTGAATCATAATCAGCATTCTGTAGTCCGAACTATGCCTGTTTTTGAGTAAAGTCAGGAGCAGCGGCGTCCTTGGGGAGTACGCCACTTTTTAGTCGATGCTAATTGCATGGGCTGCTCTGAAAGAATGACAACCCCCTTCCTGCCTTGACAAAATGAGTTGAGTGGTGGTGAGTTTCGTGATTGCGGGCTTTCGGTTTAAACCTTAAAAGGGTTTGTGGTATTTCAGTGCGCTTTACTCTTAGTCACTCTCTACCTTGTCTCGGTATAAGCTGCACAAGCCGCTATAATACCCCAAGACTCTGGGTCAGGTGTTAAGAGGTGAGTTAGCAGTTGGTCATCTGCTGTTTTCAGTATGTGTTCAGACCATCTTTAACTCCACTGAGCCGTAAGACGCAGACAAAAGTCTTTGCTTAATAAATGCATTCACTTTTTTTTTTGATGACACAAATTACTGTAGCTGTGAAGTAGTGGTTTAAAATTAACAAAAAATACAAAAAAAAAAATAAGCCGCATTTTTCCTGTACTGTATCCAAAGGATTGAAAAACCATTTTCCGCTAAAGTTGCATGCTGCTATATCTTACAGACTGAAGTTACCGATCACTATTTTTTAGTATGTAACATGTTTAGAGACTCGAGTCTTGGCCTTGACATATCGCAGATTTTATACCGCAACATTGTTGGACACTTGGCTAAGAGATTGCAGGGAATTTCACACAGCTTTACTATATATATATGGCACAGGAGCTAAAGTTATTAGCCAAATGAATGTTTAGAGGTAATTACAGGAGGCGTAATGCTTGTGATTACAGCGTGAGGCATCATGACTTCAGTTTGCTTTAGCTTTCCCTGTCTGCCTGACTCAGACGTTCATGAATGTGTGTTTTTGTACATGTGTGTGTGCAGCGCTGGCACACTTTTGGTGCAGTAATAGCTACGGAGATGACATGAACTCTGGCCTGCTAATTTTCTCATCCTATTCCCAGGTTAGACTCCCACCCTTTTGTGTGTCTGTGTGTGTGTGTCTGTGTGTAATGAAAGACAGATCAACATGGTGTGTGAATAAAACGTTACATACTGTGCGCGCATTCATTAGACGATTAATCGACCCCGGCGGGACTTTTACAAACTATCGGTATGGGTGGTATTTTGCTTTAATAGTGGCCGATGACAAATCTAAGACATTTCAACTTGAATTGCTGGAAATAAGAGCTAAAAAATAAATAAAAATCACCCCCACCTACGTGTTGATGTTTTTAGAATCAGCTTTATTGGCCAGGTACGTGTACACATACGGGACAAGGAATTTGACTCTGGTTTTACAGTATTCATTTAGGTGTTTGTTAATTAGATGTAGCTGTTCAGTTAAACAATTATCCAGTTTCTTGTTCACTGTTAGTTTCTGACTGTGACTGTGACTTCTATTGGTCGACTCCTAGTATGTCTTTTTATTTTTTTTTACGCGTTAAACTTGTGTATTTGTGTGCTTTGATGTTGGTTTTTCTGGATCTTCTGTGTTATTTGGGTGTGTGTGTGTTTACGCTGTGTCCTGTGTGGCCTAAAGCCATGATTTATTCATGTCCCACCTCCTTTTTCCTGTCCTGCCCCCTCTGCCCATTGTGCGGTAGTCTTTAGCCTGACCAGGACTGAGCGAGTCCTCCGAGGACCCTCTGTGTGTTCTGTGTTTGTTTGTTTGGTTTGCTTGTGTGTATGGGAGAGCGCGAGAATAAGGGGATTTTTTTGGCACTTCTTTTTCTATCTGTCTAGGTTTTTTTTTTTTGTTTTTTTCCCCTTGTCTGTCTGTTTTAAGCTGCCTATACTCAGATCCCCAGAGTCCCGTCTGATTGTGTGTTGTCTCCTCTGATTTGAATGACAATGAGTGGGGGAATGCAGGCTGTGTGTTTTCACCCTGCTTGGATCACCCAATATGAACTGAGTTTTTCAGCCTACTACGTTACAGTCAGTCCAGATGTGTTATGGCCTGCCCTGAGGCTTTCTTTGTGTCAAACATGATAAAAACGTCCCCGCTGTGGATCTAATGGAGCGGAGACTAAAATGGAAAACAATGACACACATGACCAAAGTTAAGAATTGAGTTAATCATGAAAACATTCATCTAAATATCTGCAATTAAAGCGATGTAAGAAAGCAGCCTAAACTTGTATATAAAATGAACGCCAAATAAGACTTTAACCGAATACTTTCACATCACAAAAGAGCTTTTATTGTATTTTTATGTATCTCTTTAGTTTAAAGTACATCTCGTGTTGCTATAAATGTGAGTTTAGATCACGTTATCCAGTGGGCCCACAAAGAGAAAGTTGTTGAGGGATTATGATGTTTTAAACACTGGTGGCTATTACCTGCTGCTTTTTTTTTTTTTTTTTTTTTTTTTTTTTTTTTTTAAACGTAGAATGAAAATGTTTCGCTCAGCCCGGATTACATATTTATTTAGCACGCGTGTGAGTGCGAGGCGAAGACAAGTGGACTCTGAGGTCCAGCGGCACGACAGCTCTGAAAAATGCGCTCTCTGTCTGATTAAGCAGCTTGGAGATATAGAACACATCTTGGCTCGCCGAGGAACGAGTCCGGTCTAATTCCCTCATGTGAAAATCCACACCATAAGCTAATGAGGCATAAAAGGGCACTTGTTTCTCCCCAACACATGTGTCATGGTATGGCTCTGAGTGTCTGGAAACAGTGCTCTGTGGAAGCTCCCACCTAGCCTGAGGGGGTGGGTGGAAGGAGGGGCTTTGATTGGGCATGGTATCCCACAATTTGTTGGAGTTGACAGTTTGGGCCTCAGGCACCTGCCAGAGACGTATCGTTCTTGGCATCGGAGAGGGAAAACCTCAGGGGATGCTTGTGGCACAGCACCCCTCCGATCCTGCATCCTCTCCAGCATACCCAGCCTTCCATCCTTCAACCAGTACTAGAGCTCACAGCACTGGCAGCGGCTCTGTCCCTCTGTGAAATTACAAATGAAAAGGAATGGAAGGTGATTACAGGCTGGGGCTTGATTACATGCACTGTCTCCCACTCAAGGCAGCCACATTAATCACCCTGTGCCAGCATGTGGAACTCCGCGAGAGAGAAAACACTGTGTAGCTGCAAGCGTTGACTGATTGGCTGTGGGATCATAAAAACACGGCTGCATAAAACACATGAAATCTCTGTTTTCTCTCTTTGTATGTTCTTCTCCCTCACTGTTGCCCCCATCTCCCTCTCTCTCTCTCCACTTGGCCAGAGACACAGACACACATTGTGCTGTTTTGTATGGCTGTCCTCCATTGTGGAGGGGGACTTGTCTTAAATGGCATGTGTCAACTTGTGGCCCTGGGAACGATTCGTCTCTTTTGTTTGTGATGAGATGATGAGAAGTAGTGTTTACTGAAGTGTGGTGAGGATGAGGTTGGTGGTTGGAGGGCTGTCTGGCTGTTTAAACGTGCATGTGTTTGTGTGTGTCTAAGTCACTGGCAGAGATGTTTGGCTGATAGCTAGACTTTGGCCTTTCTCCCACCTCAGTCTTATGAGTGGCATTAATGCTGATTACACCCCGGTGAGAGGAGCTGGAGCCGAGCCTCTCTTTCGCTCACGCTGGATTAACGCAGACACACACACTCACAGAGTTCGCATTAACACCAAGCCCAGAGTGACTTGCCTCCTGCTGATAACAGACAGCGGTGGTGGCGACAGGTTTCACTACCTCCTCCTCCTCCTCCTCCTCCTGCACCTCCTCCCTCTCCTCCTATCAACCAGAAAGGGGAAGCAGTGCCATGGCATCCCACTCTGGAGCGGAGGAGGCCAGAACAAAAGACGGCCTGTTTTCAGAAGGCCATTACTCAGGCTGCAGAGGATGTGGAAACAATAGCCTGCATGAGATCTACACCCAGACCCCACATTCAACCAAAAGCTAGCAGGAAACATAAGCCCTGCGCACCGACAGCAGTCTCTCACAGTTTTTGTTCCAATTGACTTTATAGTTTGATAGAGCCAGGAAAATGGGCCTTTCCCATCTACATCTTCAGCGTGTGGAGACATTTATGACAGTTTGGAGTGAGCTGTGGCTCATTAAGATAGTGTCACCACACATAGTTTGAGTATTGACTTGTATTGTGTCAGAACTTTACTTTATTTTTTTTTAAAATACTACTGTGCTAAAAGTTGCTATACTGCTCTAGACCTAAGAGGAAGTGCAGAGAGGTGATAATTCTCTGTGGGTTTAATAGAAAAAGTAACATGCGCACACTGAATGCAACCCTTTGTTGATATAGAAATATTGATTATAGCGGCTTTATCAGAGTAACTAGGTTTTCAAAATAAAGGCCTTAAGTAAGCGTAACCCAATTAACCAATTAAGTGATTATTTGTCAGACTTTTAAATTAAGTTTGCATGTTTGCTCTTAAATTAAAAGCCACAGATCAGAGTGAAGCAGAGGCAAACACTGTGGGAAATAAATTTAAAATTTAAATTATGTGAACACAACAAACCAGCACTAGAATTTCTCATTTTGTTTTCTTTTATCGTTCTAATGTTTCCTCTAAGTTACTTTAATAAATGTATCAATCATGTAGACGTATACAGGTAAAAAGTAAATCATTATCTTTTCTTTTCTCAGTAGTCAGGTCGTAGTGCACAATAAACGAGACAAGAGCAAGTAAGTGTTTAGTGTCCAAAGGTTAAGGTAGAAACATGTTTCATAATGTATCTTACACTCAGATTTCTTCTTGTTTCCAGCAGTAACATAGACACAGATTCAAGTCTTGACATTGTTTTATGAGCATTGGCAAAAAAAATGTGTATGTTTCATTTGCAGTAAACAGTTTTCAGTATTTCAAGAGGAGATGCAGCATTTTTCTATGCAACCGTAACAGCTTTGTTGTTTTCCCTGCGCCAGACACTGTGAAGGACAAGAAAGAAATGAAAATACAAATGCGTTCTGATCCTTACACTCGCTGACTCACAGGCATGCATACAGATTCAGAATTAAGTGTAAACATGCAAACCGCACATATCACTGCACATACTAGTATTTCTGGTTTTCTCACAGGGTTGCCCTTCAGCTCAAAAAAAGCAAAGGAGCTGTAGGTTACGACTCACCAAATCACGGTGCTGTACTCTGCTGCAGTGTTCTCTTACGCAATCTGATGGGGTGAAAAGTTGAAATGTCTTCGCATTTCTTCAGCCTAATTTATAACACGATTAGTAAGGCAAGATCATAGGTCATGGACAAACTATCTGTCGGAGGCCTCAGGGAATGGATGTGTGCTGATTTGTACATGTGACAAACACAAAGAGCACAGTGCAGTTCTGTTCTGTTTTTGTTTTCCCTTTTGGACTGGGGATACTGTTCAAAGTGGTGCACTGCTCCACACAGGTGTTTTCACTTAATTAGGCTGATTAGACTCTTCTAAGCTCTGGGGGAAGGGTGCAGATAGTGACTAGGTTTACTTACACGTAGTCCTTTTTATTCTGAAAAACACTGCATTCTAGTAACCTGTTTATGTGGCCAATGAAAATATTCCAAAATATTTCACTAACATTCCATTTCACATGCAGCTGCAGCATATTCATATTAATGCAAAAAATGTTGACTAGACTTGCAGCCATGCAATCACACAGCCGCCCTCGTTCATTCTTTAAACCACCGTCTTGAAGAACTCGGCGATTATAGGTCACGAACATCCAAAAACCAGTCGATATCCAAGGCTTCCGTGATGTTTAAGCTGTTTAAAATGTAGGTGTGTTTCTCCTTCTGGACGGAAATGTGGGCTTTTCTTCTGGCGCTGCATCTCTACGTCGGCCTCGTAAACTGTCGGCTAATTGGTTTGTACAACACAGAGCTGACCGTAAATAATGAGCAAAGGGATGTGTCTCGCAAACTGTGGTAGAAACGAATTTTGCCACATAATGCGCCGCAAGAATCAATACTGATCGCCACGACATATACTGGGTGCAGAGTGCAGACTTGAAGTCGACGCATGATTCTTACCTTTTATCCACAAAGCTCACAACGTCAAAGTCAAAAAACCAGGGTTATTTATCCACTTTCCCTCGTAGAAAAATAAACGCTAAACTTCGTATTTCTTCTTTGTGAAGCCGGAGGAGATTTATGTGAAAGGAAGGGGAGTCCTAGCAGCATTAACATGGAGAGTGAGACACAGCCGAGCTTGTGTGAAGTGAGTAGGCATCAGGGGAAAAGAGAAAACTAATGTGTCTCAGACACCGGCTCCTCTAGGTCGACCTTCACCTTATGACCTCTGGGGGTCACTGAGCATTACTGAGGTCATAGGTCACTCATAAGTGCAGGGAAGTTTATATTGTATTTAGAAATGAAGTCAAATTAACTTTACTCTTGACCCTGAGTGACTTTGTTTTGATGTGTTGTACTGTTTGTTTGTTTTTTTCAAGAATTGCGCAGATCAGACGCAACTCACAGATTCTCTGAATATTTTACTTGAAAGGAAGACAATAAATATTTCATTATTCATGGTCAGTTGAATTCTTATGTGCCAAGTCCTTTGTAGGAGCGGCTCCCTGGGTTTGAATTGCCATGTGTGCCTCTCAGGAGAATGTGTTAGACTTGGGCCCAGGTCCCATTGGCTGGGAACGAGAGTGCTTGTTGTAGTTTGCACAGTTGGGGTCTAGAGGTCTGCCTGTGGATGTTATATGACCAGCCGTCACTGTGGCCGAATGCCAGCGAGCGCTCCTGTGCATTGCATGACGGAGCATTTAAAACAGCTGGAATCCTGTGAGTGCACACAGCGAAATTCAATAAACACAGTCCATGAATTATTAATTTTTGTTATTGTGGAGGAAGATTGGAGGCAGTGCCCTCTGAAGTTTTCCTCACTCATTGAATCATGTGTTTGCATTTAGTTCCTCAGTGAGACAGGCACAGGCTTTGTTTAAAAATGGACGTTGCTTTAACGAGTATAACGTCGCAGTTCTAAGTTGAAACATTACATTTTCACCCACAAGTGCATTGCATCTGCAGCTCTTCCAGGCGTCCTCAATTGGAGACGTGTGACCTCACATGCTTTCTAGCACTGAAGCTTGCTAAAAAACAAAACTCCTGTGAAACCTTGTGTTTCCAGATGGTGTGAACTCAGAGCGTTTGAAGGTTGGATTTAAGTACCACTGTAGCAAGTTACGTGAAGTAAAGTTTATTTGGTAAAACACTTTTACCAAGTAAGGCCAAAAAAAAAAGCTCCACCAGAATAAAATTGTTAAATGGGAAAAAAAAGAAACGCCAACAAATGCAAACGTCGTCATAAGGTCACTGAAGTGCATCACTATGACTTAAATTATCTCATTATGCAGATTTTCTCTAGATTACCTTCTTCTGAAAAGGCAACAGTCCAGGTGACTCACTCATAATTCACCATCATGCTGTCCAAATACCTCCCAGGAAGCGCTTATCACACTTCATGTGATAGTTAGATTTCACTTGAAGTGGCAGCGTTGTTCACCATCTGTCCCATCCATCTTACAGACCAGACGGTAATGTCTTCAAATTGCTTGTTTTGCCTGACCAACACTCTGAATTAAAAAAAAAAGCCATTCAGATGAATAAAAACGTAAAAGCTCGAATATAAACACAAAGCATTTTTTGCTGCTATCAGAAATGCTGATGACTGCCTCTCTGTCGATCGTCTCATTAACTCACTGTCTGAAAAGGAGCCGATCCACCTGTGCAGTTTCATACAGGCTGGCTTCTATCTTTCAGTGCTATCTGAACTCAGCCGAACTCATATAGTTTGTATAAATTCCTGTGGGGAAAGCCTGCGTGTATAGACATGTGCAGCCGGCTGATAAGAGAATAGAACCAGCGTCTGTGCTGCTTTGTTGCACAATTACGTCGAAACATTTGAAGTGGCAACACAGAAGCAATGGGTCAACCTGTTAAAAAAATGTACGCCTTCAGCATTCACAAAACGAGTTCAAATGTGAGAAATCTTTATGACAAACACTATACTCTTGACTTGAACTATTTTTAAATCAAGCGCAAATTCGCAACAATGGCACAGAAAAATGTTGCTACATGTTGCAACACACTGGCAAGATTATGCATTGTAGACAGGTAGTCACTCAAACTCCTGCAAACTGAAAACACTAGTGTACATTTTGAGCACACTATCCATGATTATGTTGATACTGGCGTCACAATGCACACGGATCATCAAAGATCACCAAATTTGAAAAACGTGGAGCCCAGAGTCATGTGGCAGCAGAAAGGAAAGGTAATCCCTGCTTCCCTCCCCAAAAAAGATGGCCCTGCAGCCTGCAGCATGGAGAATGGGATTGCTGTGAAACTGCTGAACCATTGAAGGATACTTTTGTTCAGGTTTTTTTTTTTTTTTTTTTTTGCTCTGGAAGTTGAGACTTTTTTTTTTTTTTAGTTACTGTGTTTACCATAGCTCCCGACTAGCTGGACTGTCACTTCTGTGTCCTCTAAAACTGCTGAAAGTAGTCACGGGAGACTGAACTCATCTGGACGTTGAAGCTCTGAGCAAAGTATTTCAAAAGCCTGTTTTAGTAAACATGTAATTACATTTTTTTTACATTTTGTAGATCCGAGCTTTTTTTTTTTTTTCTGATCCTCACTTTTTCTGATCTGTCATTATGTGTCTCTCTGGGTGTGTATGCATTTGTCTGCCCTGGAGTTTGCAGCCTTGGCTCTGCCGTACTTCAGCAAATGTCCCAGCAGATCTCATGGACACCTAAGAGAAGCAACTTTAAAAACACACAGTTTACCCAAAGAAAATGATTTAAGGTTACAGAAGTGCAGAAAGTCATGCACAATCCTTAATCTGTGTTTTTTTTTTTTTTTTTTAGGCATAGTCGGCCAAAGACGAAGCACGGGGTAGATTGCTGTGGTCCATTTCTTTCTCAAAAAGCTTAAATAACCCTAAAATCATATCCCAATATAGAACATTTCTCATATATAAGCACTTTGTGGTAAAACAGCTGTAGTGTGTCCACAGTTCATAGTGATCTCACACTCAAATGGGGATTACATGGCGGTTCATGTGAACGGGGGGTCTACATTTGTCTGCCATAAGCTGGTTTCTATAAATTAACTGTATTACCTTTTTTGCCACAAAGTGAAATGCAAACAGCGGCAGGAAAGACGTGCGTTATGATGAGGATCAGGCGTTGAATTTCCTGTAGAGTCGGTGATATGACGTGTGACGTGTGACGCTATAAATTTTAAAATAGACGGTGCTTCCTTTTTTTTTTGTAGACGATAACAGGTTGTCAGATTGTTTAGGCTTTCTGTTTTATGAAGTGAACTGTTTGTTTTTAGACCTAATAACTACTTTTCTCAGTGTCCTGTCTTTCCAATCGGCTCTAAGTTGTAAAAAAAAAAAAAAAAAAACTTCACTGATTTATGATGATTGCAAAAACCATGTGTTCTTGGCTACAATGCATTTGGCTTGAGCGTGTGTTTCTGAAATCTGCTGAGTGGATAAATATGTTGACAGTTTGAATGATAACACAACTTAGAAGGTCTTAAGGAAACATTAACACGTTGAAGCAGCTGGCTGGTAACATAATATTACCATTGTTTTACTCTTTAACTTTTATTTGTATGTTTCTGTGAACGCCACCAGTGTTGGAACAACCTGGATTTATGCAGAACTGAATAGCAAATATTTGAGTTTAGTCACTTAATTCTATGGATGTATCAAGCCTTTTTAGTCTTGTTTGCTTTTGTTGTCTTGTCTTTACATCTGTTCTTACTCTCTTCTGTTTTTTGTTTTTTTTTCACATTTTCCTTCATAGTACATCAAGATCCCAGCTCCCACACCAGAGTCTCCTTCTGCTCTTCGGGTCTTCTCCTTTTACTTATCCAGCGACAGCAAAGACCAGCCTCAAGCCAGCTTTGACTGTATCCATCAGTATGTTTCAAGGTGTGGACTGAAGCTACATTTCTGTTATTAATGCGCACAGATTAGTATTGCAATTTGGCATCTATTAATATCATCTTCACAGAACAGAAATCTTTCATCCCAGTTTTTTCATGACTCCCAGGCAGTGTCTCTAAAGGCATCATGAAAGACAGTTAGCACACAGCTTTCCCCACACAGGATGGGGCAATTGTAATTTCCTGTATATTTCTGGTCTGACCCTCTCATTACTGAGACCTGTGATGCCTTGTTTATTGAGTGGATAAGCTTGGAAACTGAGGGCTATGCAGTGCTGCTGCCTCCTGTGGTCCTGCGGTCTCAGCTCAAACCAGTTTTTGATTCCAGTCAGCGGCTGCAGCCAAGAGCAACAGCGTAACAGTTTAAAGGCAGGACTGTGCTCTCTCCCTCTCTCTCTGCCTCCACATTAGTTTTTATATGTGGAGGATAAAGAGCAGAAATGATCAGCAGTCCCGTTGTGAAAATTAATGTTGGATCAGGAGGAGGTAGGTGAAAAGGCTCTCATTTTTTTCAGCATGAAAAACTGACTATGGCAGCGCTATAAATGCTTGATTTATTTACAGCATTAACGCTGCCCAGGTTGTTCTATGAAACTTTTGTCCAAGATTATCTGTGTCTTCAAAAGCCAAGTTAATCCTGGGAGTTATCCACAGGCTCCGTCCTGCTTTGAACTAGGATGTTTGGCTTTCTCACATGTAGCGGGCTGCAGAGCTATATCTAGACTGTGACATAACATACAGTAAACATAGACCTGTCTTAGGCAGCTGCCACCGCAAAGCCACAGCGCGTTGTATGCCGTCCATGTTGGTACGCTGCTCTAAGATAGCTTTAAAAACGGTATCTTTTCAGTGTTTAGAGTTTAATAGCGTTGGTGTTTTTTTTTTTTTTTTTTGTAGCGACGGCCGTGAGCAGCTGGAAGGTCAAGGCATCATCCAGGACAAGATCACCGTGTGCGCCACAGACGACTCGTACCAGATGACCCGGGAGAGGATGTCTCAGGTGGAGAAGGACAGCTGGAGCCGCTCTGCCATTGAGATCAAACCCGGAGCCACACATCCAAGTAAGAATAATTCTCTTTGGACGAGAGGATGATGCATTTGCAGATTTTGATGGGAAAAGGGCAGAAGAGCTTTCAGCTTGGAGAGGGCTCAGCAAACTGGATGTGAATACAAAGAAAGCACAAGGAACACAAATAGAAATATTATAGCAGTAATAAATGTAATAGCGGTATTTGCCTTACATAAGAAAATTTTACACTATTTATTGCTTAAAGCTGAAAACCAGATATTTTCATGTTGTTATGTTTAACAAAACCAGATGTGCAGGCCATATTTTTTTGGTTATAGAAATAAGACCAAAAGCTTACTGGTGTCTCTCATATTTGTTATTTTGTACTATTTTTTTGGCTTGCACTTGTTTATTTTTAAGGCCAAATTCTCTTTACTCTCTTTTTTTTTTTTTTCTTTATTACATCTGGCTTCAGAAAGAGTTTTGGGACCATGGTTCATTCTGAATACATTTGAACAAAGAGTTTTGTCCAAGTTGATGTTTAGATGTTTAATATTCTGAAAGTCAATAACATTCCTCTTTCATCTCAGCAGTAGTAGCAAATACGATATTTAAAGCCAGATCGATTGTTTTTGTTAGAGGAGACGGAGGTAAATGTCTGAAACGTTACTTGAAGAAATCAAATGTTAGCTGCTCGTGAGAACTTTTGCAGAAATGCCCGATTTCCTCTGAAAATATATCACTAATCTCTGATGCTGTATCGTGGCTAACTATCAGGCGTACTTCCTTCCCTTATTTTTTCTTCCTTTCCATAACCTTTGTCGCAGTTGTGCAATATTGCTTCTTGTTGTGCTACTAGAACTTCAGCACAGCCAAAACTCTGGGTGGGTTAGACCTGATATAGACTGTGTGGATTGTGTAACATCTTAAGGTAAAGGTGATTTGGCAATATACATTTGCACCCATAGGGAAGTGTCTATTGAGTGTGATCTACATTCTTGTGTCAGCCTCAGGATGTGCACATAAACATAGCAGATTTTGTCAGGCATGTCAAAACCCATATAGCCTGCATTTGACATGCCATACTGTAATTATTACATAATTGAAAACGTGTTATTGTCGTGATTCATTGCTGGCAAGCGGGTTAATGATAAAGCACAGAGTCATTATCTCTTGGCAGGATGTAGTTTTGTGGTTGAAAGGAAAGTCTTCTTTTTCTGTACCTCCGCCTCACGCTGACCTTCAAAGCACAGATTAGCCTATAATGGGATTAGCCCAGAGATGGCTTTCACTGCTCTGACATGCCCCACCTGTCTGCTACAGCAATATGAGCAATGATCAGTGGGTGGCTACTTCTGAAGACAAAATGCTGCGAGCTAGCGTGCACATAGTGTAAGAGTTAGAATATACTGTAGTTAAGCAGTTTTCAGGGCGGTGCAGTGTAGAGAGCGTGTAGGCTGGTTGATAAAGGCAGTGTGTTTTTAAAATCGGGCTTCTTTCTTTGTGTTACTCTCATCTGTCACTGCTTTTGTTTGACCACCTACAGGAAAATAGTAGATATTTCACAGATTTTTCAAGGACTTAACAAGTTGATTATTTGCAGCTTAGTCCCTCTAAATATCAAAGGGAAGACTACATTTCTGCGGATTACTCACAAACATTTAAAGAAAAGCATTGTGTTTTTTATGCAAAATAGTCACGGGAAGTAGTCTGTTGGAATACACGTGCCATTGACCGACTATTTCAGTCAGCGCTCTCCTCCCTATATAAACCAATAAAACCTCAGATCTAGCAAATGCACACTGAAAATGGCAAGTTTTGTTGAAGGTTTGTCAGGAGTGCTTGGTTCTTTGTAGCATTTTCTTTTGTGGGATTTAGCCATTTTAATCCCAGGGCCCACCTCTGCACACGTTCCACCAAAACAACTCCAGCCCCTTCGATACTCTTTGCAAAGGCACCGTTGCTGCATCCTTGGCTCAGCATCGTCCAAGACGAGTGTGATTGATGTAAAGAAATACTAACACGATGGAGAGTTTTTTTTCTCCCTCTTTCTGAACAATAATAGGCTCAGTCAGACCTGTCTGGATGTACAAGACTAGATATAAAATAGACAGCAGCACATGTTAAACATATATATTTTCAAATACATCCAGAATTACGTTGAATCAGTTACTAAAACAAATTCATAAACTGTTTTTGTGTGCATTCAGGTCGGTCTGTCAAGTTCCACAAGAGGCCAGCTCCTCCGTCTGCGTCAGACACCAGCTTCTTCAAGCAGTCGACCAACAACCGACGGAACGGCGGTACGACCGCGCTGACGCAGAAGCCCCTGAGGGAGCGCATCATCCACCTGTTGGCTCTCAAACCCTACAGGAAACCGGAGCTGCTGCTGTGGCTGGAAAGAGAAAGATCCAGCCCCAAAGACAAGGCTGAGCTGGGTGCCATACTGGAGGAGGTACGCAGCAAAGGATGCATGTGTATGCGTTTACACACACACACGCGTAAACACACACAATAGAGGCATCACACTGCAGACAGTTGAGTTCACGCACGGCGTTAAATGACTAAATTCACTTGTACTTGTGCGACAGAACATGAAGCACACTTTGTTTGCGATTACCCACTTACAAACTGGGCACCCAATTGGGCACCCTCATGTTTATGTTTGTTCCTATCATGGCTTCCATTTTGCGGGTGAAAACCTTATTGAGCAGGGAGAAATATATAAACACTATGTCACTCCAGCCAGCCATAAACGCATTGTGAAATGCATTTTACTCATACGACCCCTTTTGGAATCGACCACAGACCAGTGTTCATAAAATGTTTTGCTCTCTCTCTTCCTCTCTGGGCTCTCTCTCTTCTGCTATTCTACAACATTAGTAAAACGCACTGAACTGCATCACTTCTCTCCCAAAGAAGCTACATTTTGGCAGGATTTGATATGCAAAGCACATGTGACGCAGGATCTGAAAAGTAGGGATCTATATTGAAGTTTGCAAACGTAATCTCGTACTGAGAGGAACTAGGGAACAGCTGTGCTTTAATTTAGAAACGTTTAGTTTACGTGACTTTCCTGTATACATTTTTGAGTAATTCCTAATTGATGTTTGTGTTCTTGTACCGGCATCATTTGTGTGCATTTGTGCGTGTGCATGTTTGTGTATTTACTGACCCTCCTGCTTGTGGATGCCTGTGCATATATGTGGTTTTTATGCCAGTGCGTGTGTGTAATTAGGCCAGAGCTGTAATTGTCTCTGCAGAGATTGTGCAGCAGCGGGGCGGGCCACATTGTCGGGAGGCTTTAGACAGATAGATGTCCTCGGAGGAAAAGCAGTTTGACTAGATGAGAGAGGAGGTTGAAAGCACTGTGAGAAAGAACGCCTGCACCTCTCAGATGTGCACAGAAGACAGAGTTTGCATAAATCAGGAATGTGGATATACCACTTTCAGCCGTGTCCTGTTTGACTTAAATTGTTACAAATAATGGAAAACTGTTCCAAAGTTACCAACAAGTCCAAATGTAATGACTAAAGAAATAAAAGCTCATGTAGAGTACATTTTATTGTGCATGCATGCTAGTTTACTTTAAATTTCAACTTTATTATTTGTATTATTATTTATAGAATTGGTGCCATTGACTGATGTAAGATGTTGATATAATGTTGTTTGTTTGAATGTGATAAAATACAACAATTTAACACTAATAAACAAGACAAGGCACTGCACTGATTTTTGTTGATTAATTGCCGGTAGGGCTGCACAATGTGGCGAAAAAGGGATATATTGTTAGTTGTGGACAATACTGTGATTTGCGATTGCAATTTGAGTCGACTTGCTTGTTTATCGAGGAATAATATCTGCATTATGCGCCAATAATTAATTATTGGTTGAATTACTAATCATGAAATAATAAGTAATCCTTGGTTTGAAGGATCAGAGCTGTTATATACTGTGTATGATGAGGCACAGTTTTAACATCATGTGTTTTGTTGTACTTTAGGTGGCAAAAGTGAACCCCAAAGACAGCAGCTACCTTCTGCGGGACGACTTCTACAAGTACGTGCAGAAGGACTGGCCGGGCTACAGCGAGGAGGAGAGGCAGCTAATCAGCAGGCTGCTGGCCAGGTGAGTTAGCTGTTTCATGTTCATACTCAGCTTCACTAGTTCCCTTGTCACACTCAAAAATAGTCGATTTATTATGTCGGCACTGAACATTGATGGTCTTAATATCTAACAGGAAGTTGCAGCCACACATCAGCAACCAATCAAGAAATCTTCAATTAAACACATCGATACAGAGGACGTCGGAAGATACAACTTTACATCATAGCACAATGAAAAGTCCTACAATGGTAAATGTGAATATATATATACTTTTTTCCCCAGTTGTTGCCCAGTGTTCTGCCTGTTGACTCATACCTCCAAGTGAACGTAGCGTATCATATTGTTAAGTAAACTCTGACATCGCATGAAGGACATTCGGTATGTATGTTGATTTTCCTGTTTTTCTTTTTTTTTCCCCCCCAGAAACGCCCCGTGCCTTTTGACTCACTGGAAACGGTAGCTGTTAAGAGACAAAAACTGGTGGACCAGAGGCTGCCGCCGCGACCTAGTGCACATGGACCTTTAAACAATAAAGGAGGACAAGACAATGCAACCCCTACTCTCATCCCCAGTTTCCACACAAAGACTGAGTTTCAAAGGACATGTAATCATACTGGGAGCCAAAATGGCTCACCAGGGGCCCCGAATGGCTTTCCACATATGCACAAACTGTCCAGCACCTCTGACACACCTGGGGAGCAAGAGCCAAAAGTCCGGCAGATAACACAGGGTGACTCTGACTGCACTTACCAGCCACTTGCCACCAGCCAGCACAAAAAGAAGAAATCTAAAAAGCACAAAGACAAGGAGCGG
The DNA here is from genome assembly GCA_037367275.1 of Coranthus polyacanthus. NCBI lineage: Eukaryota > Metazoa > Chordata > Actinopteri > Kurtiformes > Apogonidae > Coranthus > Coranthus polyacanthus. The sequence continues at coordinate 10,455,480 of JAPQRN010000018.1, forward strand.
GAGAGGTTAAAAGACAACCAGGGCAGTGAATGGTTGGAGACGAGTCCTGATCTCAAGAAAAACTCAGACAAACTTGACAGTAAGGCTCTTTTTTTTTTTCTTTTTCTTTCTTTCTTTTTTTTTTTTCCTTTTTCACTTCACTCATGACTTGAATTAAGACTGAGTGAAGATGTACGATATAACGACGTGATGATAGAAAAATGTATATAATTTTATCGTCGAGGTAATCACAGATCACTCACAAATTCGGGTGCTTTGCGCTCTTCTGGATGCAGGCAGGGATTTCGCATGAAGGCAACACAAACAAACATGGAGGAGAGTGAAGGTGACGCAGAATGGAGTAATTCTGAAGAGGAATGTTTATACGGTTCCAAGTAAAAGAGAAAATAAGCAAGTGTGATTAAGTACGGTTTGGCTAATTTAAGCAGTTCTTTAATTGAATTTACAGAACAGTTACTGTATCACGACATACACCGTTAACTGTGATATAAAATGTACCATGATAGAAATCTTCTGCCAAAAAATGACATCCTGATCTATTTTTTTTTTTGTCAGTGTTATGGATGGTAGATGATTTGTTTTTCTCTCAACATAAACTCAAGACAAAACACGACTCAAAAATAACTTTCTTCATTGAAACTATGCAACATATGTGTGCAATAACAAAAAAAGCAGCAGTTGCAAGGGTGTCGATGTGTACTGTGTTTTAAAAAAAAAAAAAAAATGTACATCAGATAAAGCACCACATGTCTTGATTTGTACGGTTGAGGCTTTTTTTTTTTTTACACTGTTCAAAAACAAAAACCCGATTAATCAAATTAATTCGGTGCAGCGCCCAGCCCATGTCTGATCTTATCCTGAATCCAGTGCGTGACGAACGTTTGGTGATTTTTCTTCTTCGAGTGGGCAGCATTGTCGCCTATGTGGCAGTCTGGCTTAGAGAAAGTTTGAAGATCACTGTATTTCTTCTGGAACTATTTTTATCCATTTTATGGCAGCAGTCACACATCCAAGACACTCTTTTGTTATTATGTGTCTGAAGTGTTTCTGTGTTTCTCCTCTGCACTTGACTACAAAATAACAAGTTAACCGCATGCTTTGCGCAGATGACCAGATGTTATTGTGTGCGAGGACTCTGAGCAGCTGTTTGCGCGATTGCCCGCTGGTACATTTGTATTGTATTATCTCATAAGCCATGTCTGTGTTTGCTCCCTTAAGCCCACTCTCCTGAGTCCTCAGTGTGTTATGTGGCTGATTGACTCAACAACAGCTCAAGCAGTGCTTTGGGTCTCTAAGCTGAGATGTCTCCTGATACCCACAAGCTCTTAGCTAGTCTGCACAGGCGGCCGGGCGGGCGCGCACACGGTCGCGCTGTGGCTTTTAGCAAAACAAAAACACATTGCTCAACATTCAGTGATAAAGTGTCATGGAGTTGACTTTATTGATTCAGGCTAATGTCATTTTCTTTATCTTATCTTCCCTCTCAGATCCTGACAACACAAATGCGGTGGCCTCTGAGGAGAAGCCAGATTATGTGATGTGAGTGTAAACACCATTTTACACTATTTTGATATGATTGTTGTGATGTGTTATCAGAGCTATTATTTCTATATTTGGAAACAAATTGGCTAATTAAAAATGGGTTGAGAATGGACAATGATGTAATGTATGTTTGATATTTTCATTTATTTCTCTGTGCACAAGAGGAAATTCTTAAACGAGGGTTTTCGTTCTGTTCCTCAAAACCTACAGACAGAAGCTACTGTCTTTCTTTCTTTGTATTTATTGATATTGTTTACATATAGAACTGGCTCTGGTAAACGTGTAATAATTTACTCCAGTGGCAGTAACTGGAGTAACATCTGTAAAGTAGCAGCACGTTGTGGCCTCATGCTGCCATCTTGTGTCAAAATGAGGTACTGCACAAAAAGGAACTGACACGTTTCAGACACTTCACAGAAAGATAATGGTCATGAAAAAAGAAAAAAATCTATCTGCAGGATGTTTTACGTGGAGGACGGCACATGAAGGATTTTAGTGCCTTCTTTTTGCTTCAATCTGCTGCACGTGATCAGTGTGACTTGACCAAAAACAAATATGAAGCATCGCAGGTATTAACTGTAAAAACAAATCTGTGTGTCCTTGTAGCATGTACGGCACCATAATGAATTTGGAGCAGCGTCAGAGGTACCAGGATGATTTCTGTGCAGAGTATGATGAGTACAAAGACCTCCACTCCAGGATCGCCACCATAACTCACATGTTTGTTCAGCTTGGATCTAAGATCAAAAACCTGTCCCCTGGCACGAAAGAATATAAGGTACTGTAGTGCAACAGACTGTAGTGAACACATATTTTATTTGTTTTGTTTGTACTAAACATTAATGCTGAGTATGTGGGACGCAGACTGTAAAATGTACACGTAAAAGTCACAGCCGTGGTTTTTGTGGCACATATATACAAACACTGACACGGAACACATCAGCGTTGCTTATAGCAAATTATTTGTTTGACATATTTACATTTTTATGATTTTTTTTTTCTTCATACCATTTAGATAATGGAAGACCAAATACTCGAAAAGTACAACAAGTATCGAAAGGTGAGTCATATCGGTATTTTGTTCATCTATATAGTTACTGTACATGTATTTTTATATTGATTGTCATAATGAGTTAGTAAATGTAGCGTTTGACCACATTTATTATGTTCCGTTTCATTGGATTTTATTTAAATGGTCACTGCAGCTCTCTAGCTCAACGTACGTCTTCACCTCTGCATTGTCACTTCAGATATTTCACATCATCAGGTGTTATCCATTGCTTGGCTGGTCTCGGAACACCTAGTGTGAAAACCTTTCCATTAAAAGGTCTTTTCCCTCCACAGAGGTTCCCAGGCTACCGGGAAGAGAAGAAACGGTGTGAATACCTCCATGAGAAACTGTCCTACATCAAGCAGCTCATCATAGACTACGATGTTTCTCAGGCTTCTTCATAGTGTTGGCATCAGATTTTTTTACATGGAAGCCTCGAAGCAACACAGGTGTCCGAGCGTTTCTACATGAGACTGATGGGAAAAGGTTTTGGATGAAACTGCTGATGTCAAGACTGACTGCTCCTGCCAGGACCACGGACAGAGCTACCAGCTGATTATAAGTCAAATGCAGATTTCTCTGTGGTATTTGTAAGTCTGTTTGTTTTGGAGTTATCTTTTATTATTTAACAATGTCATGTTTATGTGAAACATGCGAACTGGGAGCATAAGTCTTGCAAACATCCTGACACTAACGAGATTTAAAATATAGCGTGATCTTGGAAAGAATCTGTGCACATCACAAAACCCACGACGGACAATTCCCCGAGTAGTTTTGTTCAAACCAGTGTCAGTGTATGCAGGTGTCAAAGGTAGCAAAGGTAGCGACTTTTCACATTCACTTTGTTTTTGACACCTGCTAAATAGTTACTTAAGACAAGGTTTTCTTCTCATGTTGTTTATTTAAGGATCCTAATATGCAGCATAAAAAAACTTTTATTATTCCGTATCAAGGTTGCTTCGTCCGTGATACACGATAGAAGCACACAAAAACAAGTCTTTTCTCTGCAGCCTTCATGTCTTATTATGTGAATGAGGTGAGATTATTTATCTTAAAGCAAGACTACTGCTGTGTCCATAACATATACAATAACTTACTGTATGTTTCTACAATAATGCTTGTTTCATTAAGCATAGAATAACTGTATACTCAAAACCTGCTTAAAATTAGTTTGCAGTATGGATTTGGGACAGCACAACAGGTTCAGGTTACTGGAAACACTTACTGAAATTGACTGTTGATGTTAAGGAAAACGCTGAATCAATTTTGCGTCGACCAAAAAAAAAAGTGACATCATCTCAGATTAGATTTTCTTTGTAATATACAAAGTAATGTATTAGGATAATCTAATTCAAAGAACGGCCACATTGAACACAGCTTAATTGAGCAGCCCGACAACTGGAAAATATTGAACTGGTTGGATACATTAAGAGCTGCAGGTTCACGCAGAACTGCTGCAGGACGGTGAGTAATATCTCCCAAATGCACTTTCTAAAGTATTTATTAGCTCCACACATTTCTTGTGAATGACAAGCAAAGGGACCGCGATGCCTAGCAACAGTGGCTAATTTGGTGTGGAAAGTCATTTTTCTTCAACAAAACCATTACAGACATTGTTAATTTGCCCTCCTTGTATTGGCGCCAAGTCTAGTTTTAAAGTATTTTAACATGATGGAAAGATTCTTTCTTGCTTAGAACTACTGATGTATTTATTTAAGCGACCTTCCACCTTTCTGTGTTGTTGGTCTCCTCAGCTTGACACGTCAGGCCATGTTAGTTCAAAGTGTTTGCATCCAAGCCGCTGGGGGAGCAAAGTGAGTAGATGAAAGGTTGGCTTAACGGTTTTTTTTTTTTTTTTGGACACAGTTATGGAGAATCCCTTCAAATTGTCAACGAAAGACCTCAGGCAGAAGCTTAATGGCCACTTTACCCAACACAAGCCGAGTCTGAAATTGTTCATTGATTCACTATAAAGGGAAACCGCAGCGTACTTATAGGTCAGACAAAAAGCTGTAGCCGAAGTTTAGAATAATTATTTCACCCGTACACAAAATTAAACAGCGCTTCAAAATAGATGACAACATTTGGAGATTTTATAGTGGACAGTGAGTCATTTCAGATAGTGGGTTTTAATAAAAAAAATAAGGAGCCATATTGGTAAAAAGGTGTACATTTGTTATAATAAAGAGTTGTGGTACTTGGGTATTTTAAACACTAGTCTTTAGGGTTGTGTATCCTTCATTTCCAGTTAATAATTGGTGCCCAATGAGTTGTGTTTTTTTGCACTAAGCCCATTCTGAAGTAAAAGAAGGGGGCAGCAGGCTAGTATGATTTCCTGTCAGATTGCAATACTTCACCATTGTTGCAACTTTTGTACTGAATGTTATTACACAGTGAATGACTTAGAAGCCTTAAGAAGATACTTTTCTAAGAGATAAAAACTTCAAACTGCCAATATCAACGAGGAGTCATTTTCCACACACATCTGTTATCTGCCTTATATTACTGTTTGCTGTTACATTTAAAACTGTCTCCTTTTTAATGCAAAGTTTGACCGACTATGATGAGAGCCTACTCATCGGTTACATTTTTAAACTTTCCGGTACTCGGCTGTCTTAATCGTGAAAGAAGTGTATTCAGTCATTTCTCATTTGGAGTGCCGCCGTGGTTCGTGTACGGCTGCCCGGACTCGGTTCTTCAGCAGTTTGATCTGAAGACGGCCTTCAGTGGTTTCTACGTGTAACTATATAGGAAATAAAAAGAGTACACAGTTGAAATAACAATACCAATCATTTGAGGCTGTAAGTAAGGTAATGGAAAGTTAATTTTTAAAAGGGTAAAGGTGTCAAATTGTTGATTGACGACCATCATTATCTGTTGGTTTGTCAGTTAGACGAACCACTTGGTTGTTCAGCGTGATGAAATAATCACTGGTCTTGAAGAAAGAATATATGTTGCAAAATCTGTACATCAATTTTATTTATCTGTGCAAGTCTTAATACACCACAATCAAAGCTTTCACTTTTTTTGTATTTTGTTGTTGTTTTTGGCGTGTAGGGACTGCACTACATGCGTTTTTTTGTTCAACACTGCTGAAGGGAAAGCCTCATCTTCGGCCTCAGAGGAGTCAGACAGTATGCATCATGAACTGCATTTTCCAAATGTATACTTTCTCTGTACCATTGTGCAAATGTTAAAATAATAAAATAAAAACAACACTTTTTTTTGCCTTGAGATTTATTTGGGAACCTCGTCCTTTGAACACACTATGCAGATCTTTTTTTTTTTTTTGTTTGTTTAATTTAATTTAGTTTTTGTGTGCATTAAATCCACTGTGTGTAGGCCATGTATTGACCTTATTCTTGGCCAAAACTAGCGTACTTCCTCATCTTGTCGCCCCCAGAATCAACAGAGTTGTAGTTCACTTGAGGGGTGTAGTCGTCGTTAAGTCTCAGCTAACGTTCACTTTACACCAGGTTCGTTCACACTCGTATCCACGCGTCAGAAAAACCTGGAGACGCAGTGGAACGTCTCCAAGGTTTCCAACACAGGATGGACTGTAGCTGTATTTACACACTCTAAAGTATGTAAATGCATTAAGCTGCAAATAAATACATTAACTACTTTAAGTCATAGCTGAGTGGGAAAAATTCAAGAGAATGGACAGATAGTAATATTTTAACTCGAGTAATGAAATTTATATTGCTTTTGTGAACGTGTAAAATGTTTTTCATGGTTCTTTATTAAATCATTTGACGTTACTTTTTAATTAGTTAACTTAGTTAATGCTCGCTTAAATTCAAATTCAGATATTTGCAAATTTTTGCTAAGGTTATTAGTAGTTAATGTACTTTTTTCGTGTGTGTATATGTGTGTGAAACAAACATAAATGTAGGAATCTCCCAACAGCTTGAGAATTATTTCCATTGTACCTAAACCACAGAAACTGTTACAAAGCTTTAAACCTACCACTGAATACATTACTGTCTTTTTATTTTATATTTGCACTTAACTGTTGGTAAAATGTAGATGAAAGTAACCCACTCTAATGATCACATTCCTACATAAAACCTAAATCTGCACATCAACAGGTACATGCTACTGCCATTTATATCCACCTTTGAGTTGTTTAACGTCGCCCTAATGAATCAGTTCGAGAAACTACAAGGAGCTTTTATCAAGTAACAACAGATATTGTTCATAAGAGGGAAAATACAAGAAATCTAACACCGGGAAATCCAACTTGGGAACCTTTGTTTCTGCTGTATTTTACACAATTTAACTGTGAGTGTGAACATTCATAGATTGATAACGTGCCAGAAGCAACACCATGACTGGGATTCGAACCAGAGTCCAGATGATCATTAATGATGAATGAATGAGAGTAGTTCAGCACCTTGGACAGCATCAATAATACCTATTTGCAACTGGTCGGCTTCACAGTGGAGAATCTTTCATAAAAGACCTGTTCATACTCAGCCATTGCATCTACTCCACTGCAAGTTAGAACCACGAATCCATGTTTTAATGTATAAGGAGCTGAGTTATAACACATATTTGTTGAGTGTATTCACAACATAGTGGAATTATTCAGTATGGTGGGTATGATCTAAAGGGGTGAGGGTTAGATGTGTAAATCTGCCTCTTGACCAGTACTGGCACTGATGATTGCACACAGGCTGAAAATTAAAGATTTGAAGACTCTTGTAATCTTGCTAGTTTGACACCATCTAGTGGTAAATTATTGCTATTGCTACTGGATGTTTGTTTAAAAAATATACAAATCAAGACACAGGCAGCAAGACTTACTAGCCAGGGTATTTGTCACTGAATTGCCATTTACTTCATGGTTCAGCTTGCACTATATAAATAAACCCACTAGAGGGCATTCACTCTTCTTCACTGTTCATTGTCCTTCTGAATGCAACACTGCCTATTTTCTGCATGTATCCAAAGTCAACATATAAAAAAAGGAAAAGTAATAGTTGGTAGAGATCCTAATATGCAGCATCTCTACCAATAGTTGGTAGAGATGTGTTATGTACAATAGTTCACATTTTTGTGAAGTATATAAATATAAAAAAATGCGGTGTTCACAAGCAAGCCTAGGGCTACGTTTTGACCATAAAACATGTATTTTAATACCTCTCCTTCACATGTTTCTGTACCTCAAATGGTTAACAGCAATCTGTCAAAATACCTAAAGTCATTTTGTTACTAGATATAATTTAAAGACCAGTGTCCTTTTGAAATACAATAACAGCCTCATTCGTTTGTGATACGCTCCAAAATTACTTTAGCTTGTTGAACAACAACATACTTACACATTTAGATACCAGTGTGTGTTTACTACATGTATGGCTCAACTTTACTGCAAATGGCTCTGTTCTGCACACAGAAAAGCAAAAGTGTCTTTGCGTGCTTATTCTAAAAGGGTTTAATGTGTAATGTATTGACCCAAAAGCACACATTTTTCAAAGGCCTTGGAAGAGACTAAAAGTTTTGTGGTTAGTGTGTAAAATTTTGCAAAAATACCCATAGTTTCAAAGATCGTGCCTGAGGATTCAGAAAAAAACGTAATCATAGACAGAGCTCCAAGGAGGTGGTGTCTTGTAAGATGGGAATGGATCATTGGGCGAGCCCGGTATCAGATGAGAAGTCAACCAATGGACTGACGAGCCAATCGGGGAAAAAAAAAATGTTGACCCCAAAGACACACTGGCCTGACTGCCAGATGACCAGCCCAGCGCTGCTGCCCTGTGACTAATGAACACTGTGGTTTGATGGTTTTTAGTCAGCCTAGAAAAGCCAGGAGGGCACAAGAGTGGAAGAGTCAGTCATTTCAAATGGCAGACATTTAGTCATCTTTTCATCCTTTTTAATTCTTCAAGTAATACAGCTGCAGTATTCAGCAAAATGGGCGATGCACCACCACAGCATATACTACGTGCTCACATTGCAGTCATTTTTATGCAGCAAGTCTCAAAGATAAAACAAATGAAGGGTATTATGAAATAGTTTTTACAGCTCAAGAAACATTCTTGAAAATGTTGCTGCTTCATGCCAATAAGAATTTTCCTGTCCAGTGGCACGGCTCTGATTTTCATCTCTTTGGTTTTCAAGGAGTAATACGAAGGGACTGACACAGGGGTGGGTGATGGACTCACTGATCTGAGTCAATAACATGTAGATTAAAAAAAAAAAGCAACTGTGAAAACCAGTGATGAGAGGAATATTTAAAAAAAATGGCACCAATAGATGGTCAGAACTTTTACCTGAATGTCCTCCAACTCAGACAAGCGCTGCATCTAGGGAGGCACTGTTACCATGACGACCGTTGCTGTAAACACCTAGCTAAGCTAACCTAGCCTTTGTGTGACCGACATAAACTTTAAAATTAAGGTAAGACCCTCGGCGGAATGTTACAAACATCTTAAAGTGTAATTTACTCGTTTGCCAACTAACTAAAGTACTATTTTTCGGGTGAACGTTGTAACGTTAAACGTGTGTTACTGTTAGCTACTTGATGTAACGCTAACACTAACTCACCATTAGCTAGCTAACTAGTTGGCCTATATAGCTAAATAGCTAGCTAGTTAAATTAAACAAAGCAACAAAGTTTGCGTAGCCATATGTCTGCTTGTGGATGGAACAGTGAACCTAAAATGCAATCATCCAGACCCAGCCAGTTCATTTTAATACTTTTTGTATAACTATATTCACCGGTGGAAAAACTGAGTCCATTTTCTTAAAATGGTTATATTTTGCTCATAGGGTGTCCATGGCTACCAGAAAAGGTGCCTCAGCTGATGCAGACAAGTCCAAAAAGGAGACGCCTACATTTGAACTGTGTAGTGTGGCAAAGGTAGAGATGAGTTTATTTCTGGAAATATGTAATGCATAGATGTGGCATCACACAAACCTAAAAATAACATTGTGTTAATAATCAGTCTCTTAAACGACATGTGGGCATTGTGTTTTCACTGCTGTAATGATCCATCAGCTTCCAGAGAACACCAACTGCATGGCGTGCTCAGAAGACGGCAGATACCTGTGTCTGGGTCACTCCCAGGGCTTGTCTGTTTGGTCTGTGACTTCTCTGATCTGTGTTGGAGAGTGGCTGCAAGACACACTGGAAATAACGTCTATTCAAATGACCACAATGGCTGAGATGACCTATCTGCTTGGCACTGTTGATGATATGGGTGGGCAGTTTGCTTCTGATTAACCTTAGCCGCCTTTATTCTTTTCTGTTTCCCATTCATCACCACTTTGTGTAAATTCTGTTGTGTTTTGTGTTTTAAACAAATCATTTCTTTTGGTTACACTTTATATAAAGGGTAAAAGTCATACTTAACTAACCATGACACATGTTGATTTAATGCCAGATGAAACTCATGAATTCACAGTCATTTCATACATGAATTGATATGCCATATTTTAAAATTAAAAAGCTATGGTACCCCAAGGATCACGGCTTGTTTGTCTGAGTCTGCTGAAACCTTACGTTAGCTGTGACTGAAGTTTGGAATAGAGTATGTTTTTGCTCAGACCTTTGACTGTGGACTTTATTCCCAATATTTTGCAATGTAGTTATGTATGTATTAGGGACCTCTTCACGTCGTTATGAAGAGGAGAAATTATTATTATTATTATGAAGTCTTTAAAAAAAGTGAGTTTTGATCAGACTCGGTCCCAATCCGAGTGTCCACACTCACAGACTTTGAGGTGCATTACCTTTAAGTCTGTGAGGGCTCGAGGCTGTCCCAGTGTCAAATCACCAAGTGCATGAGGACTCTCTCGCAGACACACTAGAGGTCAACCGATAGTGGATTTTTAAAATTACAATATAATAACAATATTTTGGATCAGGAAAAAGCTGATCAGCCAATATAACCCCACCCTCTGAAGCTTGCATTCATCTGATGCAAGCATATTATACCTCATTCATTCAGTCATTTCTTTTATATTTTTGCTGTTTGACAAAAACAAGTAAACTGATTTTTTGACAATTATCTTTCATCTACTCTGTAAGGCAAAGGCCTGGACAACGTTCAAATCAGGCATCCCTTAAGTGCCTTGGCCATGAAGAGAGTAAACATAAAATAGATGCAAGTCTCAAACCCATAATAGTACAAAACAGGTTTTGACTTTGTCGGATATGCGTGTTGTCCCTTTACTATTTACTATTTATCATTTCAAGCCCATGTAGTCTCTGGCACTCAATGATGTGACGTCAGTAAAACCTGTTAGTGTTTAGTGATTAGGTGTTACAGTAGAGATTGGGACTGGGCCTTTTTATTTAATGTACAATTAATTTATGAAGCAACTGAATGAACATTCCTTAAGTGATGATCATTTAAGTGTGAAATAATGACATAAAGCCACAGTGACTCGATCATTAGCTCATGCTGAGCAGCAGGAATTCATGATACATCTTGCATTAATTCATGGATTAAATCATTGTCAGTCATTCTTTAGTTAAACATAGGATTTGAGCCCTTATTACAAAGTGTTACCATATAATTCATACTCACATCAGCTGCTATTGTCTCTGCACTGCAGGTGTTGCCAGAGTCCTAGTATATCACTCCGAAGGCATTGACCTCCTCCACGTCGTTAATATCATGGTACGTTGTGTAATTCAGCATCACCTCATTTCGTTTGTAAAATACCTAATAGGGAAAATCTCAATATTTACAGCCAACATAAAAACTGATGATCTAATAAGTTTGTTGACGCACTGTATTCTTTTATACATTAGGAAGATATCAACAATAGAAGCATTTGCCTGACATTTGAACTATCTAAAGGAGGAGATTATGGAGCTGCGTCAATCAGCTGTACGTAAGATCTTTAACTCCTAACCCTTACAGTATTTGAAAAAAAAAAAACATGCTTTTGCAAAGCTGATGCTGAATCACATGAATGTTATTCTTATCAGGCAATGGTGCTGTTTGGCTTGAAGTCTATCATTTTCCCTCAGAGGCGTGGCTGAAAGAGTTAGAGATGGCAGCATCGCAAAAACAGGTACTGTCCTATAACGAAGTGGTCTTTTCTACATGTTTGTGTATTTGGTACTTTTACAACACGTTTTGCTCTTGTGAACAGTCACATTTAATTATCAGATATCTGAATCTTCTTCTGTCCGTTCTACGGAAGGTATTCATTTTAAACCAAATAAATGGTTGATACTAGTTTTAAAAGGAGTCAAGGTCAATGAATATAAAAGGTAGATTATTTTGAAAAATACATTTAGGAATTAAAAAATAATTTCTTTTTCTTTTCATCCCCAGGACCCAAACTCATCTGGAGTTTTAGAAATAAAGTGGTCTCCTGTTGCAGTAATAACTAAAATCAAGCCAGCAGGTGGTATCTTCTTTAGACCAAAGATCTTTAACTACTTAACGGCAAAGCATTTTCTATGTGGATATGTGTCATTTTAACACACATTTCAGTTAAGAGTGCGACAAAGCCAGTATCTAATGACGTTTGTTCTGGTTTCCAGAGACAGTATCAGAAAGTCCACTCAAGGCGTTGCAGATGACAGACTTCTTCACGCACTGTTTGGCTTTGGATGGAAAGAGCCGCGGTCCACAACAGGAGGAGCAGTCTTTTAATACAGATAAAGGAAAAACAAAGGAAACAAATGAAAGGTTGAGGTATGATAAAATGAACAAGTATCACAGCAGTAAATTGTTTGAGTTTCTCTATTCACTTTTAAATTGAAATCATCTCATGTTCCTTATATGAACCTGTTTCAGACGCTGCACTGTGCACTTTCTCCTCCCGTTGGTCGGTGCTGCTAAAGCAAAACCAGGTCAGTAATCATAAAGGGTTAAAGGGTATGTTCATTTTCAATTTATTTGAAATAAAATGAAATTATTTGCTGGTGCTATTATAGAGCTGCTAAATTATAGGTTTTGTTCAGTAACCTTGGGACTGGAGAAGATTAATTCTATTATATTTTAAAGCTCATATTAATTCAACCTATCTAAAAAGCATTTGCTCTGACTCACCAAGCTCCTGTTAATGTCATCCTTAATTTCTGACCTTTTCTCAGCAGGTTTGCCTGTTGCTGTCTGTGTGTGGTGGAGTGGCAGCCATAATTTTCTTCAGTATTTGCTGCACAAAGCACCAAAAAACAAACCAGGTAGGATATTTTTTCATTAGATGGTCAAAAGCAGACTCTAAAACATTTACCGGCGGGTACAGTTTTTTGTAACAGCAGTTTGTTAATGTACACTGTACTGGAGGTACCTGGAGGAGTAAAGCATTTTTTTGTGGCAGATGTGGAGGCAATGCCAGATGTGGTGTGGCCAAATGCAAATGAAATCCTTTGCTCTGCAGTAAGTGGATGTACTCGTTGCATAGCTCTCGGCCTCGGTGACGCTGTGGTGTGTGTGTGGGACAGGCAATCAGGTAAGCCTCCTATTAAGTGTAATTGGTTATCAAATTAAAGTTCATCATCTATATTTTTCTCGAAAAGGAGAACACCTAAAATGTTTCTGAATACCCAAAGATCACTGGTTATGTATTTAAAGGGAATACAAAAGGTAACATTTATAGTTTAGCATTTGCATGGTGAGAACCACATAATCACAAAAAAGAAGACTTAGCATTTCACAAATCAGTATCCTGCCAAGGACATTTCTGTCTAGTTTTATGTAAGGCACTCTACACAATACTGATGTCAGTCCATTTATTCCATAATTCCGCTTTGACGTTGTCCTCTTTCTCATCCTAGCTACACTTACCATGTTCCTTCACTTTACATTCCCATCAAGAATGTATAATCTGAACACAGTCTGAATAAATTAAGACACTTAAAGCAATTTTTACCACTGTTTGACTTGTAACTATGCTTCCATTTATTGATATTCATAAGTTCTCTCAAAGATGATTTAATCTTTATTTCACCATTGGCCTGCAAACATTGATACAGACATAGTAAGGTGGGCTTTGTTTTCCTGGAGCTGAGAAGAATCCAACCGAGTCTGTCCATTTTAATGAATTAGCATGCATGCGGTGGTACACACTCAGCATGTATGTTATTAAGTGCATAAAACTCTGCGTGATAACTTTTCACAGTAGCTCGTCGAAAATTTGCACTGGCGACTGATACCGGGGTGCTTTTGATCAAATGTTCTGCTCCCTGGTGCTTCAAGATATAAGAGCTGCTAATAGAATACGTCCTTTGGGACATAATGTACTGACTAATGCTCTGCAGACTGGAAAGGGTTACACTGACATCTTCAAAATAGCTTGTTACTGTATTCCTCAGTGTTCTTGTATTTAAAATACCATCAAAAACACACACACCCAGCCCAGCACATTAGAGCACTATTCAGTCAATTCTGTCAAGCTTTCCCCGAGAGAAACTTTACTGAATAGCAATAATGAGGCTGAATCAGTTTGTGGAAAGATGCACAGATATTGTGTGTTTGTGTGTGTCGGACACCCTAAGCCTTTTTTGCCTGTTAGAGATCTGCAAAATATATATATATTTTTTTGATTTTCTTTCTGTGACATTCTCTTTTCTTTCCCGTAGGGTCTCCATTGTCTGTATTCTCTGTGTCAGAAAGAGACAGTGTTTTTTCCAGTATCCAATTTGTGGATTACTGGCCTGTGTCTCCTGATGATTTCCACACTTGTAGAACAGCAGAGGTCCATCTTTTAGTGAAGTGTAAAAGTGGGGCAATGCATTCAGTGACGATAGGACGAGGAACAGAATCCTCCGCACTGCAGCTGACTGAAAGGTTACACTGAATGTTTAACATGTTTAATAATTCCATGTGTTTACACATACATCTGACTCCTTCCTTGTCAAATTCACACCCATTAGTTTCATTCTGTATTAGTCAGAAAATAAAACACTTTCATGCTTTACATATTTCTACAGGCCAAAAGACAGCAGCGACCTCCCGACTATCACTGCATCAGCGCCATTCCTGCAGGGCTTGGTAGGAATTCTGAAATTGCTGATGAAAGAAATACTTTTTGAAATGCCTTGAATGTGTTCGTGTTTGAATCCTTTCCTCTCTTTCTTTTTTTTACGTGTCGACCAGTCGCTGGTGGTGCAAAGAAATGGAAAAATGTTCCTGCAAGATGTCGTCAACAAAACCATCTTATGTTTTTTGATTCTTCCGGCAACTCATCTGCTTGCGACTCCCTGCAGCCCCGTGTACGCTCTGAGCACCGGACAGCGAACTCTGTACGTACGAGGTGAGGTGAAGTTTTATTCTTTGGTTTTGTTTTGCATTACACCAGATCATAGTTTTGTCATAGAGAAGTGACACAAGTGGAATGACTGGTGAGGGTTAGAAAAAGTATGACGTTCAATATGTTTATAATGTGCTGTAGGTACTGTACCTAAAAAAGAAAGTCTGCACAATGTTCGTTGACGTTGAACAAATCCTTTAACTGAGGCTTTTGTCGTTCGAACCCCAGGCGACCCGAACCCAAGCTGCGATGCTTCAAAAGAAGACTGCCAGAGTCATCTTTACATCCTCCGCTTTGGAGAGCGTGACATCTTCAAGCCCTACATTGTTTCACCACCAGACTTTCCAAGACAACAAAAACCATTCAGCTTTGTCTCTCTAGAGGAAGCCTGCAACGTCTACCTTCAGCAAAGGTTTGCATCCTGCGTCTCTCCTCTGAACATGAGGTGTTCTATTATTATCGAAAATGATTTCAACCCAAGATGAACCAAGCAGACAAAGCACAAACACTGCACATTTCATTGTGAAATCTGTTTCTGTTCCTGTGTTTCCCATGTTTTCATGTGAAGAGTGGTATTTGCGGAGGAAAGGAACCAAGCCATTACACAGACATGGAAGCAACTACCGGAAACTGCTGTGATGGTACAACAGAGATAACCAGGTGACAGCGCCTGAAGATCTGCAAGAAAAATGGAAATGTTTTAGGTAATAGTGGTATGGCATCATTATGGTCCTCTTTTCCTTGATAGACCATTGTCCTTGAACATTTTTGTCTCAGTGTTGTTTTTCCTCGTGTGCATAAAAGTCGTAAAAGTTACTTGTTTAACAAGTGAATAAAAAACTGAAGGGTTGTTTTAAAAAGAAATGAATAATACCTACTTAATACATAATTTGAAACATCAAATGAATGGAGGCAGAAGAAAGAGATTTAGTAAAATGAATAAAATTACAAGTCAGTGGTTAAAGTGCTATTTACAAGGTCTGGAGTGAAGAGTGAATGCTATTATAGCTGCATCAAAACTTCCATTACTGTGTCCTGTGTTTGCGATGAATCAAAGGAAATGATTGAAGGCGGGTGTGAAGTGTTTCTAAGTGATTACTGTCTATTGATCCTCAATCAGTGAATCTACCAATAAATGAGCCCCTTATACAAGTCACGGTGTGACTATAATTATAGTTCTGCACCAAGGTTTCATTTGCCTTTGAGCCAAAGAAATCAGATTTCAGGGACTAAATGTGAAATAAATGTTGAATATGTATTTTCAAAGGATGAGTGTATTAAGGTTAATTATGACTGGACTCAGCTCAGTCATGGCATTTTGGCATTTTATTGCCTTTGGGGTCCTTAAATGTTTAAAATGTCATATTTTAATATCAGACCAAAAGAAGCCAGGACCAGATGCAGACATTTAGCTGAACTGTTATTTTCTGTTATTTAACAGTTTGATGGAAGTCGACGCATTCAAGGGCTTTCCTGAGACTCTTCACATCCACTTCTGGTTGATTGTTTTCCAAAAGAGATGTTACTTTTGCTCCATCTCAATCTCACATCATTGATACATTATTTGATTGAAAGATTAAAAAGCCAACGATTTGTTTATATTTCTGCTTTTATATTTACTATGTATGTCTTCCTTCATCTTACTGATTAAGTTAAAGTGATATGTAGCAAAATGGTCAGCGGTCAACATGTATCTTATACACATATACAGTATACTGTAGGCGGAGACTGATGTTGTATGTCTAGTAAACAGATGTATTTAAATACAAGACAAACATATTCAATTACTTGGTGACTGCACATTAACTGAGAGGTAGAAAACAGAGAGCATATTGTTTATAAACAGCGCTGTGTGGTGTCAGAACAATAACAGAAAATCTTGAGCCACGATCTACTCACCGTGCTTTTTTCTCAGTTTCAGATTGTTTATGTAGAGCCTATTGTTGGTACAGACGTGATGCGTGACGTTGCGTAATTTGTATTCCATCCTTACCGTCCGTATCAGATCATCACACCACGGAGATGCTGTAAAAGAGAACAGAGATACTGATACACATTTCATTATGTGTTTGAAATCCTCATTAGAATTTTACAAAGGCCTTACTGAGGGCCAGAGGGCCGCTCACCATACAGAGAAAAATAGAAACACAGGTGGCGTATTCAAATAGCTTGGCATGTTTCACTGCCAGCATTGGTTACCAGAAGAAATAATCAGTCGGTAAAAAACAAAACACCTACAACAAAACTTTCTCCTTTCTGGGCTCTGGGGACTTGAAATATTTGCTTTTTTTACGTGCTGAGGCCCAGTCTAAATAATTAACTGATTAAAGCAGATTATAAAAGGTAGACTAATCAAGGGTTAAAAAAAATACAATGCTACTTGCAACCAAAACACTAAAATGATTTTCAATTTGCTGTGACTTCATTAAGGTTTGTGTACGAGGTTTTAAACTGGTTACTGTATTTCTGTATCACCCTCAAAAATTAAAACCACCACTTGTCTGCATGTATGGTGTGTTTTCTAAACTGTTAAGTATCAGTCCTGATGATCAATCTTTTGGCGTCTTAAAGCAGCTGAGGATGATGTTTAAATTCATTCAGTCAAAAGATCGATGCGTCACAATTCACGGGTAAGAAATGGCTTTTCCATTTGGACGCCGTGAGTCATCACTGATTACAGGCAGGAGTCGCCTCAGGGAGTCTTAACGCTTCTCATCTGCCTGGAGACAGAAATGTACTTGCATCAGAAATCACCGTGCCATCACTGTGCAACATTCATTTGCATGCTTGCAAATGCAGCTGTGTGTAGGATTTTTTTTTTTTTTTTTAACCCCCACAGGGTTTGTTGTTATTTTAGCTCTGGAAACTGGCATTATTTTTGAAGCGAAGTGAGACAGAAGACACTCCAGCGCTCTTTGAATAAATTTATTTCACCATGACCACAAGTGACAATTTGTGTAGAACATAACCATCTCTTCTTTGCCAATGATGTCTCACAAACAATAAACAGAAACAATGCGTTTATTTTATGAAACTTGCTCTTTCTCGTTCTGCATCTTACAACCGATGGCACTTGATGGTTTTTTTGCGTCAGTGCTTAGTAGAGGAGCATGTGGGTATTTATGAAGTAAGCCAAAAAGACAGTATGCAACACAGGACCCAACAAACCAAACCAGTCACTAAATAAATCTAAATAAATAATACAATTACACAGCAGTAGTACAAAATGTCAGGGAGCCTCTGCTCTGCTCTTTCCTCTCATATGATGCTCTCAGCGTTGGACTGGTTGGAATCTCTCTCTGCATCATTGTCTGCTCTTAAAAGGCTGCTGTTCGGTGACACGGACTCTGCTTTCTTGCTATCGTTGCTGCACAGCATAAAACTCTCCCGGCGGTCGGGGTTCGCCTCTTTTTTCAGCTGGAAAGAGTTGGCAGCGCAAGTAAAAGATCCAGTTATAACCGTATTGTTTTCCAGGTCTGACGCTTTGGTGGCCTTGCAGTAAAACCTCCGGAGCCCCTTTCGGAAGTGAATGGTGAACAGGCCGTAGATGACTGGATCCAGGCAGGCGTTGACGAGCCCAAATATGAACAGGATGTGGGTCAGCGAGTGGGAGACCTTTCCCTCTAGGTCGTCGGGGAAGAACCAGTACCACAGTCCCAGGAGGTAGTACGGAGTCCAGCAGACAATGAAAGACACCACTATCACAATGCTCATTTTAAGAGTCCTCATCCGGGCTCTTGGGATGTTATTCTTTGAACACCTCAAATGCATCTCATTGGAGGGTACTGAAATCAAAACACATGACAGAAATAAGATGAATCAATCAAGACGTTTTATTTAAAGTGCAGAATCACCGTGCAGCATGGTCCAGTAGGTTTAAATCATTTTAAAGGCAAGCAAAAACTAATAAGTACATGCAAATTGTAGCATCAATGACTTGTGCATTCGGAATTGATTTGCAGAGACATCCACCAATCAGGGAGTGATTATAAAGTTTGGTGGTCAATTCATTTAATATTTGGTGGATTGGTTGGTTTTTAAGTCTGGAGCAGTGATTTTTCGGGGACATCTGTTCAGTTTAGCGGACGGCCTGGGGTGGTTGAAACCGAAAATAAAACCAACATCATCCTCTCACTTATATCCCACATGAGGCAAGAAAGAACACGTTCTCTATTTATTCGTGTGAATCAACTCTGGGCGCTAAAATTAGAACACCACAAACGTCCACCCTGCCGTGTAGCTGGGTTTTGCTGTATTTGTGTCTGTATTGTGTTTTGCTTACAAATACAGTACAGCGTTAATGAAAGCGCTTCTGCTAATAAATGGGGTCAACCATATGGTGCGGCAGCAGTTCTGTTACATAAATGCCGATCACTGATGTGAAGTAATCTACAGAACTTCAGTGTGGAATTCAAGCTTACAGTTGTCCTTCTTCAGTCGCTTGGAAATCTCAAAGAAGATCCTGGTGTAGCAGGTGATCATGATGACCAGCGGCAGCAGGAACAGGCAGGAGAAAGTAAACATGTTGTAGGCTGTTTCATGCCAGTGGGTGACAAAACTGCCGTGCGTGGAGCACTGAGTGAAGTCCTCTGGGTCATTGATGGTCACATTGTGAAAAAGGAATGCCTGAAGATGAAAAGCATATTTGGAAACGTGATTAAACCTGTGACGGTTTGGTGATCACATCACACAAAGTGCACTGAGAGAGACAGATCTTCACCAGAGGCAGTCTTCATGCACACTATTACACGACAATCACTGGTTATTATCATTATTATTATTATTATTATTATTTATTTCACTTCAAGTTTCTAAATTAGCCCGGGGCTCTTCAGGGTTCAAGAAAGTGAAAAACAATTTCAGGCTCCGTCCTTTTTATGGATTTGCTCCAAATTTGTTCTGTAGACGGACAGATAAACGGGGCTGATGACATAACCTCCTTGGTGAAGGTAATAGTTATCTGTAGTGGTATTTACTCATGCATTATAGCTGTTATATATATATTCCTGCTTATTGTGCAGAGGTTTGGAGTTATATGTTTACAATTCAGCAGATGTAAATGGATTTCTGTTGTTTTTGTTGAAAATCCCACATTTTACATGAATTTTGATAACTGTATTAAACATGTTTTCACATAGCTTATGTCTCTATGCCATGGACCCCACTGGTGTCTATTAAGAAGCATAAAACCCCGGTGATCTGACTTTTCCTCTACTCCTACCAGGACAATTTGGATATTTGTCATTAATCAAATGTTGTTACAGATATTGGTGGGATTGCAATGAAATTCAATAACGCTATCTAATGAATCACCTAATAAATCAGCTGATCCACTGACTAGTTTTCTGACACCGTGAGGTTTTTTTTTTTGCTAAATATATCAACAAACGTATGTTTTCACAAGCATCTGTTTGCTGGTTTTGTTTGGCTGTCTGCAGGATTACACAAAAACAAAAAAACTACTGCACTGATTTCCTATATATTGTTTGTAGGTTTTATATCTGGAAACGTGTATTGATAAAGCAGATCTTTACAGGGGTGGGAATCACACATGGTATCGCAATACAGTGATTCTGCGATACTTGATACACTGCAAGATGTCTGTTCAACTAAAAAAATACATCCAAAGGGACAAAAAGCAGCAATTCTACATTTATTCACTACATCCGTATGTTAGTTTTACAGAGTTTGACAAGAATTTGAGATTAAACGACATGTAATTATATCTCCCTAAATCTTACACGCTGAACCTTTAAAGAACAGTTTACAAAGTTCTTCTATACATGCAAACATACCACTTTTTTGGAAGGGAATCATTTTATACCTAATCTAATGAAACCAGACCAGCTCTGCAGTATTTGACCTCCGGTGAACTTTGACCTTACCTGAGGGACTGACAGCACCACGCTCATACTCCACGCCACAGTCAGCATGACTCTGTTTCTCTTTCTGGCCTCGTTGATTGCCAGAGGGTTAAGGATAGCTGATTGCCGATCCAGACTGATCACCACTGTGACAAAGGCACAGGAGTACATTGCTTGCAGCTTAAGAAACATCAGTAGCCTGCAGGCAAAGTCCCCAGCAAGCCATTGAACTGTGATGTTCCACACAGCGTCCACAGGCATCACAATGAAGGTCACCAGCAGATCAGCCACCGTTAGGTTGATTATCAAGACTCTGACGTGGGATTTACGTTTGCTATCGCTGTGCGCCGCCCACAGCACAGCCAGGTTGCAGAAGGCCGATATGCCACAGAGAATGAAGGTAAGGATCACTCTGACTTTAGCTGCTGTGGTGAAGGTGGGCAGCTGCAGGGCGTCGCCCCCTGCTGTCCAGTTGGACGGGGGCGAGGAGCAGTTGCAGGTGGTGTTAAGTTGGTGCTGTGTCATTAGGTGAAACATAGTAACTGCAATGTCACGGAGGGTGCTGTTCATTTTCTTAAGTGTGCAGAAGAAGAGACTTTCTGCTCACTCACCATGAAGGTCTAAAGCAAAAGAACAAGGTAGAGAAGTATGAGTCAGATAGATAGATAGATAGATAGATAGATAGATAGATAGATAGATAGATAGATAGATAGATAGATAGATAGATAGAT
>JAPQRN010000018.1:10493450-10509236 GCA_037367275.1 Coranthus polyacanthus
CACACACACACACACACACATACACACACACACACACACACACACACACATACACACAGACACACACACTGACACACAGACACACACACACACACACACATACACACAGACACACACAGTGTATGATCATCTCCTGGAGGAATCAGTTCCAGACCTCGTGTTTTTTTATCTTCAGTGTTGTGAGTCATCGAGGTTCAGTGAAGAGCTCATTGTTCTCTGATAAAGTGAACATTAAACACACTCACTGTTCTGGTGAAAACTCAAGCGTCTGGCTGCCTTCCAGCACGAATCCAGCCAACGTCAGGTCCTCCCAAATTACAGCTGTTAAGTTTTCAGGAAGAACGCTAAGTTCTTCTGGATGAAGTCGAGTTTACAAATGAGTCTCTGGCTCGACGCTAACGTAGAGTCTGACCAGGGCTTTGTTTGTGTTTCTACCTTCAACCAAAAGAAAAACAGCAACATAAACTCTGTAGATCGGGTTTCACATCTTCTTTTAAAAGTCTAAAATCCAGTATTCTGAATTTTAATTGTTAATTCGCTTAATTTTTAACTTTTAACTTCCATCTTCCGTTAGTTTTTCTTCTTTTTGTTTTTCATGATAACCCTGCATATCTTCCTGTGACTGGTCCCCAAGTCCAAACCATCAACTGTTTCACGCTGTACACGAACCAACCCGTGGTTCAGTTTGATCCGGACCAGGACCGGCAGCCGGCGGTTTGGTCTGCACCGTGGTCTGGGGCAGGTTTCACACCTGCACATTTGGTTTGAATCAAACTGGAAAATCTGAAAGTCTGGATCAAAGTTTGGATCGAAGTTTGGATCAAAGTTTAGAGGTGTGAAAAAGCCATGAATGGATCAAATTCTGGGTCAAAGACGTCTGGTTCTGGAACAGTTTGAAACATGATGACGATGAACCAACTCAGTCGTGGATGGAAACGTGCATTTTGTTTCAGATCGTGTGAAAATTCTGTTCAAATTTACAAAACATCAGGATGGAAACCCACCGAGTGATGAGTTAAGGATGAAACTAAAATGTCGGCAACGAAAAGCTGTCAGTCACAAAAGTAAAAGATAATGAAATGAAGTCTGGTAAATGCATTTTGTGATTGAATCGAATGGAGTCATGAGGTGAATCACACACATACTGTTGGTTTATAACAGAAAAGACAGATGGAGAATAAGAAAACCACTGATAACAGACGCTTTGTTTGGGCGACGCTGCAGCCGCCAGACCAGTTTGTCTCAGTTACGTCTTCACATAAACCCTGTGCAGAGCTGGACGACCAGCTCATCGTCAATGAGACAGTTTGACGTCCTTCTGCACATTCTACGTATGGTTTTTATTCCTCAGAGGCTGATGTTTTCAGGTTTTCCATCTGTCCAACTCTCATGAACATAATATCTAAGGAAGACCTTGAACAAATAAGGTTTATAGTAACATACAAACACCACAGGATGGCAACGCTTTCACAATAAGAGCCCTGCTAAAAAATGAATGGTTTCTGTCCACTGAGGGCTTTTAATTTGAAACAGTTAGAGGAAGTGTTTTGTATTAACAGCACAAACAGGAGTGGATCAAAACAAGGCCTTTGTACTAAAATAGGACCACGGTGACTTTGACATGGTGGTTTCATCCTGTGACGTAGTTGAATTAAGGTAAAATGCGAACGAGGAGAAGCGTCGTCTGACTCTGAGTTTGTGTTGGACAGGTGGACCGTTTGGGTACAACGAAGTGGCCATGATTCCAGCTGGAGCCACTCACATCAGAGTCACCGACAACAGCAAGAACTACCTGGGTAAGAATCAGCCAATCACACGCAAACACACAAAACACCTGCTTAAATTCAACCAATCACACACAACACAGACCAAAACAATGTAAATGACGCGACAAAACCATAGCATAGGCTCATGTCTTGTTGTCTCGTTGCACCTTTTCCATCATTTTGATCTTTTGTGTCATTTTCATCTTGTTGCGTCAAAAACAACAAAACCAAATTTATGACAAACCCAACTTTTGTAAGTGCTTCAGATTGACTCCAGGAACAAGAGCAGGGTTAAACCCACGACCACACACAGCTCTAAGAGTCCACTGTGGGTCTCAGAGTCAGAACCTCAGCAGACCATCCCGGTCTTTCCTTCACTTCCTGTCCTGGAGGCAGGAGGGCTGGGTCTCCATCTGCTCTGTAGAGATGCTGTGTGTAAAAACCAAGGACATCTATTCTCATCTGTGTTTATGAGACCAAAATAAAACCCTCTGAGCTCTTAAAGGGGACGCTGGTAAAGGCTTTATGTGGAGGCTCATGAAGGAACAGTTTCCATCTCATGTCATGGAAAATCAGCAGCAGGTCCAGACAGCTGACTGTGACCTCAACGTGGACACACCTCGTGGCTCAGTCCATGTACATGATCCTCAGCATTTCTAGGATGTTTAGCGTTTTGATGGAAAAAAGGGATCGGTTTAGTAAACCCTTTACAACAAGTTTAAAGTCAAATATATCTACCCAAAATATCTGTTTTTACTGCCACCAAGTTTTAGATGATTCAGAAGCTCCAGACTTGGAGAAATTGATATTTTTTACTTTTTTAATTTGGATTCACTAATGTACTCTTTGTTGCAGCTGTAATTCATTAGAAATATACACGGATGGAGGAAGAGTTTAGAGTATCTAGAAACGCGCTAGATAAATCTTACCTATTATTATTATTATTATTATTATTATTATTAACTGAAGACACATCTGCCTACAGCTGCATTGTGTTATTAGCTGTTTATTGTATGTTAATATACAGACACAGTCCTGCTGCCACTAATGAGGATGAAAACTGAAAGTAGTCCCACAAGGTTTCACGCTCATGTTCTTCCAGGACATGAGCTGTGACAAGTTGTGATTTGTGGCTGAACTGCTGTGAAATGAGCCTTTCGTCTTTCATTATGCGAGTCCTGATCCTGGTTTGTGCTCGTCAGCCTTGCAGAACGGACGCTCCCAGTTTGTCATCAACGGACACTGGAAGATTAGTGTTCCTGGAGAGTACAGTGTGGCCGGGACGAAGCTGCTGTACAGACGCTCTGCAGACACCTGGGAGAGCTTCGAGGTCCCGGGGCCGACCCAGGAAGACCTGCACCTCATGGTGAGAGAGGACGGCGGTCTGAACTCAACCCAGATGTTCTCCAGTTTCCAAGTGTTTCACAGTTTTCTGAGTTCTCTGGGTTTCTAAAAACTCTCCTAAAACCTCTGAAAAACTGAAAACCAGGGTTTCCTACAGTTCTCAGTGTTTTCCAGAGCTGTAAAACTCTAGGAAACTGCTTTTTGATGAAGACAGAAAAATAAATATCTAAAACTCCCTCATGATCGATGAAGTGAGAAGTAGAAATGATGTTCCTATAAAATGAACTTGTGATGGTAAATACATTGATCTGACGCTGGACCTGAATGTTCTTCACAGACGACCTGTTTCATGTGGTTCATTAGCTCGTAAAATATAAAATACATGCATTGTACTGTGAGTTAAAATACCAGGTAAATCTCTACAGAACGAAGGCGTCCTTTGTTTTCTAGTTCACTAAAATCAGTGGGATCTTCTCTGCTCTGGTTTGGATTAACGTCCATGTGTTTTCAGTCTGTGCAGGTATTTCACAAACTGTTAACTGCAGATTCCTCCTGAAATACTTATGAAAAGCCACAGTTTGGTTGTAAATCTGTTTTTTTAAAGCTCTCTTTCATTCCTCTACATAACTTGATGAAAACAATAGCATGACATGAGCAACACAAATCAGCACCTGTGTAACGAGTCCAGACATGTTCAGAAGAGTCAAGATGTGCTTTCTGTAAATGTTGCTCATGTGTAACAGACAGATTTTTAAAACACAGTAAACCTGATGATGGAACCAGATGGTTTTCATTCTTCTTCATATTATTGTTATTCTGCTGTTATTCTGTTATTTAAAAACCGGATGTGCAGACTGAATAAAGCCTGAAAGCCACAAGGGGGCGCTGGAGTAAATGTGAACATGTTTTGTTGAATAAAACCACAAATAACCGTCTGGTTTCTTCAACTTTCACAGAAACCAGCGTTTAAACTTGGAAGAAATAATGATTTGACATTCATTCATGACAATTATCAACTGATATGAACATTTTTATCTATTTAAGGTTTTGTTGCCATGTTAGTCTGTGTGAACAATGAAATTCACCTGACGGTTGTTAAGTGACACAAATGTCAGCAGAAAGGTTGTGGACATTGTAAACCACTGTACAATGGATCAGATTAATTACAGTATTCATAGAAACTCCAGTGTAATAAACCCAGTCTGTGTCCTGTTTCAGGTGTTGTCGACCGACAGGAACCCGGGCATTGAGTACGAGTACTGGCTTCCTCCGGATCAGTACGATCTCTACCACGGCAGGAGTCCGCTCCGTCAGGCCCACCACACGGCCAGCTACGTCCCCTGGGACCAGCCCACCACAGCGACCACCAGCACCAGAACCACCAGCACCAGAACCCCAGCCACCGTCAGACCACAGCGCTGTAAGACCTGCCTCC
The DNA here is from genome assembly GCA_037367275.1 of Coranthus polyacanthus. Classification (NCBI taxonomy): domain Eukaryota; kingdom Metazoa; phylum Chordata; class Actinopteri; order Kurtiformes; family Apogonidae; genus Coranthus; species Coranthus polyacanthus. Next base: position 10,497,996 of record JAPQRN010000018.1, read on the forward strand.
GTTTTGTGTGCGTTTTCTGTCTCAAAGTGCAAATTGCAAAAGTCGATCAACACGGTTTAATCTGCTACCGTCTTCTTCCTGCTCCAAACATCATTATTACATGAAATGAAATCTACAGTACGTTTCATTCAGACATACTGGTGACAGGATGTAGTATTAAATCAGCAGTGAACAACAAAAAGACCACAAAGCTTCTGTCGCCAGTTTGAAAACCTCCACGACGTTTTCTGGCACAAAGACCAGAAGGAGCTCAGAAAGTACCAGGTGTGAGTGAAGGAACAGAGGAACGACATGTAGAAGTTCAGGCCTGAGCGTTTGTTTCCTCACAGCTCGAACAAGTGATGTGAGCTGCAGAGGAATGCAGCCGCTTTATCTGTTCTGATAAAGCTGTACTACACATGTTCAGCGTCTCGGCCTCCTTTAATATTCACTCTGACGGCCTGAGGATGGATCTGTCCAGGACTGTAATCAGTCTGAGGAACCTCTGGAAATGTGTTCCAGCTGCTGGAGTCCAGCTCCGGGCTCCGGCGCAAACGGGGAGTTGGTTGTTTGTTGCTAAAAACGTCAGCTTTAACAAACTCACAAACAGGGATATCAGGACGTATCACTGTCCAGACGACATGCAGCTCATTGGGCTCCGTAGACATTTATTCATCATCCTTCATATCAGCTTCTGTTAATCAAGGCTTTCCTCAGAACACCTGAAAAACACGAACAAAGACTGAAACTGAAGAGAAACTCCAATAAAACTAGAGGATTCATCTGAATAAAACTCAAACTTCTTATGGACTCATAAAACTAACTCAAACTAAACTAAAACCAAAAACCAAACAAAAATTCAAATAAGTAAAAACTTCAGGCCTTTTCTTTATCCTGGAAAACATTTATTTATATTTCATTTACTGACAATGAAATGTGTCCAAAAAGGTGATTTAATTTTCAGAGAAATATATTTTCAATTAAACATGGACAAAAAATGCAAACAGTGCATCATAAATAATCTTAAATTCCACAAGTTGTGAATGAACTTTTTAAAGCATATGTTTAGGATTAAATGTTCAGAAGTTATTAAACCTTTCAGGTCTTATTTTATCTGTTGGCAGCACTTTGAAGGTTAATGAAAAACATTTAAAAAGGCAGTGAATCTCAAAGTGTTTCAGACGTTTCCTCTGATCCATTAACCGATGGTTTCACTGCTTTGTGTTGTGACAAAATATTAAAGCAACACATGGACGCTTCCGCACATCAAAGGAAAAACGGTGAAAACGCAGCATTTGTTCACTTACAGCATGTTGTGGTTTTGGACTGTGTTGAGTCTCCAGAATGAATATGACGAATATGAAGAATATGAAGAACATGACGAATATGAAGAATATGAAGAACATGTGACATGTCAAAGTCATGCAGACGTTTGAATGCTTCATGGTTTTTGTCTGAAAGTAACAGTGACGATGAGATGTTCGGAGGTTTCATTCTGTTTCGTCTTCTACGTCATTTTCATCCTGTTGTGTCATTTTGTCTCTTCCGTCTTTTCCGTGTTTTTCTGTCTTTTCTGTTATTATTTTCAAAAATCAGCCTTTACTTTTGAAAAAAACGATTTGACATTTCTCTTGTAAATTGTTTTCATCGTGGTAACGTTTTCACTTCATTTAAACTGCGTCTCATGTCCAGTTGTTGTAATTTGTCCTTCGTATCCTTTACGTGGTAGTTCTGAGGCCGGTGAAGCCTCCTCGCCAGACTCCGTCCCGCGGCCGACACCGGGTCGTCCTGCCTCGACTGGAGCGAGAGGAGAACCACAGGAACCTGCTGCCTCGTCCCTCACCTGGACGTACGTTCACCACCTACAGTCTGCGTTTTAAAGACCTCACACTGTAACCACCGTCTCTTACACGTCATTTCTGCTTGATTTACCCTGCAGGGCATTGTGGGAAATGTCAGCGGGTTCGAGGTCGTAGAGAACGTCAGAGGCAGTACTGTCACATGGACTTTGGTGAGTCACAATCAAAGCGTTTTCAGAACTTTTCATCCCAGTATTTTTCCGATTAAACTGACTAAATTTGAAGTCACTTGGTTGAATTCTCGAGCTCGTACAAAGCGGCTAAATTTACATATTCAAACAATGAGACTCACCAGGTTTTTTTGAGAGAATAGTTTGAATCCTTACACTTTCAAGACAAAATGTCAACACTATCACAATGTTCACTTCTTTTCACATAAAAACGTTACAGATAGTTAATTGAATAAAATGTTTGCTTCCCGCCAGTTTTCCGGGCTCGAGTCCTGGGGAAGCTGTACCGAGGCGAGGAGACCCGCTACGACGTCCAGATCATCCACACCTACCGGAACCGCTTCCGCCTGGAGCACCGCGAGTTCCTGTGGGTCCCCAACGTGTGCGACTGCCCCCTGCTGGAGGAGGGTCGGCAGTACATCCTCATGGTCCGCCGCCACATCAACTACGAGCACACGCTGAACCGCATCCTGCTGGAGGAACAGAGCTACGTGGTCCCGTACAGACCGCGAGAGGACGACCTGCTGAGGCCGCTGGAACGCCTCTGCAGCAACAGAGGAGCGAGACCGAGACTCAGCTGAGGGGACGCGAGGAAACGACCCGTCCCGCGTCCCACACACAGCGGCTGCACATGTGGACGTCCACGCATCTGAAACACAGCGAGCGGCCGTCGCTGACTGAATGTACAGAGCACTTTAGGTGGACGCCACCTTTAAACAGCTACCAAAGAGAAGAACAGGGACTCAGGCGGACACTTTGTTTCGTGCTGTTTTTACACAGATATCCTTTGTTTTTTTCTATTATTGTATTTTGAGTGTCTAAACTTAAAGGAAAAATCCACCTGAGTCCGTTGCAGCTGTTTGTGAAGGACTGCTGCGGCCGATGTTTTTACTGATAAAAATTAACTAAATTAAAAATCAAAAACTATGACAAAATTCTATCAGTGTTCAGTATATCAACACTGTTCAACAGACAGTCCTCATTTGAATGACTTTACATCCCAAAGGTTTTAGATTCAAGAGGCCAAGATTCTGACCCAGTTCTGTTAAACTCTTTAACCAACTTCACACCATGTTATGGAGTTTATGATCAATAGACTTCACCTATAAATTATAAAATCATATCATTTTTGAGTAAATTAAGCCAACATTCTGAATTTATACCTTCTATTTTGTCTTGTCAATATGTAAGAAGAGACGAGACATTTACTGCCTGAAAGTTCACAAGAATGAAATGGAAACTTTCCAGACGTTCTGTCTGATTCTGCAGATCTTATTTCTGTTTTCTCTAAACGTAACCGTCCTCTTTAACTCGTTTTTCGCTGGAATCTAAAATATTAAAGAAAAATCTGAAAAATGTCTAAAAACGAGAACCCGTGAGTGAAGGTGGATTTTTCTTTTACACTGTTTATTTACCAACGTACGGCTTCATGTATTTATGTTGAAACACTCGTTTTATGTCTCACTTGTGTGTAATTGTGTTTTTTTATAGTGTGTAAAATCAGGTTGTGTAACATGGAAGAGACTTTAAAAGTATAAAACCAGTATTTTATTGTGTGGCACTGATCAGATACTCATCAGACCTCATCGAGTGTAAATGTGCCAAAACTTTATCCAAATACTTTCATCTGCAGTGGATTGAAATTAAAGTTTTTCTGTTTTTCTGAAAAGACAACAGCCACGTCTGTAAGAAAATGATGTATTTACAAAAGAACAGTTGGACAGATCATCTACAAATGGAACTAAAGACGACACGGTGCTGCTGTTACTTGTTCACTACGTTTGTCCTTTCTTGTGTTTCCTCGGAGCGTCTCGGACTGAGTTCTGTTCATTCCTTGGTTCCAGGATGTCATCACAGACTCTGATCAGATGTGAACAAAACCACGTTTAGTCCTGGACACAAACCAACGGGGACGTTCAGCGTCATCGATAAAACTACAATCTAATCATTACCATGAGCTTTTAAAGCAAAAATCTTAAACATCTGCTTCTCTAATGCCACGGGTTTTTTCAGTTTTAGGAAAGTAAAGCTGCCTCTTCGTTTGTTTGTCCTAAAGTAACAGATTAAGACTTTAAGTCTAATTTTCTGTTCACTAATTAATGAAATATTCAGGTGTAAACAGAGCTGCAGCCTAAACGTCCTAAACGTCTTCATTTTGTCACGTTGTAAAGATTCAAAAAGATGCTGAAAACCAGAAATGTCCCTTTAATTTCCTGTTTGAAAGGAACGTGTGTCTGTAAAAACAGACGAATGGATTTATCAGTGAGTCCGTTGATAAAATCCTAATGTGCATCTTTTAATGGATGAATGGTTTCACAAATATTGGTTTCTTGAACGTGACAGTTTGTTTTTTTGAAGGAAGTCAAGCTGACTCGTTCCTTTGTCCTAAAGTCACAGTTTTAGTTTTCTGTTCAGTAATTAATTATTCAAATGTTAAAGGAGTTTAGACTAAAACCAGCTTTAATTTCTTCATGAACTGATCTGAAAAACCAGACGATCAGCCTGGAACGCCTGGTTCCAGTGGTTCTTCAGTAAAACCGAGGAGCCGACTTCGTCCACTTTTGTCCTTTCTTCAGGTTGAGGTTTTGAGCCGTCGGTTGGTGAAGACGTCGCTTCTAATCGAGTCACGACTAAACAGATGAACGTTTATCTGCAGCTCTACGTTCACCTCAAACTACCCAAGGCCGTCGACACAAAGCTTCTATCTTTGTCTTTTAGCACTCCTGGTTTTTTAAAACAAATGCGAGAATGAATCATGTAAACAAAATGTAAAAAAGTCACATTTAACACTATGAGGACGTTACTGATGTGAATGAGCTGCAACAGAAACCAGCTTCGTTTAAAGAACACGTGGGGTTTCAGTTGAGCTCATGTTGATGGTCCTGTGATCCTGGACAGAGTTCATTCAACCGCCGGACCTGGATCACGAACCAACAGAACCAGGATCATCAGGAGAAGTCGTATCGTGAAGGTGGTTTTCAACTGGTTATGACGCCACCTACCATCACACGTCTCATAAGAAGAACAGATATGAGGAGTTTCAACATAGGAGAAAGTCAAAGTGTTTAGATGGTTCTGAGTCTCACCATCCCAACCCTGAGGTCCGTGGATCTTCTAGAGAACTGACTGGTCAGTAGCGGTCAGTAGGCGGAGCTTTTAGACGTTTTAATCTCCACGGAGATTTACCTGGTAGGAAGTAAACCACCTTCATGATACCAGAAAACCTGAGCTGGTCCAGAAGTGACCTTGATGACCTGTTAATCCTGCTCCGTGACACAGACCAGAACCAGAACCAGAACCTCTGAGCGGCTGCTTCTACACTCAGTCTGCAACGACACAAAGTCCGACCAGAACCAAACATCTAGACGTCTCCAAAACACACACTGGTTTGTTTCAGAATTCAAGTTTTTCTTTTTGTATTTTGTCACAGTAACGGTTATGTCGAGATCAACTATTTTTTTATCTCATATGTTGGACTTTTTACTTCATGAATTTCAACAAGAAACAAGCTTCGTCATCTTGAAGCATTGAAACAAATAAAGATAAGAGGATTTAAAGAGAAGTGAATCCAGCCTCGTCCTCAGGTTCCCTACGTTTCATCTCTGTCCAGGATTAGAGGTTTTCACAGAAGGTAAACGTTTTGGAATCAAACTAAACATTAATGTCCCTGTTTTTTAATCAGACCTTTGACCTTTGTGGAAAAGGGCTAATCTGTCTAACACTAAACATGACAAGCGGTCTTTCTTCTCGTTTCTCCGTCGCCTTTCATCACTTTGGCAAAATTCACACCACGTTAGCATCAGTCTGTGGTTTCACGTCACGTCGGCTCCGAGTCGTCCGATTGGTCCGTCTCACGGCGGCGCCGCGAGTCTCTGCGTCACGTGGCCTCCGGACGGCGTCCTCCTCACACGCTGACGCTCACGTGACGGGCCGACGCAGAGCGCCGTTTGATGCGTGAGCGTCGCGGTCTGGACTCTGATTGACAGCTGCACAGCGGACCAATCAGGAGCCAGAGATACAGGACGACGCAGGCCCAGCACGATGACATCTTGACCCAGAACGTGGACCAGCTGCCGTGGGTGAAGGTGGTCTCGAGGACGGCGGACTCGTAACTGGAAACACAGGTAACACAGGAGGAGGGTTTACGTGAACGAACCCGGAACAAACAACAAACAAAAAAACGTGAAACCCAGACGAGGAATTTCATGTTTACCTCCTACACATCTGTTCTTTCTACTCCTTTACGTTTTCTAAACAGGCTTTAGTTTTAATACATTTGAGGTGAATTATCCATTATTTTTATTTGACATCATTGTGCGTCGTCACGACATCAAGACTGATTTAAATGATGAAACAATAACACAAATAATTAAATATGAGGAAAAAAAAGAAAACAGGAACAGGTCCAAACGTTATCAGGGCTCTAGACAAAGGGTTTGTTCTTCTTCCACCGATCCTCTTCACTCCACAACTACTACAAAAAAAGACCTTCTTCTACGAGTTAAACAATCAACCTCTATCCATGTAAGGAACAAAACTATACATGGTCATATCCAACGATTTTACCAACACACCACATGTTCATCCCGATCGGTGCCTGTAAAGAGCTTGAATTGTCCTCGGGCCCAAACCCCAGTAACCTCCCCCATGCTCCGCCCCCATGCTCCGCCCTCCTCAGATGGTTCCTTCTGGACACCCCCCTCTAGAAAACCCAGGTAGACGGTGCCACTTCCTGTTTTACCAGTCTGAGCTGCTACAGGTGAGCACGTGGACAATGGCTAAACACGTGAGTTACTGAAAATTAGAATTCAATGGTTCAAATCGAAAAATACTGCTGGTGTATGTGTTATTGTGGAAGGGTTGTTAATTATTAACAAAATTCATAACTGTGGATATAAATCATACAAAAATAAATCCCTCTCTCGTTAACAGCCAGTAGCCACGAGCTAGGCCTCTAATGTATGGAATATGTAACAAGACTTTCAAAGGCCTTGGTTTTTCTATTTTAAATAAAAATCACATAAGCCTTTGTTTGCCGTGGTTTGTAGATGATTGTTTGTAGGATTTACTGACTCCGACTACGGTTCAGAACCACTCGGCTATTTACTTTTACCTGAACCAGTTGGTGAGCGTCATCATGACGTAGAGCGAAGCCAAGAAGAAGACGAAATGGAAGAAGAAGTAGCTGTAGGCGACTCTCTGCGTCTCGTTGTGAATCACCTTCTGACAGCCTTTGTTTTCATCGTCGATCACAAACTCCTCCTCCGCTGGAAAAAAAAAAAGCATGTTTGTCGATAAAACACTGCACGTCACACTGAGCTTCTCATTCTAAGGAGTTTTCTTAGATTTTTCATGAATATCAATATCGTGACGACATATATATGACGACACAGAATCGTCTTAAGCTGCAGTTCCTCTAATGGCCACTAGGTTCTGGTTAAAAATGTCTGAATGAGTGAAACAGAGACATGGTTTCCTCCTATGACAGTAACTGGATATCATTTGAGGACGTCGTCTTCATTTTTCACCATTTTCTGACATTTTACAAACTTAAAATAATCGACAGATGAATCAACGATGAAAGTAATCGTGTAAATGACGATTACTTTCATCGTTCATGTTGGTTTTTCTTTTGTCATCCATCTGTATTTCTCAAATTAAAGACTTTGTGTTCATTATCGTTTACGTCTGTTGAATCTTCATCTCCTACAAACCACGTATCTGCGTTCCACTAAATACAAGTGTGTTTTGTTGATGTAGAAGTCAGACCTTCGTCCTCCTCGGGGCAGCAAAAGCAGCAGGTGGCTTTCTGAAACTCGTATCGATAAACTTTGATCATCCAGAACGGACCGAACACCTCGGCCAAGTACGACGCCTCGTTACTGCGGAAAAACAAAGAATCAGATTTTTACAGCTTCACTGTAACGTTTGTGCAGATGAAACAAACGAAACAAACCAAGACTAAAACCAGCAGTGAGTAAATCCAGGCTGACGTCTCCGATCTGCTTCATACTTTGATAAAATAATGTCATTAGTCGTCGTAAACACCAGACAAAATGTCAGCCTCACATCTACATAAGGTTTTCAGATGTTGGTCTTTGAAAATGTGTCGTGAAGCTGATTTTACTGTAAAAACGAGTGGTTCATAAAAAGACGCTGAGATGAAGATGTCATGACTGTTGAACTGTTCATGACAGATGTATGAGATGTTCAGGAGTTGATCTAAGATACAACATGTCTTTAACTTCTGGAAAACAACATCCACTGTTGAACATTTGACTAATTATAACTTGATAAAAACTAAAAACAATGTGGTTTGTTCTTCAGATCAGTTCAGTCGTGGTTTTTCTCCACATTGAAACACGTCACATGTTGGTTTTTATTTCTCATGTTGTACTATTGTGGTATTTTTCTAAAAGAAATGTAATATTATGATTTATGAGGCATTAAAAATGAATAAAAATCATATTTCAAAAGCATATTGTTCATGTATGACCAGGTCTGCATTAATATATGCACAAAATATGAAGTCCATTATCTCAGAAACTAACTAAACTAACTAGTGTTTACTGGGACTAAGAACATTAGTTTATGAAAGTATGAAACAGACGGTGATTCTGGAGGTGGTTTCACATGGACTGAAATAGACAGAAAACCAGTTTAGAAAACGCAAAACTCAATAAAACTCCAATGAACAACCCAACATGAACGAAAATGGAAAATAAATGTAGATAAAAACAACAAAATGATTAAAAACTCAACTGAAATTATTCAGTTCATCAAAATGAAACTAACACTAAAACTGTGTACAGCGCGTACAGTGTGTAAAGTACAGCGCGTACAGTGTGTAAAGTACAGTGTGTAAAGTACAGTGTGTAAAGTACAGTGTGTAAAGTACAGCGTGTAAAGTACAGCGCGTACAGCGTGTAAAGTACAGCGTGTAAAGTACAGTGTGTAAAATACATTGTGTAAAGTACAGCGCGTACAGTGTGTAAAGTACAGTGTGTAAAATACATTGTGTAAAGTACAGCGCGTACAGTGTGTAAAATACATCGTGTAAAGTACAGCGCGTACAGCGTGTAAAGTACAGTGTGTAAAGTACAGTGTGTACAGTGTGTAAAGTACAGTGTGTACAGTGTGTAAAGTACAGTGTGTACAGTGTGTAAAGTACAGTGTGTAAAGTACAGCGTGTAAAGTACGGCGCGTAAAGTACAGCGCGTACAGCGCGTAAAGTACAGCGCGTAAAGTACAGCGTGTAAAGTACAGCGCGTACAGTACAGCGCGTACAGCGTGTAAAGTACAGTGTGTAAAGTACATCGTGTACAGCGTGTAAAGTACAGCGTGTACAGTGTGTAAAGTACAGTGTGTAAAGTACATCGTGTACAGCGTGTAAAGTACAGCGTGTAAAGTACAGCGTGTACAGCGCGTACAGCGTGTACAGTGTATAAAGTACAGCGTGTAAAGTACAGCACGCATCGTACCAGGCGAACAGGACGCAGCAGTACATGATGGCGGCTCCGATGACGGCCACAGCGTTGCCTTCGTTCTGGATCCCGTCTTGTTTCACACTGGGGTAACACACCGTCATGTTCATACCCTGATACACAACTGACACACAAACACATCAGGTCAGAACATACACGAAGAAGAATGAAATGAAATGATTCTGTTCTCTGGGTTATTTCAGTGTAAAGGACAAGGGTTCAAGTCTAAGATGAACAATGTGATTTGAGATCCATCAGACGACACCAAGCCTTAGGAGAACCTCATATGAGCCTCATGATGGAAACCAAAAGGACCGTCTAGACCAGCAACAAGTCCAGAAGCCAGGCTCTGTCCTGGTCTGGGGTCACAGTGAGGTTCTGGATCAACCCGTGCCGCTTCAAGACGACACCTTTTCCAGAGACGTCCATGAATATTTCAACAAGACAAAGTAAAACCACATTGAGCCACATGACAGAGACCTGGATGAGGAAGAAGAGGGTTCAGGTTCTGGACCGGTCTGATGTGGTCCACGCTGGTCCTGCAGAACATTCAAACTTCACACAAAAGCTCCTCCTGCTCCGACCGGAGCCTGAACCCAGGACGTTGTTGTAAATATTTAACGTAGCTGATGAACTGAACAAACTGTGACGCCTCTAATGTGAACGTTTCAAACAGACTCAGTCGGTGGTATTTATCCTCAGGGAGGGTTTGTGTTTGTGTTTCATGGAAAAAGAACCTGAGCTCAGTGAAAACACCAGCTAATTACAGGACAGACTGTATTATTCACACTCAAACACAGCGACACAAGGTGGAAATTAAATATTACCGAGCAGCGCGGTGTGTGTGGTGACAGTGTGTTGAAAAGGTGTTTTTATAACACGGTGCATAGTTTCCAGACATGTAGCTACAACGTCCTGGACGGCCTCAGGACGCCAACGCACACACACACCGAACGCACACCGAACACACACTGAACGCACACCGAACACACACTGAACACACACACACTGAACACACACTGAACACACACACACCGAACGCACACTTAATGCACACACACCGAACACACACCGAACACACACCGAACACACACTGAACACACACACACCGAACACACACACACCGAACACACACTGAACGCACACACACCGAACGCACACACGCACTGAACGCACACACACCGAACGCACACCGCACACGCACCGAACGCACACCGAACGCACACCGAACGCACACCGAACGCACACACACCGAACGCACACACACCGAACGCACACACACCGAACGCACACGCACCGAACGCACACGCACCGAACACACACCGAACACACACACACCGAACACACACACACCGAACGCACACACACCGAACGCACACACAGCGAACGCACACGCACCGAACACACACCGAACACACACACACCGAACGTGCACTGAACGCACACACACCGAACGCACACACGCACCGAACACACACACACCGAATGCGCACACAACACACACCGAACACACACACACCGAACACACACACACACACCGTACACACTGTTCAAGACAAAGGGAATCAAATCTAAACACATTAAAGTGTCATCATAATCGTACATATATGACACGTTACTAAAGACATGATTTGCAATGATTTTACAAAAACAAACTAAATGTTAGAACTATTTTATACATGTAAACATAATGATGTTTTAGTTTTTTGTCTTTTACGTCTTGTTTCGTCTTTCACGTCGTCTTCGTCT
>JAPQRN010000018.1:10540039-10566182 GCA_037367275.1 Coranthus polyacanthus
TTTTCTGAAACGAACATTAAGGCAGCATAGATGGGTTTGTTTGAAGTTTGAGGTATATCTTGTTTTTGTCCTACCTGTTTTGTTAAATATGAAAAATGAAAAAAAAAAAAATGAAAATACTCTGCCATACTAGGTGAACAGAGAAAAAGGGAACTTTAACTTTACTATACATTTCTGCTAAGAAATAAAAAAAAAAATACTTAGGTTTATGTTCATTTAAAGACATTTATATCAGTATTGTGTAACTGACGTAGCGTCTCATTTATTTCTTACATGCCTTAACTTGTCGTGCAGCTTCACGCTTGTATCAGACTCTCTGTACAATATTATTTATTACCTATATGACTATATTCTCATCTGGTAGCAGCTTTCATCACTGGAAAAACATACATGGTGCTTACGAAGAACAAGTCTAGAGTTTCAGTAACTTCACAGGTCCTTACTGGCCTGGTGGAGTTTCACTAGTCTCTCTGGCAGAGTTCCCAGAATGCCATGTTTTGTTGTTCCTGACACTCCCATCTCTGCTCGCTATGGGCCAGAACACCATAGTGAATGCAAGACTTTTTGTCTTTTCACCTACTTTTTACTCATTTCAATCTCAGAAGTAATCCCAGTGTCTACACCCATCAGAACCAGTCTCAGTATTTGAGGGACACGTTGAAACCCTGGGCACAAAATGATATTCAACAAAAACATTTTCAGCATATGGTTTGTGTGTTTAGACATGTTTATCGGTCTATGTGGAGTGCTTTACTGTTGAACCGAATCTGTTTTTTCCCAACAGATGAAACAAAATCTATCTCTGCCCCTTTGTGTCAGTCATGTGATGTGAGGTGTTTGCAGGTCTTCCAATGAGACGGTAACAAAAACAGTATGTTACAATAAAACACACTTCTCAGTGAACATTAGCTAATATGCACAGTCCAACTAGTCTCCTGGCATGTCTTGCATGTGCTCTGCTTATAGCATTGGGTTATTTATTTATTGTTTTTTTGTATACGGACAAGAATGCAGCCACTTTTCCTCAGGCTACGCTAAGCCCATGTGTAGTTTGACCGTGTTCATTTTATAAGACGAAGGTCTGAGGACCAAAAATACTAATGTTTTAATATAAGTGATTTGACACTATTTATTATTTACCTTGTTCTTTCGCAGTCAAAGTTGCCCTTTGTGTTACACTTCATGGACTGCAAAAACTGTGAAGTGGCTAATCTGATGTTGAAAATGATTCATAAAGTAGATTTTCGGTGAGGCAAGCATAGTATACACAGTATATTGGTTTAAGTGAAAGAGAAAATGTGTATCTCTAAAATAGGAGACAGAGAGTGTTTTTCTGTGTAGATCGTAAAGCCCTTTGACATTAATTTGTGTTTTTGGGAAATACAGCGTAGTGAACTTGACCAGTAGTCATTTCATGAGAATGCGCATACATTATGAAATAACACTGGAACATTAAGAAAACATCACACAACCGATATTGTCTCATATGCTCAGTGCTTCCTCATTCCCTTCATGGGAAAGACATCATGTCTCAGAATGGTCTTTGTTTTTCTTGACACATATTTTTTCGTCACATCCGTCGCTGTCCACAGTTTTCCACAGTCACAGTTATAAGACTGACTCACTAAAGGTTACAAGAAGGTGACGAGCACGGTCACAATGGGTTTTTTTTTTTCAAATTTGTGTTTATAATATTATCACAGTGAATCATGTCCCATTATTTATGAGTAAGATCGTATTGAAACAAAAAGCCACAAATTAGAAAGTATAGAATGATAATATGTCGGTTTGCAAAATTGTCGGTGTTGAAAGTTTGACCACAAAATAAATAAAGCATACAATATGACAGTGAAATAGAAACATATATTATTACAACGACAACACATTACAGTAGAGTATTGTTAAAAATCTATCAATGAAACACAGTGCTGACACTGCCATCTACTGGAAGTAACTGGTGGAAGACGTCTTCAGATCCTTTAAAGTAAACTAATACCACACTGTGAATATATATATCTTCTACAAGGAAAGGTTCTGCACTCAAATCCTAAGTAAAAGTATGGAACTATTATCAGCAAAATGTACTTAAAGTATGAAAAGTACAGTAAAATGTCCCATGTCAGTGTTTTATTATAAACTGTGTGATGTTTTTGGATTCATTTTACAGCTGCATTAATGTGTATGTTGCATTTTACTGCTACATGTTTAAGGCTGAGATGATTTTAACTACTTTAACTACCATTAGGTTGTTTGAAGAGAAAAATCCTGTTTTCAGCTTTGAGACGATGCATTTTCCAGCTTTTCCGAGAACGTTTTTAAAGAGTTTATTTAGCTTAAGAAGAAGAATTTTAAACTCAACCCATAGAGGAACATTTTCATCCTTCAGGTTATCACAAACATTCGATTTGTGGTTTTCACTGGAGAGGAAGGGGAGAAGTTGTGGAATAAAACGTACATGCGGTGGAATAGAAGTCTAAAGTTGCATAAAATGGAAGTACTCAAGGGAAGAACCTTAAATTTCTACTTTTACTCACATAAGTACAGTAATTGACTAAAAGTACTTCTGCTGTTCTGCTGTTGGTGAGGACAACTTTATGTAGTCATGGCAATAGAGTATGCTGAGATGTCTGACCTTTACAAATATCAGAAAATAAGCTGACAGTGACTGTCTCTAGCTTAAGTGTGCAAGTCTGTGCTTTATATGAGTGACAGACATTAAGACATGATTCCGCTTTTTGGTGCCAAAGAAAGGGAACCTGCAGTTTTTCATTTTGCAATCATTTCATTGAGAGGAAGTTAAGAGCATGACTGTTGTCTGCAGAGGAATACCAAGACAACTGTTTGTTGATTGTTATGGGTGAAAAGGTTTGGTAACAATGGTAGTTTTTTTTTTTTTTTTGCTGAACTGAAAGATTAGCAGACGGATTTATTGTAAGTAATACGAACATATTTCTACAGTATCTAGCATAGCTTATTTAAATACTTATTTAAATACTGTCGCAGAGATGCTGCTGTCCTCCAAATTCAAAGGAGACAGGAAGACTGAAAACTGTGCAAAGACAATCACATTCCACATTTTTAACTTCCTCAATTTTATTTTTAAAGTAACAACAGTGCAAATTAATCTAACTTCCCTTGTTGAACTAAAATACTAAAATAACCCCTCTGTTTTAAATAAAAACATACATGAGAAATTTCATATGTATATTGAAAAATTATTTATTGTACTATTTGTGAACACTGCATGGTATATGCAGCAAATGTAAATGTAAATGTACGCAGAAAACGGTTACATTAGAAACACATTTATAAATATATATTTGTATAGTCACCAGTTGAAACATGCAAAACTGTTTCAGAAAGCATGTAAAACACTTTATTTACAGAGTTTCTCACATGTAACCACTGACAAACATGTAATGAGCTTCATTAAGGTAGAAATAGTATCTGTATGCACACGCGTGTGCAGAAACACGCAGGATAGAGACTAATAGTTTCAATATCACGATGGGTTATTTTCACACATTTTCACTAATGTGTCCATCTGATCTTTCGACTCCGTCACACACTGAGAAGTACTGGTCTGATTGCTTTGTCTCTTGGACACAAATGACACCTCTCTGTTGCCCTCACCTGGAGAGGTGCTGGAAATGTGACGGAGGAGCTTCTGGATGCCGGTGTCGCGCAGGGAAGTCCGGAAGGAGCGAGCTGCAAACATGTAAAGAATGGGGTTAACAGTGCTGCTGATGAAGACCATGGCTCCAGCAATGAAGGTCATGGTGCTCCTGACACTCTCCAGACTATCCGCCTCAGAGGGGAAGGATTTTTTAATGGCCAGGTAAATGAGTGAGAGAATGTTTCCTATGTGATGAGGTGTCCAACAGATGGCAAACACAACCACAACACTGGCAATCAGGACTGTAGACTTGCGCTTGGACTTGAAGGACATCTGAGCGATCCGGCTGCAAAGACAGCCATAGCAAACAACCAGGATGGAGAAGGGTAATACATAGCCCACCAGTGTCTCTAGCAGCACACACACCACCTCCTGTGTTACTGAATTGTATTCGCGGTAAAGACAGTGCTCCTCACCAGAATCATCTCCTACCACCTGGGTTGGGATGACAGGCATGCTGAACAAGAATGCCGCAGTCCACAGGGCCAGCAGAACTTTATTTAGAGCTTTTTTTCTCTTCCAGCCAGCTGAGGTGAAGGGATAACGCACAGCCATGAAGCGCTCCACACTCATCAGCGTGATGAGAAACACGCTGCTGTACATACAGGTGTAGATCATGAGAACCATGGCTTTGCAGGTTGCTTCTCCAAACACCCAGGAGTGAGCAAGGGAGTAGATCCATAGAGGCAGCGTGATGAGGACCAGCAGGTCAGCAACAGCCAGGTGAAGGATGAGCACCACAGTGTGAGAGCGCTGTTTGATGTGTCTCAGAATAGTCCATATCAACATCAGGTTCCCCGGAGCCCCTATCAAAAAGGACAGACCCAAGATCACACATGCTACTGCTATCCCACCTTCAAACCCCTCAGGAGCCATTTCCTCAAAAGAAGACCTCTCATCTGAGCAGTTCATTCTGCAAGTGTATGTGCTGACTGTGGTGTCTGCAGGAAAAGAAAAACTAAGTGCTGTTCTAGCTAGTCTTCACTTCCCTTTAAGAACAGACAGAAGAGGAACAGAATTTCCTCATGGGGCTAATTGTGACATAGAAAGGTGATTCATACAGGAGTCATAAGTTTAATTTTCATAGGTTATATAGGTAAGAGGTTCAAAAGAAATCTAATGACCATGCAGATCAACACAAAGCTTATTAAACATGATTGTGATGAAGTGATTTATTTCAATGAAGCAAAAGCTTTGTGATACAAGTTCCAAAAATGTGTTCAAAAGGACACAGATTAAGAGGCAATTGATTTTTTTTCTGCTCAGCAGACATTTTTTATTGTAACAACCCACATCACTCAAAAGGAAGTGTATAACATTTTTTTTAACAATAGTTATAATAAAAATTAGAAAACCATGCCATGGCACCCAAACATAAAAATGTGTGATTTATAAATATTAAAACACATAACCAAATAGTAGCTGTCAATATACACACTTTTTATGCCAGCATAATTAATAGATGGTAATTTAATAGATACATTACTTCCAATGCAGAACTGAAGTCATAAATAACACAGTCGTAATTCTCCATTGTCATAGTTTCTTTTTTTCTTTTTTTTTTTATACAGAGTCAGACATCAGCTCGACCTGGGTATTTGCTGCCCTCTGTCCCGGCTGCTGTTGTACTGCCAGTTTGTTGGTCTGAGTGGCCATTTCCTTGAACAGCCGCACCAGTTTTGACTCCTCAAGACTCCCTTGTAAATTCCTTGCAAAGAACGTGTATAAAACCGGGTTCACCGAACTGCTAATAAAAACAAGGGCACCAGAGCTTAAGACAATTCCCTCTGGCACACATTGATAGGTTCTACCATTCTGTATGATGCAATTCAGATAAAGAATGTTGATGACATGGTGAGGCAACCAGCACAAAGTAAAGGCTATTACCACACAAAGAATAAGAACTATTGATTTCTGTTTTGAGTTATAACTCATTTTCCTGAGCTGGGCAGCTACTAGACAGTAACAGATACCGAGAATGATAAAAGGAACCACAAAGCCAAACAAAGTCTCCAAGCAAGAGAAGACGATCGATTGAGTTGAAGAGCTGTACTCCCTGGAAAAACACTCATCGTCTTCATCAGTCAGTAAAGCAGGTACTCCAAGAAGAAGAGCAAGTAGCCACAGAAGTGTGAGACATCCGTTCATAATGCTAGTGGTTTTCCAGCGCATCATCGCAAATGGATAACAGATGGCCAGAAAGCGCTCCACGCTCATTAGGGTGATGAAGAAGATGCTGCTGAACATGCAAGCACTCACGACGTACACCAGAGCCTTGCAAGTGGCTTCTCCAAACACCCAGGAGTGAGCAAGGGAGTAGATCCATAGAGGCAGCGTGATGAGGACCAGCAGGTCAGCAACAGCCAGGTGAAGGATGAGCAGCACAGTGTGAGAGCGCTGTTTGATGTGTCTCAGAATAGTCCAGATCACCAACAGGTTCCCCGGAGCCCCTATCAAAAAGGACAGACCCAAGATCACACAAGCGGCTGCTATCCCACCTTCAAACTCCTCAGGAGCCATTTCCTCCAAAGTAGACAGCTCAATTGAACTCATGTTGAAAGTGAATGTGCTCACAGTAGTGTCTGCATGACGGGAAAAAGAAAGTGCTGTGCAAGCAATTCCGCATTGCCCTTTATGGATAAGTTGAACAGGAACAGGAATATAGACAGCCAATCAGCAGATTATTTTGGTCAAATGTAGCAACGCAAGTTGGGGAGAATTAGAAATCTGCAGTATGAGAATATTTGATAGCCATGTATGATACTAGAAGTACAGTAAATTTCCAAATCATTAACCATTATTCTTCTAATTGAATTTACATTTTCCCCCTTTTTGTAGTTGAGTAGTTTTTCAAGAACATTTTTTCTCTGAGCTCTGGACTGTATTCAGCTCAGTCGAGAGAGGCTGCAGCTCCAACTATTTAATAATCATTAATGTCATTAAATCACTTCCTGTACTTTCCTAACTGCATTATATGTCCTCAGCGCATCAGCAGAGATAAACTGGCTGAAGTTAAAAAAGCAACAATGGACTGAGCACGATACTTACTGTACTACACCAGATGACTTGAAAAGAGACAAAAATTCTATTTCATTTCAGATAAATAGTATATGAACTATTTCTGTAAAGCTAAGACTTGTTGCATCTGTTGTCCTGATGCCTCCTTGATGTTAAAACAGTCCATGCATTTTCATTTGTAACGTCACACACTTTAACTTTGGACTGTGTAAACTTCATCTATGGCTTAAAAGGCAGCCATTTCAATGGTTAATTATTACCATCCTTTTTAGCTTTTACCTGATACAGACTAGTTCTGAAATATCTTGCCCAATACCTTTTCTTTGCCCTCCAGTGAACTTACTTATTGGTGACTGACTGACCTCCTTTTACTGTCATATAAAGGTTGATCATGCTTTTACTTTTTTATGTCAAGAATAAGCTGCACTCAGTGTAGCGCCATAATATGTTTCCAACAGACTGTGATACAGAATTAGCATCTAGAAATGATTTACTCTTGCAGCCTGGTGCATAAGTTAGAAATACATCATTTTGAATTAAGGAATATGAAATAAATCAACAATGAATCAACACAGAATCACAATCAGTAGTGTATGTGTAGTGTTGACCATATACAGTGGATATAAAATGTTCACACACACCTGTTCAAATGCCAGGTTTTTGTGATGTAAAAAAATGACACCAAGATAAATAATTACACAACTTTTTCCACCTTTAATGTGACCTATAACGTGTACAACGCAATTGAAAAATAAACTGAAATCTTTCAGGGAGGTGAGGTAAAAATAAACAACTGAGATAATGAGGTTGCACAAGTGTGCACATCCTCTTACAACTGGGGATGTGGCTGTGTTCGGATTTAACCAATTACATTCAAACTCGTGTTAAACTGGAGTCAGCGCACACCTGTCACCATTTAAAGAGCCTCTGATTAACCTCAAATAAAGTTCAGCTGTACTAGTAGGCTTCTCCTCACATTTTTGTAGCCACATCTTCCAGCACAAGCCATCGTCCACAGAGAGCTTCCAAAGCATCAGAGGGATCTCATTGTTCAAAGATATCAGTCAGGTGAAGGTTACAAAAGAATTTCCAAGGAATTAAATATACCATGGAACACAGTGAAGACAGTCATCATCAAGTGGAGAAAATATGGCACAACAGCGACATTACCAAGAACAGGACGTCCGTCCAAAATTGATGATAATACGAGACGAAAACTGGTCAGGGAGGCTGCCAAGAGGCCGACGGCAACGCTGAAGGAGCTGCAGGACTTTCTGGCAAGTACTGGTTGTGTAGTACATGTGACGACAATCTCCCGTCTTCTTCATATGTCTGGGGTATGGGGTGGGGTGGCAAGACGGAAGCCTTATCTCACCAAGAAAAACATCCAAGCCCGGCTTAATTTTGCAAAAAGACACTTGAAATCTCCCAAACGCATGTGGGAAAATGTGTTATGGTCTGATGAAACCAAGGTTGAACTTTTTGGCCATAATTCCAAAGGGTGTAAAAACAACACTGCTCATCACCAAACGTACACTGTACCTACAGTGCCACATGGTGGAGGCAGCATCGTGCTTTGGGGCTGTTTTTCTTCAGCTGGAACTGGGGCCTTAGTCAGGGTGGAGGGAATCATGAACAGTTCCAAATACCAGTCAGTGTTGGCACAAAACCTTCGGCTTCTGTTAGACGGCTGAAGATGAAGAGGAACTTCATCTTTCAGCACGACAATGACCCAAAGCATACATCCAAACCAACAAAAGAATGGCTTCACCAGAGTAAGATTGAGGTTTTGGAATGGTCCAGTCTGAGTCCAGACCTGAATCCGATCGAACATCTGTGGGGTGATCTGAAGAGGGCTGCGCACAGGAGATGCCCTCGCAATCTGTCAGATTTGGAGCAGTTTTGCAAAGAAGAGTGGGCAAATATTGCCACATCAAGATGTTCCACGCTGATAGACTCCTACCCAAAAAGACTGAGTGCTGTAATAAAAGCCAAAGGTGCTGCAACAAAGTATTAGTTTAAGGGTGTGCATATTTATGCAACCAGGTTATATTAAGTTTTTTTATTTTTCCCCTTTTTAAAGGCTTCAATTTGTTTTTCAATTGTGTTGTACAGTTAAGTCACATTAAAGGTGGGAAAAAGTTGTGAAATTATTTATCTTGGTGTCGTTTTTAAAAAAAAAAAAATAATAATAATTTTCACAAAAACCTGCCATTTGAACAGGGGTGTGTAGACTTTTCATATCCACTGTAGCTATCCCACTAATCATTTTACACAGCTGCCTGAGGCCACAGCGGGTGTTTTCCTCAGGCAGCTGGTATCACACCAGACTGTATCAAAAGCACCTCGCCGTGACACTTGACTTTAGTTCCGACATGTGCGTTTTGATAAATGATAAACTGAAGAGAACACACAAAAAAAACATGTTTTAAAAAACAGCACTGAGGTGAAAGTGTAGGCCTATCTACAGCAATAACCTAATTTTAAAATCTGATATTAGATCGTGAAGACACATGAGGGATAGCTGTCACAGATTGGAAAGCTTGGTTATGAATGATCCATATATGAATATATGTAGGTAAAGGCTATAACCCTGTGACTAATGACTTAAACTGGAGATTCAGGATAGAAGCACCTCTAAACTATAATCCATTATACAATGTGACTATGGATTCTGAAAACCTGGAAAGCCTGTCATGAAATGTAACATAACCCTGCTTTAAATGTCATTAGTGTAAAATATATATTGCTGATCGCTTTCATGTTCTGTGGTTTTTAATTTAAAACGTAAAAGTCTGCTTTTATGTCAGAACTAATAAAACTACAGTATACGGCATTTCTTGTTTATTCATCACTATAATAAGTATAATAATCGTTCATTATATCTACGACCGCTGTGACTTTAAGAAGATCTGATGACGCTGTTACGATGCGCAACCGACACAGCCTCCCTTCCTCCCTCTGTCTGCTCCGTGAATTAAACATGGCGATGTTGTCAACTACAATGTTTTCAACGGAGCAGCATTGACCCTCAAGATTAACTAAAAGGGGCGCTGGATATTGTTTATAGCCCAATTTGGACATACTGTAAGTGACTGTTTACACGAACTCAATTGACTGGTGCTCGCTAACAGTAGCTAGTTATGCAGCTAACGCTAGTTAGTGTTAGCTAACTAAGAAGCTAGTATTAGGTAACGTTAGCCAGGTAAATGGCTAATGGCAGGGGCGTGAACTCCTATTACTTAGCGTTATAAATACTTTGTTATCGTGGCGAATTTGGTCCGTGGTTTACATTTTTGATTGACATTGTCTGAGACAGTCAAACAGTTACATATGGTTGTTATACATTTCTACTTTTATCAACTGATTTGAGGCAAGTTAGCTTCGTGAACTCAGGGTAGATTAGCTAACATAGCAGCCTAGCGTTAGCTTTTATTTAACTTCTTGCAAACTACGAAAAAACTGATGTTGTGGTTCGACTTTGCTATTGAATGAATGAACAAGTGAAATACAAGGAGAATGTCGGCGTAGCAATTATTTCTATTTATGCAGTATTTCCGCCGAGTTTAACTAAGTTTGGCCAACGTTAGCTAACCCACTTCTGCTCTGATAGGTTGTTTGGGTTCTTGGATCGAGGTAAACAAAGTTTTCAAGTTAAGAGTTGGGCCGTAAACTCCGCCATGCCTCTGCTGTTTTTGGAGAGGTTTCCCTGGCCCAGCCTGCAGACCTACACGGCACTGAGTGTGGCTTTACTTGCTGGCAGCATCTTCAGTGCTTATACTACTGTGACCGACCCAGGCTTTGGGGCATTGGAAAGTGATGAAACACCAGCTCCCTCAGAAGTGGATCTTGATAATCTAAACAATGACATTAGTAACACAGAATTGGCAACCACTGTCTTGTGGTATCTTGTCACTGACAGTCTTTTTGTATGGGTGAGTGTCATTCATTTTAACACCATGCTTTGTAATGTATTGTCATTATAAATAACTAATCACCACTTATTTCCCTGTGCTCCTGTAGGTATTAGTCAACACGTTCTGCTGCTCCTTGATGTTAATTGCTAAGATGATTCAATATGTGGTGTTTGGCCCACTTAGAGTCAGTGAGAAACAGGTGAGTCTGTGTCAGCAGTGTTAAAATAATGAGCACGGACAAATTTCACACCAGGGGTTAAATACCTTTCAAATATAATATTAATTCAAATTCCGGCTGATTGTGGACTTATCAGTTTAATCATTTCAAACGCTGTCAAAAGCAGTTTTTCTACGGGTCCTTAACAGGCCAAAAATCCAATCTGAATTTTTAGGCATTAAAATGTCTTGAATACAATGTTGAAAGGTCAATGGTAATGTTATATTTCTGTTATAAAGTTTCATTAACTTCAGTCTTGCACTGAAATTTGTTTTTGAGAAAAATTAATTTTGATCATGCTGTGTCAAAACTACATAATGGAACGATCAACCACTAATGCAAACAGAATTTATCGGAGCTCATCCAGGTAGTGTGTTGCGATGTGGTGTGTGGGCTAACGTGGTGTCTTCTCATAAAAAAATTGGCACAACTTATTACTTTCTATAAGTACTAAGTTGAAACTGCCGAAACCCTGAAAAGACCCTTGATCCGCAACTGAAGTCCTGTTTTGCATTTTCAACACAAGTCTTTGTGTAATGTTTGTTGATCTTTTGACTTTGTGTTTTGTTTGTTTTGTGTATTCCTCCTCAGCACCTGAAAGATAAGTTCTGGAACTTCATCTTCTACAAATTCATTTTCATCTTTGGCGTTTTGAACGTACAGACAGTGGAGGAGGTTGTCATGTGGTGCTTGTGGTTCTCTGCTCTGGTCTTTCTCCACCTCATGGTGCAGCTCTGCAAAGACAGATTTGAATATGTAAGTCTTAAAAATGGTTCCATTCATTTTCACTCCTTGTCGTGCCCCGAAGCATGGCATATGATTTCTGTCCAGGGTAGTCAAAGGCTATAAATAGACCAGATTTATTAAATCCCTGACAAATTGAATCTCTAATGCATTGAACAGTTGCTGAGCTCACACCACAACAAAGAATCCCATAATTTTATATTTTTCATACATTAGTTACATACAAAGTTTACAGAACATGCCCTCAAAGTCTGAACATGACTGTACACTTTCCAGCTCTAGCTCTATTAATAGATCTTGTACTGGCATGTTAGGGTACTGCTACAGTTTCCCTTGCAGCGTGAACATGCCCCTGTATCAGATTGTGTTTTGCATGTTGTGGAAAACAAAATATCAGATTTAATCACCTCCTTACAAGCAGTGACATTTAAAATGGGTATTAAGTTGTTGTCTGTGATGTAATGCGGTCTGGATTATGGTTCAATTTCTGTGAGCCGTGCTGTATAGTGTGTTGTTGTCTTTTGATTCACCTGGGCTGTGTGTGTATATGTATCTGCTTGTCTTTGTAACTGTCTCTTTCCATGTTATGGTTTCGCTACAGATTTGCACCTGTGCATGTTCTTTGTATGCGTCAGTTGCGTTAGCCCAGCTGTCGCCTCATTTATGCAAGTTGCAACTTTAGAGTTAAAAAAAAAAAATCACACATGTAGGTCAAACGGTTCAACATGGCAGGTTTATTGGGTCAGTAGGTTGGGGAAAGCTTGATGTTTTAAATTATTGCTCAAGCCTTTTCTTTTCCCTTAGCTTAGCTGTATTACTGTGGTCACAAATGATATTTTATACAAAATGTTAGTGACAGTCTTAATATTTTGACAGGTCTTAGGTATTCATAAGGGCTGCAAGACATTTATTGACCTAATGGGGTTGTGTAAAATTTGTCAGGGAAAAGTACAAGCATGCCAGCATTCCAGTTACTACAGTAGAATTGCCCTTCAAACTTAAGCATTGTTGATCTTATTGATCAGTGCTCAGTAGTA
The DNA here is from genome assembly GCA_037367275.1 of Coranthus polyacanthus. Lineage (NCBI taxonomy): Eukaryota > Metazoa > Chordata > Actinopteri > Kurtiformes > Apogonidae > Coranthus > Coranthus polyacanthus. The sequence goes on from JAPQRN010000018.1 coordinate 10,552,649, forward strand.
TTCCATGTAGCCTTTGTTTAACTGTATTCCCCCTTTTCGAGTGACTTTTTTTGAAAATCTTCATGCAGGTACAGATGCATTGTGGATTTAGGGGGGGGCTATTTGCTGAATCTGAATATAATATTCATAATAACTTTTTAAATTGAAGATAACATGAAAATAAGAATATTGCCATATTGCACGTCCATATTTCTATGGTGGTCCTGAATGGGCAAACCAAACATTGGCTCTAGAGAGGGTATGGTCCTATGCATTTTGTAAAAAAGCCATTAGGAACACTGAAGAGACCTGAGATTGGCTAAAGTGTCTCATCATGGGCTTGATTTTCCAAAGTCTCAAATAGAACCAAGAGGAGGTGCAGAAGTCCAGTTTCCTCTCAGACCACTTGATTTACAGTACGCTGAAAAGTCATGGAATTTTTGGCCTAATAACTCTATCAACTAGTTAAAATGTTCACATTTTCTCCCCTACAGCTGTCATTCTCACCTTCCACTCCCATGAACAGCCATGTGCGAGTGCTGTGTCTGCTGGTCTCGCTGCTGCTGGACTGCTGTGGCCTGGCTGTGGTCTGTGGTTTGCTGGGAGCTTCCCATGGCTTGCACACTCTCTCATTTATGGCAGCGGAGGTGAGAAAATTTAGCTGCAGTTGTATGAAAATGGAGATATGCTGTGAGGACAAATGTAGTTTGACCACGCAGAGCACAAATGACTGTGTGCTACTCATCCTTTCAGACTTTGGTTAGCCTTAACATATTATATTTCTGTCAGTTGTGTATAGATAATGCAGCAGATGTGCTTTGATTTACTGTAAATATATTCAGTAATTTCTAGAATGCCGACACAGTAAATGTGTAAAATTATAACAAATTTGTGAATTCACCATGTTTAAAAATGTTAAATGTAGAACTGATAACTTGAGGATTTCTAGAATGTTGCAACAGGAAATGGTGCATATTGTGAAAATTAGTGAATATCTTTACAGAGAAACTAAAGCACGTGTCCTGTATTAACTTTACGTAAACTGAACTGTTAATATATTTTTTAGCTTTTTCATATTTTTCAACTTTTTTGAGTTGCACATGTATGTCTTGTAATAGAACAGGGTGTTGTTTATATCACAAATGTGCTTCTGTTTCTGCCTGTTGATTGTTTTGTAATCCTTTTTTTTGGGGGGGGGTTAAAAGTAAAATACTGACAACTGCATGTTTATATCATAGGATAAATATATATATTTTCAAGTTGCAAATGTAAAGCTATATTTATCATTGGTCTAAATGGGAAAATCGACTACAGTGACGACATCATGGTAATCTGTGTCCTTTTGTCGTCAGTGTCTGCTTGTGACTGTACGCACTGGCCACGTCATCATGCGGTAAGTCTCTCTCCCAGTGCACCTGCATGCACGTACGCACACTGTTGGAGGAAGGATGGCATTGTCTCTACACCATTTGTTTTTCACTATTCCTATTAGCACTGCTGCGAAAGGTTTATTTGTCTCTGAGATTGTGTTAGGGTGGTTTTGGCTGCAGCAGCAACTCTAATCAGCTGAGTTTCGCATAGATACATTAAAACCTCTAAACGTTTATCAAGGGTAATGCTGCAGCTCAGTATAGAAATAGTATAGCTTGTGCAGTAAATATTTACCTTTACCTCATTTACCTTCCCTTACAGTTTATGTGAATAGATAAAGTTCCTTTGACAGTATGTTCCTGTGTTGCTTGCTGATACAATATTGACTGTATTATTGTCCCACATATAGCGTATACGTGACATATGTATAGTACTTTATGCTTTTATGTCCCTGATTCAATATCACCTCTGTGTCACGGCTTTTCCCCTCAGCTACTCCATTCATCTGTGGGATCTAAAGCACCCAGGGACTTGGGAAAGTAAAGGAACATACGTCTACTACACAGACTTCATCATGGAGCTGGCGATGCTGTTTCTGGACCTCATACACCATATTCATATGTTGGTAAGACACACAGTGGACAAATCTATGCGTAATTATATGATATTACAAAAGTGTAGCTGCTGTCTCCTTTTCAGCTCCTCTAATTTTCCTTCTTTTGTATCTATATTTCTCTCCTTAGCTTTTTGGTAACATTTGGTTGTCCATGGCAAGCTTGGTCATCTTCATGCAGCTGCGCTATCTCTTCCATGAGGTCCAGCGCCGCGTCCGAAGACACAAGAACTACCTACGTGTCATCAACAACATGGAGGCCAGGTTAGAATATATTTGTATATAATGTGCTTTCTTTTTTACATTAGGCTTTGAAGTTATTGAAATGAAATGTTTTTTTTTATTTACTTGTACAGTATATTGTTTGTGTTTACAGTGTGGTTGTTTTTTTCCTGCAGATTTGCTGTTGCTACTGCAGAGGAACTGGCAGCTAATGATGATGATTGTGCCATCTGCTGGGATACCATGTTGACAGCACGTAAACTACCCTGCGGGCATCTCTTCCACAAGTAAAGAGTTGTTTTTTTACATTCATCGAGATGAGTTCATAGACTGATAGAAATTTTGTTGGAATTTATAAAGAAACCCTATTTATTTGCTTGAGTTAGAGCAGTTTTTTGCACTTTCTCCGCTTCAGTAAGAAGTCTTATAGAGATCCTGACTTTAAGTTACATTATCTTGATCACTAACATACACTGTATTTCGTCTTTTCATACAATGAAATAGCGTATTTACATATTTGTTTGCATAATTGTGCGTCTTCAGCTCATGTCTGCGCTCCTGGCTCGAGCAGGACACTTCATGTCCCACATGTCGGACATCCCTAAATATTAATGGGGATGGAGGTCAAGCAAGAAGCCAGCAGCCGGGTGGAGGCTTGGAAGACAACATCGGTGCAGTGGGGCCTGCTGCCGATGCTAGACCACATATTAACCAACACAACCACTTTTTCCACTTTGATGGTCAGTTGTTGAGCCATACGTACACGTTTTTTGCTTCATTCATTTATTGCATGTGATTAAGTGATGTTGAAATTCGTTTGTTTACAGGATCCCGCATTGCCAGCTGGCTGCCAAGTTTTTCTGTGGAAGTAATGCACACAACCAATATCTTAGGCATGGCTCAGGCCAACAACTCACAGCTCACGGCTATGGTGAGCTTGTTTACGGTGAAATTCTGTTAGTGTCATGAGTGATGATACACAGAAAGCCTCAGAAGCTAGGAATTTAATCGTTTTCTGGCATTTTATGTATAAAAACACTACTGCAATTTTTCAACAACAGTTTTATTTTTTATCAGCTTTAGCATAAAATCTTAGGCAACCAAGATTTTAAGTCAAGTCAATCAAGGTTTTAAGTATATTTCAAAAAGTGTACTAGTATTTTCAAATAATTTTCCACTGATCCACCAGTAATACCATATGTTAAAAATCTTGTTTTATCCAAATATGTTCCTCTCTCTTTTCCCACAACCCTAAACCCTGTGTCTGTTTTTCTTCTTGTAATTAGGCCCATCAGATTCAGGAGATGTTCCCTCAGGTGCCCTCCTATCTGGTAATGCAGGACCTGCAGTTGACCCGTTCTGTGGAGGTCACTACTGACAACATCCTGGAAGGACGCATCCAGGTGCCGTTCCCCACACAGGTCAGTCAGTGGGAATTACATTTATGCAATTTTGTTTTGTCAAAAATCAAACCCTATTTTGAAAATCTAGTTCCTGTTCATTGCTTCTGTTTCAATTTGACCTGTTCCTGCTCTAATCCTGCAGTGTGTGTGTGTTTTTTTTTTTTAAAGCGTAACACAATGATACAATGCAGTGTATATATAGTTTTTGTGATTCCTCTTCAGGCCATAGAGCGTGGCCCTATACAGGTGAACTCTGCGTCTGAGGAGCAGGAAGAGGCCAGCGGATCAGCAGAGCAGGCCGCCGCTGAGGCAGACAACATTGAGGTCAGAGGAGGTCGCTTTTCTAAGTCGGCTGAGGAGAGGCAGAAGATGCTGAAGCAGAGGAAAGAGGAAATGCTCCAGCAAGCACGAAGGTTGGTACAATCTAGGGAGTTGTCTACCTCAGGAAAATATGCAAAAATATGTTTGATGTTTAAAGGTTCAGTGTGTAATATTTAGTGGCGTCTAGTGGTGAGTTTGCAGATTAGGATAAGGGGATAATAACTCTCACACTCAAACATAGTAGGTGACAGTAATGCACCTTAACACTGGATGCCACAAGCCATAAAATGGAAAAAAAACAGGAGAAGAAGTCTGTTGTGGGTTACTGTAGAAATATGCCAGTATAACTAATTACAACCTAATCACACAAGTTAAAATATGGAGATGAACATACTTTAAAGAGTATCGTAGCTTAAAAACGAATTTCTCTTGTGTCCAGTTTCCTGCCTTTCTCCATGTGTTGCATTCTCTCTCTTATTTGTAGGAGATATCTGAACAAGAGTCCAGAGGACCCGGATGAGGATTTGCCTGGTCTTGAGGAGGATATTGCCCCAGAATTAGACTTAAATATGCTGAGACGTAGAACCATGGCGGCAGCTGCAGAGAGACGCATGCAGAACCAACAAGACCCTGCACCCTGATACACAGATTGTCATATTGCTGGCAAAATGGTCAACCACATTTTCCTCCACGAGGCACCAAAAGAGCTATTTGAACCTTCCCCTGTTTGGTGGACCGTCATCACTCGTTCAAAAATGTAATTTAAAAAGTATCATAAACATTACCGTTGGGCTGTTCCAGCTGCCTAAGTAAAATGCGACTAATGTGAATGGCCTCTGCATCACTAATTCCCTAAAGCCTGTGTTTTTGGAGCATCTTTTAAATTTGGAGGGTGCAAGTTTAAAAAAAAAAAAAAAAAAAATGCAAACATGCGTCTCCTTTTATTCACGTGCCACACTCTGCAACCACCAGCTTCAGTAGAGAGTCAGTATCTGCCATGATTCGGACAGGCTGTCAAAAATAAGCATGCTTTGCAATCACAAAAATCAAACTCTTTTACGAGAAGGGGTTAAAGGTGTCATTTCTGTATAGAGATACTATTTGGGTTGTTCTGTTCTCTTTTTTTTTCTTTTTTTTTTTTTTTTCTTTTCCTTTGTGATGGCGTGGCGGACTCCATATCCTGGATGGAGAAACTCATGATGTATTTGTGTGTTGTTATTTTATGAGTTTTCACTGTGAATTAAGTGTAGGCAAACGACAATATGTTTTACTTCTTACCTTGGAGTAAGAGAATGTCACTTTAGTATTTTACAGCCTTTCTGTCAAATATGAATGTGTCTGTCAAAAAAATGCTGCAAACAAAGTGTTTTTGACCCGCATGGGTTCTTCTGTATTTAGTGTGTAATATCACCCATTGCAGATAGTTTGCTTTTTGTTATTTAACAAGGGGGGAGAAGGCATGTGATTCTTTGTTTCTTTTAAATACTGGTCCCTTAAGATGCTTGCATAAAAAGGGGATGTATTACATTTTGTATAAGTAGAATGGGTGTCATCCTCTCATTCGGTCTTAAATTACCCTCTGCTTAAGATCGTCAAATGTTTTATTTTAATTCAGATAGTAATGCTACACATCCAAAGTCTTCCTCAGTTTCATTGGTGTTTTCCTCTGAAGGAAAATGATTAAACCTCTTGGATGAGCAGCAAAACAATTTGTAAGACTGAATCCCATTGCCTTCAACCAGTAATTTGTAAATTCTCTTTTAACTGGATGACTAAAGATCTCCGTGGACAAATGTTTAAGGGTGATTTATTTGTCTACTCACATTGAGGTGAAAAACTTGCAAGGAAGGTAGTCACCCTCTGCTCAAACGTTATCTTTCAGTAGTTTTACAGCAATGTACAGCATTGCCCTTGAAGCCCTTTTTGGTATTGAGTCTGTCGCCGGTTGACACATATCAGCTGAAATACAGATGGAGACTGTGTATTATAAAGGTTTGAGTTATGTGATTACAGTGCGAGAGCAGTTTGGGGTGAGACATGCATGAATCTAGCGAAGTGCTTTTGTTTCCTTTCACTTTATCCCAAAGAGCAGCCCACAAACACCCACTAAAATCTCAAAAGTGTTGTGATCTTTATTCTGTTATTTTAATCTCAGTCTCTGTTTGGGGGTGTCGGAAGAAGATAGATTCAAGATAAGTGACTTGAAATCTAAAAAAAATAAATAAATTACATTATTTCATTTTCAGTTTGTCGTTCAATAACAACTTTTAATATCCATGGTATATTTTCCTATTCATGGTTTGTCTTTCGTAACCATCACTTATTTAATCAAAACTGAAATTCTTTTTTGGACTGAGCGTTCTTGTAATTTTGTGCCTAAATCAAGAATGGTTCAGTTATGGATAATTTCTGTAAATCTAGTTTTTGTAAAATACGTTACTACAAAATACTCAATAAACAGAGCTTCTACAGCTTTTTAACAAAAAAAAATATAGTCCCTTGTTGTTTCTTTGAGAGGAAACGTATGCTTTACACATCTTAACACCGAGGTCTCTTATTTTCCTATCCTTTAGGTAAAATGTTATTATGGCTCCAAAATTCTTTCCTCATACGTTCTATTTATACATTATGCATCTATTAATTCTATCTCCCCAGTTGTTAGAAAACAGTATTTATTTGAGCATTAATATTTGGATGACATTTCATTAATTCAGAACATACCAGTGGGAATAGCTGTAAAATGATTTGTATTTCACTGGAAAAGATTTGACTCTCAGTAAAAATGGTCATAACTGCTTTTTTTTTTTTTTTTTGCGTATGCGTAAGAAAAAGGGATAAAAGAACATACAGGAAATTAAACCATTTGAAATGTCCGGTACAAGTCCGTAAATAGTGTCCTTCTGGGTAAAAATGTCACGGTGTGAAACTTTGGGATAAAGCCAGTCACGTAAATCCAACCTTAAAGCTTCTGCAAACGTACACTGGACAAAATAAATAAGTGGTTTCAACACGTTTACTCGTCTCGTTTAGGTCGATTTGGGTTTGGTTCAGTGACGTCATTACGCTGCGCCCCGCACTTCCTGCATCCGTGCCACGTCATTGAGAAGGGCTCCTTCCAGGCGGAAACCAGCCGTTGACACCCACGCTGTCGGGTTAAGGCCAATGATGTAGCCCAGCCTCGTAGTGAAACAAGGAGAAGTGGCCGGTTGTCATTTTACAGTACCTCCGCGTGGGAATTCAACTGTACCGTGTCCTCTTCCCTGCGTTTTTTTTTTTATCGGTGAGTACTTTAGCTCGCTGGCTAGCTGCTTAGCATAGCAGGCGCTCAACGCGGAAGTATCGCTAAGGAAAAGAATTGAGAATGAAGTGCCAAGTTACAGCTGTGTCTGGTTTTAATCAAGTGTGGGTCTGTGTAAGGTTTTTGACAGAAGACAGTAGAGAGGGTTACGTTTGTAGAACGTAGATTAAAGATGCGACTGCACTCCAACGATGTGACGCTTTGTAATTTAGTGTCATTACCGAAAGAAAAAAAAAATCCAGAACTAAAGAACATTCTAGATCTTCTAATATTCCTAGAGGATTCCTTTAGGTAGATGATCTGTGGTTATTACAGCGTTTGCTTGAGCTAGTTGACAGGCCATTTCAGGGGAATGTCACACATGCTAGTACGTGAACTTGTTTTCACTTTTTACATGTAACCAAGCCTGAAGTTTAGCATATACACGGGCCGCCAAGGGAAGCGATGACAACAGTGGACAGTAACAGCTAGTGTTTTGCTGCCATGGAAACCAGAAGTCTTCTTCTGCGGTGGCGTTGATCGATGTAAGAAGAAGAAGAAGAACAGGCCAGAAAACGCCCAGTATTAAAGACATCACCAACCATACCAGTTATATTACCTGTCGGCCTGACTTTATGAATGGGCTTGTGTGGGATGGGTCGTTCTCACATTACATATCCTGAACTGGATCCGGCTGGATTATGTCCTGGAGAGTAAATCACGAAGGAGTACCGAAAAGTGGTATCACTTTATAGCACTGAGGTACGCTTTATTCACGTGGGTGTGCCCATGATTATGCCAGCTGGCTGCTCCTCCAGTGAGTCTTTTGGTTATTAAGTTATGACATTTTTCCACCTGGTGAATTTGTGTTTGCCAGGTCAAAGTTCTGTGTCACTGAGAACAAATATATTTCCAAACGAGCCTGGGGTTATGGCAGCGTTAACTCTTTATGCCCACGCATCTTTTAAGGATGATGTGTCCAGCGGTCAGTATTTTGCACATGGGTGTGTGTGTGTACGTACTTGTGGATTTACCTGTCTGTGTGTGTGTGTTTCTGAAGTAGAATTTGTGGAATGCTGCTGGACGAGACTCCACTCTTTGATCCCTCTCTGCTTCAGGAGCTAGACTGGAGTAGCAACACTGTTTCCTTCTCTCCCCCCATCTGCCCCTCCAGCCCCGGGGAGGGCCTGGTGCTCAGGCCGCTCTGTACAGCAGACTTCAACCGGGGTAAATATGGAACAGACAGACATCTCATACTATTTATTTTTTTTAATTTTTATTTTATGTGACCACCTTTAGTGGCAGATGATGTTTTAGCGTAAGCTGACATTTTGCCATGTTCATGTTTGAACACCTTGTCCGCACATATAGATAAGATTTCACGTTCCTTTGACCAGAAATGGCTTTTTTTTTATGTTGCAGGATTTTTCAAGGTTTTATCTCAACTTACGCAGACTGGTGATGTCACACCAGAGCAATTCACGAGTAAGTCATGCTTAACGTACTGCAACTTCGATTCAAGACGAGCAAAAATTACGTTTAAAGCATTTCGAATTATTAGGCTTAGATTTATTATTTTAGAATCCAGCACACTTCTGCCTTTTAATGTTGGATTTCATGCAATTTCACCTTTACGGAGAACAGAGGCTGTAGAGAAAAAAAGAAACATTTACCCAGAAAACAAATTTAAAATACAAACCAATGCAATAAAAGACCAAGCTACAAAATGTCTGTTTTCTTTTGGCTTTCAGAAAAGTTCGAGCATATGAAGAAAACAGGAGACTACTATGTGGTGGTGGTGGAGGATATAAATCTAGGACAGATTGTTGCCACGGCCACATTGATCACCGAACACAAATTCATCCACTCCTGTGCTAAGGTATATTACATTCCAGGAAGAAATATGTGCATGTGTAAAAATAATCTCCAGTTCCAATAGGTTACCTATGAATGAGGTAGTTATTTGAAAGCTGGATAATCATTACCTTAGTTAATTTGCTATTTTCCCTTTTTTTTTTTTTTTTTTTAGACCACAGCAGCTGAAATTTTAGTATTATAAAGAGAAATTTAAAAAAAAAAAAAAAAAAAAAAAACAGGGTGCAGTGGACTGAAGTCCTCTCTGTTCTGTTTGCAGAGAGGCCGAGTGGAGGAGGTCGTGGTCAGTGATGTGTGCAGAGGGAAGCAGCTGGGGAAACTGTGAGTAGGCCTGTGTATGCCCGACACAAAGACGTGCTGTTTTACTGTATTTAATCTCTCGTATTGAATGATTTGCATTTGTTTACATAATCTCAACACATATAAATTAGTCATAAAATGCTTTAGTGTAGGAATTATCCTGTAAATCATGCTGATTTTCTCCTGTTTTTTTCCTCTTCCCTCCTCTTGCAGGTTAGTTTCAACTCTTCTTCTGCTCAGCAAAAAACTGGATTGCTATAAAATCACACTGGAATGCGCACCCAAAAACGTAGCTTTCTATCAGAAATTCGGCTACAAAGCTTCAGATGAGACCTACATGCAATGTAGATTCTTCGACTAAGGACAAAGCAGCTTTAAGTCCCCGTGTTTTTGGGGCATGGACCTCACATTCTTTCACCCACAGACGTCAGAACTTCTCATTACAGCTTAGAATTTGGAGAGCTGCCCAAGGATGAATTTGTGGTTTGGATCATGAGTTGTTGTGACATGAATGTACACCGAAGAAACCCTCCTTTCAGCCGAACAGTCAACTTCTGCCCCCTTTGGTAACCGAGGCTACCTCAACAGGGTGGAGCTCTGACAATGTCTTCCCCAGCGATATGAAGAGAAGGAACGCCAGTTACAGTTACTTAATGTCTTATTTTATGTTATTTGCTTTTGCACTTGACAGAGAAAATCCATTTTAATCTGTAGCTGCGATGCAACTGCAGTAAATACACTAACAAATCAAGTTCCATTTCTGAAATGGATTAGTAATAGTAAAAATGGTTCACTACAGCCACGTATGTTTGATTCATACTTTGTCTTACAGATGTCTTATGTTGATCTTCAAGGGCAAGTCACCAAAGAAAAGCAGCTTCTTTTCTTTCAAAGTGATTAGGACACTCACTGTTGAAGAGTCTGGGTTTTTCTGGGGTTTCATTTTTCTAATAATCAGTCCTGTCTCTCGGTAGAAGAAGTCAACATACGGTTCAGGAAGTTTTGTATTTGGTCAGTATGTGAAATGTAATCTCAATCATTGTAGGAGGAAGGCTTTTGTAATGGGAAACGGATAGAACTGATTTTTGTAAAACTTATTTAAGTTTTTTAATGATGCTGTTATTCCTGATGAACAGGGGATGATATTTAATCTAATTTATTTTCAGATATGCAATAGTCAAATAAAATCTTCTATCCATCATATTTCCTTGCCTGTTTTCTAGTTAGATAAGTGCCATTCAAGGTGTCAAAATCATTACTTTGTTAGTAACTTATGTGGTAAGCAGTTCAATAAAGTTCTCTCATAATCTCATCTACTAAAGAAATGGACCAGATTGAAAGGCACCTTGGCCACAAATACATTAAAGGCCTTCGGGAACGTGGCCTTCGAAGAGTTGAAGAGGCCTCTGCCATGCATACGTTTTATTTACTACAAATAAACTTTAGTGAGAACTTCGAGGATGCGAAGCGCAGCAGTAAAGTGAGATTAAAAACAAACAGCTGAACAGGACTCAGTCAGACTTCGTTTTATTAAGCAGTGAGTTATTTTTCCATTCCTTACTATTCAACATTAAGCCTGATATTAGTCCATAGTCCTATTACTCCCAAAATAAAGGCATTAGCTATTCCTCTTCTCATGTCTTCCACTGGGCAACGTCCTGGCTACTTTCCCTTTTGCCGACTGCCCCGTTCTGGTCGTCTACACAAATTCAAGTATCGAAAGTGCATTATTGCAATACTGTCCCGCTGCAAATGCAAAATGCTTTAAATACTATAAAACTGCAAAAAATCTCCCATCAGTGCATACAGCTTGAGAAAAAAGAAGTTATCAAATTAGCTCATTCCCCCGTCACAACCCCATGTCTCAGACATGAGTGGTCCCCGTCCCGCCCTCATCCCTTCCCCTTTAGAAAATGTTCAAATATTTACATTTTTAATCCCATTAAAAATGTAAAAAAAAAAAAAAAAAAAAACCAAAAAAAAAAAAATTGAGTGCACTGCGCCACATGGCTAAATCAGCAAAGCTCATCCATTCTGTGCTGCTGTGACCTGCATTGCTCCAAAGTCTTCGTCTTCCTCCAGGCTGCGTTTACGGCTTCCTGTTAAAGACGTGTGGAGACGAATATAAGACAACTGAACCCAGCTGAAACATTTCAGTTACAGTACGACACACATTTGAAACATTCATTCGGGAGAAAACCAATACAGTTAAATATGAAAATCACAGCTGCATCAGGGGTTACCAAAAGAGTTGTTTTTTTACATAAATAAGTAATACATTTCTCCCTGTCGTTTGATGCCTATAGTACACATCAGAAACGAGTCAGGGAGGGAACGTCAGAATGTTAAGTAATGTTAACTAGCCAGCAACTCAGTATCAAAAAAAAGAATGCTCTTCTTCTACTTTACTTAAGAAAATCAACTGACGTATCATAGCATTGCTTTACGTTTTATTCTGCCAATTGGGGACCCAACAAAAACAGGTCCCGACCCCAAGTTTGGGAAAGGCAGCATTACATAATACGGCAAACTCAACATACCAGAGCCTCATTCGAACAACACCCATATGTTGCTTTTTAGAAACGTACAACACACCCCATCTCTAGACCAATATCAACACGTGCTGGCAATGCATTTTGTTAAGCAATCCTGCAAGTCTGATTCAAACAAACATGCCGATTTAAAAGCTCTTTCGCTATACGTCTGGCCGACAAATATAACATCAATTCAAGCGTATGTAAAGTCAGAATATGCCAGTGTAGTGGAGACGGGTGGGACTGCAGGACTGGGTTCATTATGACCAACCTGGCATCCCGGCTTGTAAGAAAGACCTGCCCAACTGCATCGGAGACATCATTTTAATGGTCAATTTGGCTAGGTAGATCGCTTCATATTCCTAGGGGGAGAAAAATCTTCTTATTACAGCAGAATAAAGTAGGTAACATGAGTGTCACTGATCATGTTTTACTCGCTGAAAGCAAAACACTGCCTCGACACATTAAAAATAGAAACATCCCTTTTTATGAGGCTTTTACTGTTAGTTCTAACCACATTTCTTAGCTACATGAGTTAAGATTTCTTACACATACACATTTTCATTCCATACCAACTCATCAAGCCCTCTCAGTACATGCCATTGATTTTCTATGTGCAAGCCTCTCCAAGAGCTTATTTTTCACTGGACTGGGTTGAAATTTCTACTGAACATCCACGAAGCTCTAAGGATAATTTGCAGCACATATTCACGGAAGTGGCTGTTGCTGAAATCAAAGATTAATTACACTTTCTTGCAACCGAGTGCTGCTTCTGTGTAGTATTAATACGGTTCCATCTCGGGATGCACAGCTATGATATGTTGGATTCATGGTTGTTTCATAAATTTGTATGATAGAATTTCTTCTCATTCAAAAGATGTCGTGATGAAGGCCTTTAAGATTGTAAAACACTTCAGTTACTTTTTTTGTGATGAAGATTTCTCTGTTTCCCTGGCACAAAAGAGGGGGGGGGGACGACGAAAATAACATCAGTATCGGCATTGGCCAAGTTGTTATTTTAATCATCGGCCCAGATTTTCACAATTGTTGCATCCCTGGTTCTGTCATATCAAGAATAGTTATTTGCATAAAAAAGGACTGCCACAGATCTTGCTAAATATAGCTTCGGAGCTGAAAAGCCACGTTTGGACTATGTTTTTCCAAGAAGGATCATTTGAATTTCCTTTTATTTCCTTTAATTTTAATGGAAATAATAATTAGACCACCTGTGATTTTCTATAGAAATTCAATATAATTTTATTTCAGACGATTGCTTCAAATTCTGGTTTTGGAATATGAATTGTTTCTAGATTGTTTTTCGACATCAGGTGTTCTTAATTTACATGTTACTCGTGATTGAGAAAATGGTTATTTTTGTTGTCATTAATTTAAACACAGGGGTCAAGTCTCACCTGTAGTTGATGCACGAAGCCCACATTGGGGTTGATGCAGAACCTCCTCTCCTGGACGTGGCTGAATGCATCCCTATTGAGAGAAGATGCGGTATCTGAAAACCAAAGCCTCCAACTCCATGAGATTAACCGCTGGAAACACTACTATATGCTGTGAATATAGCTGTAGAAAAACAACTGCTGAGAATTTCAACACTTCATACGGCAGAACATCTACCAACAATAAA
>JAPQRN010000018.1:10575291-10608047 GCA_037367275.1 Coranthus polyacanthus
ACCAAACTGCCACCTCTGTTTCTTCTGTATCTGTGAGGACACAGACAGTGCAATACTGCAACACTAATTTGCGCTCTTTCCTCTAATTCAACATATTTAAAAATGTCCCACCTTTATTTGTGACTTTTCACCGTGCACGTTGCTGGTGCTTTTTCTTTTTTAAGCATTTTGACTCTAAACTTCGTACAAGAGTAAATGTTTGAATGCTGGCCCTCCGAAACACCTTTTCACCTTCGATGAAAATAGTGAGACATCCTCTGTGGTTTTATTTCATCCTTTATCTGTATTTAAAGTTGTCAGGTCACATTAGGTCAAATCGGAAAATCAAAGTTTAAAGTTGGACTCATCATTACTCACTGTTTCACATCTTTATTTCACATTTTGTATCTATTTGTAACCAGGACCTTGGATCATATGATCTCAGCTTCATTCAAGTCATGATGGAGCTACTATTTTACAGCTAATGTACACAGGCCTACAGTATATACAACAACAATAGTATTGGTAGTCAGACTACTGTTTTCCAGTAACTTCACTGACATATGGATAATAACCACACACACACACACACACACACACACACAAACACACACACACACACACAGCTCAGTCATGCCAAAAAAAGTAACACACTCCTTAGAAATCTCGACACATGTTGTCAGAAATTCAGCAGATTCTGTAAAACTGTTCTTCATCAGAACGTCAAAATAAGAGCTTAATATCAAAACATCCACTCTCACAGTTTTGTATTATTCTCTCTTTTTTTCTTTAGAAAAAAAATAAATAAACAAACCAAACAGTTCCTTACATTACGTCATGGCAAGATTTGACGGATAAGACTCTACGTTATCATGACTTACAAAACACAGTTCTACAATTAAAGATGGACACAACGGCTCAGAATGGAGGACAAGACGACAAACAAGAGGAAGATTCAGTCCAGGCTGTTCAGGTTGGATCAGACGGAAGAAATGAACAGGAGGGGATTAGATGGTGATCCCATATTTAATAAAATGGTACATCCTGGTTTATTCCAAGAGAAAACAACTAAAGAGAACTGACTTGTCTAATTCGACTGGAGAATAAACAAAGACTGGGCGAATGAAAGAGGTATCTTCTCTAAATAACAACACAGGCGGTAATATTGCTGCTCAGCTTCAACAGCAATTACTACAGGATTCAAATCCAATTCAAGTTATTATTACTATAAGATCCCTCTCTTCTTTTTTCCAACAGGGAATGAAATTGAAGCACAACATGGTAACATGAACTACATCACCTTCCAAGTACAGACACATTTTCATCTCTTATTTATCTTTCTCTTAAACAAACTTCAAACAAAACTAATTTCACTACAGTGTGTGTGTATGTGTGTGCACAGAGGGTGGGTAGTACATTTTAAAAAGGGAATGACAAACACTAGTTATATATGACGTGACAGTAAATGTAGACAGCCTGAGGAGCTCACACAGCGAACAGAAAGCAACCAAAGGTTCATGTAGGCAACCAAACAGGTTTTCAACATTTTTTTTATCAACCATGACAAACTCAAACACACAGCTAGCACAGCATGGCCTTGTCTTCCTCATTTCTCCATCTGAATTTAACCTGTGACTTTTCCAAACAAATCCCCAATAGCTTTACTGTGATTTGGGGCCCGGAGGCTGTGCGAGTTTGGCTTTTCAAGAGAGGATTTTTTCCCGGGTTTCGGGCAGCTTGAGAGCCACGAGGCCCCCGCAGACAAGGGCAACGAAGGCCAGGAAGATGGGGATGATCTTAGTGATGCCGATGAAAGCTGCGAAGATGAAGCTGGCGACGATGGCTGCAAACTTACAGATGCCGTTCAGGATACCAAATGCTGTCCCTCTGAAGAGGAAATAAAAAGAAAGGTCTGACGTATAAGTTTGCACGGCCAACTAACTATGAGTTTAGATAAAATACATGAGTATGTTTTGACAGCGCAGGCTATGTGTAAAGTAGGTTGAGTTGATCACTTCAGCTGAGTTGGACTGTACCTTTTAGAGGAGGGATAAAGTTCCACAGAAATGACCTCTAGTCCATTCCAGGCTGCCACACTGGTACCATAGAATAGACACTGCCAACATATTACAGCTCCTTGACTGAAACTCAGCAGCAACAGGAAAGTACAGGCCGACGACGCCAGCATAGATCCACCTACATGAATATAGAGACAAGTGATGACGTGCCGACACAGATTTCTACACATTTCTATTTCAGTGTTGACACATTCTCCTGATCTCACCTATTATCCTGATTCTTCCTATCTTGTCCATGAACAGTGCTGAGATGATGTTGCCAGGCAACACAGCCAAACTGCCCAGGAAGCTGACCAGGTAGATAACGATGTCGTTCTCCTCCTGGAAGTTCAGATGGCAGCCTTTCTTTGGATGGAGGAAGGTGGTGTTCTCCATTCGACAGTCTTTAAACTTTTCCTGCCAGAGATCTGTAAATCATAAGGGGATGGCATTTCACTTTATTTTGGCAATAAATAGACATTTTAGAGAAGTGTTAATAGACCTATATACTGTATAATAGTACTTATAGGTTCAGATTATTGAGCCCTAATAAGAAGGCAGTGCAAAAACACTAAAACAAAAAAAAGCTTTAATCTAGTTTACCACCCTCTGTAAAAATATTTATTGTGTATATTTTTTTTTATCTACTCAGAATTGCATTGTGTTATGTGTTGCTGTCTGCTTCTTGCATCTTGCATGGCTGTTGTGCAGCAACCAAACCAAACTTCACTGCACTGAACCGAAAACTACTCAAGCCATTTAGTTCTGACATCTGTGCGGTACCTGTGTTATAGAAGACAGTGTTTTTGATGGTGCAGTTCTCAAAGAAGGTGTTAGTTGATTTGACATCCTCAAAGTAGCAGTTCTCAAACAGGGAATCCTCGAACTTCACAGACTTAATCTCAATATTTGCAAACCTAAATAAAAGGATTCACACAAAGGAAACAATTAATCAATACGGTTCAATGGTTCAACTTCTGACCAAAAATCATAAAGAAAAAAAAAATCTAAAAATGAAGACAAAACCCACTTGTCGTGGATGTACTCTCCTTCACGGTGGATCTGGTTGACCAGAGAGAAGTTGAAGTGAAAACGTTCCACCCGTTCTCGGTGGAACACTCGCACCTTGGACTCGTACTCCTCATACTGCATGTACTTTATCATGTCAGGGAACCACACTCCCAAACCGTGGTAGCTTTTACACAAAACAAACAGAAAGGCACAGAAAATCTAAGTGATCTATGGATCTGGATTAACTGAACCTTCCAGCAGTGAAATTGTTTCTGTTTCCTCATAAGATGACAAAATGAGTTAAACATTGCGTTCCTACCTGAAGGCTAAACAGAACCACACAATAACCAGGAAGAGGCCTTGCAGTCTGAGCTCGGGAGCTGATAAAGACATCATGTTAGCCATCACCTAAAGGACAGACAAACAGGTTTGTGTTCTGTTTAAAATCAAAGGGAAGAACACACTTATGTAAATGTAAATGCAAGCAAGAAAGAGAAACAGCAATTGTTTTGTGTTTCACTGACCTGCTGTAGCATGGTCATGTGTCTGACAGTCCAGCGCTGGAAGGCGGTGCCGGTGTCACTCTGGATCTCAATGAACTCATCCTCCTGAGTCTGTGGGGTCTTAATGTTGGTCACCTTCAGAAGAAACACATCAGGATCATTATTGCCAATAAGGTTATTTACATGATCCTATTTTAGAATATAATGTATTATTATTATTATAAAAGATAATTGTGTGTCAGCAGAACTTCAGAACATATTAATGCATTTAAAGGTTTTCAAAGTGTTTCTTTATTTTGTGTAATTTATGTAATATGTGTACTTTGTACATATTGTACTGCATGTACTGTGTGTAAGTGTCCCCAGAGAAGTTTTGGCTCAAAATACTGAACAGCTCATTCATTGTACCATGTCTATTTGTGGTACTCCTGGTTTTCAGTTCTGTTCCAAATGGTTTGTTTCAGTGTCTGTTGCTTTAAATGCAAAAGAGCAGCTGCCCACGTCCCTTTTCTGTCTGTCCCATGGATACAATCATGTAGACACCCTGGCAAATCATGCAGGAGTTAGGTGGTAGGTCCTGGAGGGCTAACTGAGGGCGTTGACTGTGTAGTTATAACATCATAAACACAGAGAACTCCAAACTCTCGTTTCAGGCCAAGTTATCTGGAGGGGGGCTGTGTGTTTTTCCATGCCGAGTGAGCGCTTTGATAGTTTAACGTTATTTTTAGAGCCCCCAGACCTGTTTTATAATGGAAAAAGAAATGAAAACCTTATTTTCCACAGTATGTCCCCATAACATCATAACAGAAGTTAAAATTACAGCAGGGAGAAGTCAGGAAAAAATACAAACAAAGATGGAAGAGGCAACGCTATTTCATGCCCATATGTGGTTTCTGTGACAAGCCAATAGACACGCGTATGATCGATTCTTGACAGCGATTGGTCACTCCAGCTGTCAATCACCTGCTTTTATATCCCTCTCCCTACCATCAGAGGCCAGAGTTTCTAAAACCTAAAAACAGAGCCGAGAGGAGGTGAAGAAGTCTACTTTCCTCTTAGACTTCTTGAATTATAATATGTTGAAAGGTTATTATGAAATGCTTGCCCAATGATCCAAAAGAAATGCCTATTAAAGCTTTATTGTATTGTACTGATCTAACAGGACACAGATCAGGGAAACAGGTGTAACCAGCATGACTAGAGATGGCTGCATTCCCCTGATAAGGCATGCCAGCAGGCCAGTAGGTGTGATAGTGTAATAGATACTCGACCTGGAACACTGAGTTCTGATGGGAAGTAACTGAAGAAAACAGCAGGGTTGTTGACTTACAGTGAAGACTCTCTCAGGCTCCCCCTTGGCCTTCCAGTTGGTGTCGTGAACTTGACGCAGGATCATCCACGCCTCGTCATGTCGGGCACTCTGTAAAGAATTATTGCGCCTGTTGCATCATTTTATTCCATGTTTTTACAGACAGTTTCATCAGCTTCGCGTTACTGTGCGGTATACTCGACATCAGGACAGCAATTTTAATCATGGGTTTCATAGGATTCTCTGGGGGCTACATATGCAGCAGAGTGGCGACGTTCCCATAAGGTCTTCCTCTTATCAGATGGAGTAATGTGTGATAATTTGGGTGTGTGTGATATGAAGCTGATGGAGCGGCTCTGCTGTAACATACAAACACAATACCACATGTGGTTAAGGGTCTGACAATGTCTCGGATGACAAACATGGGTGGGTGGTGTTCTGGTGCCTTAGCAGCCCTTTGCTACTTTGCACAGCAGTGGGATGTTGCTGTGGAGGCTGATGACTCAACATTTTTAACCAATCACAACCTGATGTTTAATACTGTCCCAATAGTTTTGTGATTATTCGAATGTATCCTGCATCAGCAGTACAGATGCATGTTATTTGGTCTTGAACCAGACAATGAAATCATGTTTTTTAACCTCATGTGTCGTAAACTGGCAGCATCGGTTAAAGAGTCTGACCTCCAAGAGGAAACGAGGACTCTCCGGCATGAAGACGACGCCGACGAGTGCAGCGAGGGCAGGGAAGAGACACACCAGGATAAACAACCTCCAGCTATGCATCTGGAACTCTGAACCGATGGCAAAGCCCCAACCTGAAAAATCATCCAGTTAAGGACATGTTAACTTCAAGAATCCATCAAATAAATCTACTTTTGACTTTGCACTTGACTCACTATTTCGGTTAAAAAGTCGACAATTAATTTTGACACAGACGCCTTTCATGAAATTATTCGTTCAATTACTGTTTGTAGAAAGTTGTTTACTTGTTTTAATGAGAATCATTCATATTTAGAGCTAACTACAGGGATACCTTCCAAAACAAGGGATGTGAACAACAGAGCAGCAATTTAATTTAGCCACATGCTGCTGTTCATAGGAAAAAAATTCTGGTGTGCCAAACAACAATATACTCCCACTGAGAATGTATTTCTATAAAAGGGAAATAAAAACAGCCTATTATATGCATTTGAGTTTTTATATTGTGCATACATTGCATTGTATGTGAGCATATATGAAAGTATGTGTGCGCTCAGGTGGGTCAGTTTTACCATAGTGAGGGATGATCCCCCAGGCAGTGAAGGACGCATACAGGCCTCCCAGCATCCAAAACATGCAGAGCCAACTCAGATGTTCACCACGTTTATCCATTTGGAGGAACTCAGTGAAGTAGGTGTACACTATGGGGATGGAGCCGCCAATTCTGGAGGAGGAATTGTAAAACAACCATTCAGAGAAACAATTCGATTTTCTTTTTCCTCAAGCAACATTTATTTGCTGTTTCTCTGGCTTTTGACATTTTACTGTTGGTAAAATAGCAATAATAATCCCAGAATTTAAGCTTCCCCCCATAGAATTTAATTTGTTCAAAGGGTCAAAACATCTTAATAACACAAAATAGTATATATATATATTTTTTTATCATTTTTGCTTAACGACATATCTACCAGTACAAGTAAAGTTTATTTGTTGAGCTTCTGAGACATCCACCTCTGAGATTCCTGTCCTACAAACAGGGGGGAGATGAATGTGGGTTTCAAACTGTATAAAAAATAGATTTAATCTCAACCTTCCTTATAAAAGTCTATTTTTAATTTTTATAATACTTATGATAAAATGCATTCGGTGAAATAAAAAAGAATTACATTATTTTCATTTGCTGTTTAACTAACTGTTCAGAGCGAACTCAGTGTTCAGTGTGGAGCCTGGAATATCTAGACCAGAAGGTTAAATTGACCGCATAAATTATGGAAATATATTTCTGATTTAAAAACCATTAATTTCAGACAAGATTTTGGCTGCAGCTTGCTTAAAGGGAAGTTTTATTGGCAGCGGCTGTGGTTAGGGAGAGGAATATGTCTTTGCAGAAATCACATTTGGTGACCACAATCAATCTAAGCAAACGGAAAAC
Organism: Coranthus polyacanthus; assembly: GCA_037367275.1. NCBI lineage: Eukaryota > Metazoa > Chordata > Actinopteri > Kurtiformes > Apogonidae > Coranthus > Coranthus polyacanthus. Next base: position 10,582,284 of record JAPQRN010000018.1, read on the forward strand.
CTACTCATTTTCTATTTAAAAGTAATATATCAGTCTTGCCAAAACATTTGCTAATTGATAAAAATCACCATATACATTTTGTGCACACGGTGGAGACTATTGATAACATTAAAGAAATACAGCACAAACAGTCAGCAACATCACCACAGTATGTTAAACATCAATACAAATAAAAGCTACCTCTGCTTTTCTTATCACTAGACATTTACACAGTCATGTGTTGGTGTGGAGCCTGACTGTTATTTGTGCTTTGTAAAGCCAACATAATGGGCACAATTCCTCTGCAGATGTGAGTGTTAATGACCAGCATGGGGCTCATTATCTTTGTGAATCAGCAACAGCTGAACATTTGATTTTGGTGACCTTGTATTTTTTGGCTTTGCTTTTGCAAAGCTCACACATCAATAATACAGGTTGGGGTTCAGTCTGGCTGCAATCATTATCACAAGAAATGTGTCTTTGAGAGTTACACAGTCAATCTGTGCACAGCAAAAGCTTCACCCTAAAGTGCTGGCAACAGCAGGAATTCAGCAATAAAACTCAAATTAAAAACAAGTGCAGAGCATTGATCACTTGTTTTAATTAGTGTAATAAAGAAATACTCTGCTAAAGTAAATACACAGTTTGCAGTGTACATTATTTATCTGAGGCTGTGGTGTGTGCCAGCATACTGAATATGATGTGGAGTCAACAGCATCTTAAAGCCTCTTTTATGTACAGTACTTATCCTGCATTGATTCTGCACAAAACATACCGTAGGCTAGGTGTACAGTTAGATATGAACCTAGAAGCAAAGAGCAAACGTTCCCACTCTTCATCATGTGGATGAAGCCAAGGGGCAGCATTATATTGACTGCAGAAAGTGCTGGCAAACTAAGACTAAATGAGACACAACCAATGAGCTTTTGCCTCATTTTGCACCAGGATAACAATTAAATGAAATGAAAGACATAAAATATCCAACGTAGCCCAAAGTTTAATAGCTCATTAATTCTTTTAGTACAATCTGTTAGTGTGTGTATTAAAGTACTCTGTTGGACTACAAATATAATATAAATAGCTTTTCCTCTAGGTTCTTAAAGGACCAGGGTTTCTTAAAATTCCCTTACTTACTTTTAACATCTTATTCAAATGACAGGTATATCTTTTCTGGAACAACTATACCCTGAAGCAAATGCAGAGATGTGATGAACGTCACAGCGTTATCAGAAAAAAAAAAAAAAAAAATCTGTCATTGTAAATGTATCTCACCCGAAGCCGGAGCAGAACCTGAAGAAGAGGAAGAAGCCGTAGCTCTGAGCAAAGCAGGACAAGAAGGAGAAAACCAGGTCGATGGCCAGGACGTAGATCAAACACTTCCTCCTCCCCATTTTGTCACACAGGCCCCCCCACACTAACGCTCCCACCATCATAGCCACATACACCAGTAGACCTGCAAACACACAGAACATATACTCATTTGAAAGCATTCGATCTGAGCCAAGAGACATGCAGCAGACACACAAATACATACATTAATAACCATATATAATTATCCACACTGAGAACCAGTGGAGAAAAGAACTGTAGATTTGTCTTGAAGAAGAGCCACAGTCTCCACAAGGGGGCTCCCTTTACCCTCGCATGAGCAGAGGGAAACGGAGAGATTAGATAAGTGTTGTGCATCTGAATAGCATTTTTTTTCTGAATAGCATTTTTGAATATATTTATAATGATGTACCAGAAGAAAAACACACCTATGACGATAATAACATACTCAGAAAGCTGACTGAGAAATAAAGGTTATAATGATTTTAGGGACATCTAAGAGCACTTCATCTCTGCTGCTGTCAACATATTTTTAAATCTAATTTTAGCTTTGTGATTATTGTTTCTCAGGTCCTGCTTTTTCTTTTTGCACATTTTTCTATTTCTAATGAATGCTTTATAACTGCACAGTAGATTTTTTAAATGTGATTTTACCTCCAAATTCCAATTAAAAGTAACATTAGTTGTTGCATGCGTTAGCCAGGCAGTCTAGACAGTCACCTCTTTTTGTTGTAAAAAAACAGCCCCGAAAAGTCACTAACTGTCCTGCCCATTACTGCACCAATGAGATTAAATAATTCTGCATTTCGTTTTATGCCTGCTGTTGGTTTGAGGACTCAGACCTACAAGCCCTGTGGTAGACGGTCATCCACTCCATGTTGTTCAACCCTTTCGACCCATACCTCCTGCCTGCTCTGTGTTTTTACTACACACAGCCCTAATTACAGTGGGACTAAGCAGCTTAACGGCACGTGGAGCCATAGTGTGCACCTTCTCTGTGGATTACTAGACTATCCAAATGCTGCGGCACTCCACACGCCACGCTGCACCTCCCTAACCCATTCAACAAGAGACTGGTCAGGGCATCGAGAGATAAAGAGTCGAGTATAACACGGCGTCTCTGCTGTTGCTTAAAGCTATGCAAATGCCTTAGATATGTACATTGACAGGCTGACACGGAGGCCTTGTGAAAGAAGAAAGAAGAAAGACTGTGGAGGCCCAGAATCAACTCCTGCAGCAAAAAGCATCTGCTTGTTAAAGTGTCCTTGAGCTCAGCAAAGACACAGAGGGAAAGGTTTTTAATGCAGTAATAAAAGCTAAAGCACAACTAGAACAAGACCCAAAATGACATAGTATCTGACAAAAACATATGACAAACCTGCAAACACACTGATGTTTATACAGTATCTAAACATATGTATTCTGTGCAATGTCTATGCAGTTACATGATTTTGTCTGTGTAAGTTCTGGGTAACATTTAAAATCATCACACCATTAAATATTAAGAATAGCAGAAAATGTACATTATTGTTTTTTTCAGCAAAATGGCCCAGCATTTTAATTTAAAAGACTTAAAGCAATAACGTGTTGTATGTTAATCTGATTCTCTGATTGACTTAGAGTGTTGAACATGTATCCAATGCATGGAAGCTGTCATGCCTAAAAATAACCTGATTATTACAGCTCCTGGAACATAGTAAGTGATGCATTTTACATGTCATACAACAGTAAAATAAAAGAAGTGAGACTAAGTTGAGTAAGAAAATGGTGAACGACAACTGACATGTGATATCAGGAGGTGTAGTTCAAACCACTATGGCAATGACCACTAAGCACCAAAGACATTATAAATGATGTTTTAATATCTAGCAAGAGGTTATCCTAGAAAAATCCCCCAAATAACTTATTCATAACCTTGCAATTCAAGTTTTATTTGAGACATGCATTAGCTGCAGTGAAAGTGCAATTTAATTTTCCTTGAGGTAGTTGGTGGTTAAATCTCAGCAACCACACCAATTATTGGTTTTAAAAGCTGCCAGAATGTTCTCCTCTTTGTCTTCAGCGCTATAAGCCCCTACATTTCTACTCTATAGATTAAACAATAAAACCAACATTAAAAGTAAGTGTGCCAACTTTTCTCCTCTCTTTAACAAAAGGTTTGGGAGTCCATCTGCTATCCAAAAGTAGGGCTAAGCTTAAACTCTCATATATCTGGTGAACAGAGCATGAGCGTGAATCAAATGGGATCATTCTGCAGATCTACTTCATATTCTCAGCCAATGATCAGTGCTCCCCTCCTGCTCTGCACAAACAGACGCTGTGATTTCATTTTCGCCAGGCCTTCCTCCTGCTCCTACAGCCTGTCAGAGGCCTGAGGCGTATCTGACAACTCTGCACCCTGCGCTGCAGGCCGCCAGGCTCTCTGACTGCTGCAACATGCTCCATATTAGCCTGGGAACACACACTGAATACAATCACCACCAGGTTCCTCATCAATCTCGTGCAATGCCTCATCCCAGAAGCCTGTTGTTAAGATGAAATAAGTGATGTGCAATCTGCCACCTTGCCTAGCTGCACATGAGGTCTGGGAAATAATGTGAGAGGCTTTAATTTGCGGTTTCGTGGTCTGTACTGAAAGTGAGGAACAGACATTTCAAGGTACATTTCCCCGTAAGTTGGATCTATGCTGCATACAAATTTCAGCATTATTTTGCGGTCTGTTTGCAGGAGCAAGTAAAGGTGTCAGGTGGCCAAAAATATACTTTTCACTTTCACATTACACCAACTATTTCAGTGTAATTAAACTACTAACATCCCCTAGTTTAGTCCAGTCTTCCTCCAGAAACTTGTCATAGCTAACTGAAGCTACCTGTTGGCTCACAAGAAGCACAGTTTTGGTTAGGTACTTATTTTGCCGAGAAAGATCCATGCTTTTTTTCCCTAAATTGATCCCAGCAGCTTTGCGATAGTTCTGTCAGAGGCACTGGTCTGCAACCATGTCCATCAAGAGCCAAATGTATGCAGGATTTTGTTCCAGCCAAGCACAACAGCAGATCATTTCACTGATGACTTGCTCCTCTCTGGGTAAAGATTTAAACTCTTGGACAGATGATTGCAATTAGCTAGACTTGGAAGTTTCCAAAACAGTTTTATATTTGTTCTGGGAATGCGTTTGTAAATCTGTTTTTGTATTATTTATGTTTTTACAACTATCCCATCCCCGGAAAGAGCTTTTATTCAAATGAAAAACTCTTTCCCTCTTTCTCTGCATTTTAAAAAGGTTGTTCTAAGGGCCCAATCACCGTGTATAGGCCCTCTTCTGTCTGCTAAGATTATTCTTATTATTATAAAGATTCAATCATATTTTCTAGGGTCTAAAGATGCTCGCTTATGTTTGAAGTTGCAAAATTATTTTATTTTTGGGGGTTTTGGGAATGGGTGGGGCAAAAGTAGAAACATTGAGCCCCCTCATGTTGTTTCATCTACATTCTCCAAATATGAATGCCATTTTTGCCTTGTTTTTGCCATTTCCAGCTGTTGTACATAATGAACTCCTGAACGACTTAACTTGAGGAGCATCACGAAAGTTATCAAAATGATAACTCTCTGTTGAACACTGTGACTGTGGCAGTGCATCACATTTTGATATGTAGTTTTTTTTAAACTCACATATACATTATCCAATTTGCCCAAAACTTCATCATGCTTTATAAGACTTCACATTCGAACACATCTTCGTGTCGGTATTGAGTTACAAATGTGATGCTACCTACTGACAACAGGAAGTCAATCTTGTTAGACAAACATCCTCCAACTGCCATAAAATACAGTGTAGACTTAGTAGGTGTTCTCTTGTGCAACAGCAAGTACTATTTAACACCCTCTGACTCGTTCTTACTTACCTAACAACCCTTTGTCAGCATTGGATATGCACATGTCCTTCTCAGCACTAGGCAGGACAAACCCCACCACGAAGCCATCCACGCCATCGGCCATTAGCGCCAGGCCCAGTACGAAGAACAGCATCCACTGGAAGCGTCCATGGCCACAGTCTTCCATGATGGCCTCATACTGCTCAGGCAGGTTTTCCTCCTCCTCTTCCTGCTGTGCAGCCAGACGGGCTTTCCTCCTGGCTTCCATCCGAGCTGCCCGTCGCGCCTCCTTGATCTCATCTGGGTGAGGAATCCCCTGGTACTCCCCCTCGTACATCTGGTCAGCTTCATCTGCCCCCTCTGTGTCATCACTAGCAGCATCCTCGTCCTGTGGAGGGTAGTCTGTCTGGTATGGGTAACTATCCTGACCACCTCCATCTTGGGTATAGGTGTAGTCTCCACCTTCTGTCACCTGCTGGTTCACGTTGTTGTGATATGGGTCATCCATGGTGCCTGCCAGTTGAAAGGGGAGCAGGAGTGACTTTGCCTTGCAGCTGACGTATGCTGAAGAAACTCAAGTTGTCAGCTAGAATGGCATAATCCTCCCCAAGAGGTCTGTGTTGCAGTCTCCTGGACTCCAGGTGTCAAAAGGAAACTGCAGGTTTTTATGGCCTAGGTTTCAGGTTTAAAGCCTCAACAGCAGTGATGAAAGTGTCCTACCTTCCTTGATATGCACACAGCTGCATGCTGAACCTGAAACACAATGAACATCACAAATTGTCTGTCAGCATAACAGCAAAGAGGAATGCACAGAGGCATTGCTATGCAACAGTTCCCAATGGTACATTTTGTGAGCTGCTATGTCAAGTCATACTTACAATCCCACAGGGCGTCATCGCATTCATATAGTGAAAACATACGCAACCTTCGACCCATAACTACCACATAAACTCCACAATATATCACTGACTTACAGTTTGAAAAGACATTCTTTGACTGTGTCTGATGTTACTCCCATATGTGTTATTACCATTTCTTGCTTTTTTTTTTGTCCTGACATTTCTTACTCTGTTTAAATTCCCTTTACTCAATGCAATATTTGTTGTGCTGTGTGTTACTACTTGCACAGCACATTCAGTTTTAAATAAATGGGAAAAAGCAGTTATGGGCAAATGAGAGTGGTTTGTGCCTTCCAGTCTAGGCAGCTTGTCCTTCCATACAACGAGATAATCTCACAGCCTCCCCACTCAGATGCTTTGACGCCATTTTGATCCATCACTTAGCAGGGCTGCAATGAATACATATCTGTCTTGATTTTGATAGTGACCTGAGGCCAGATGCACCAGGGAACACAAATTACATTGCACTGCCTGACATTGGGAACTAACTGACTTAAGACATAGACAGTGGAATCTGACTCAGATGTACAAAATTAAGACAAACACAAGCCCAGTTTTCATTGTGGTTCACTAGATAAATCCGCTTGGTGGTAGTTTCCTTCCAGAACAAGAAGTGCTAATTAGCTTTTGAAATGTTGATGAAAAAAGGAATTTCACTATTTACTCTTATTGTTTTGGCTTTCAGTCACAGTTTTTTCAGTTCAGTTTTTTTATTTTTACCATAACAAGCAGCATTTTCCTTATTAGAAGCTCTGAAAAACCTGCTGTAAGATGCCTGCTGAACACCAATAACATTAGTGGCTAGCTGAGTTAAGTTTTTAACTTAGAGAAAGAGATATTTTCCTCCGTAGCTGAGTTGGTGGAGACCAATAAACAGAGCTAAAAGGAGAGCTAACGTTAATGCTGATAATGGTTTGCTAAAAAGTTAGCCATAACTGACACTAAAACTGACAGAAAACAGAATCAAGTGTAGGACTACTCAAAGTAACTGTCTGCTAAACAGTTGCAGGTTTTAGTTTGTACAATTTAAGTCCATAGTATCACTGTAGACTGCTAGCAGTTTTATCATTTGTCCAGGTTTCAAGTTATAGCTCAGCGTCAGTATGTAGGTGGTTGGTTTTGGTTTGGGTTGGTCTATTCTGGTTTGGAGCCAGGATGACGAACACTATAATTTAATCCAGATTAAGACAGCAGATTTTTCATTTCGCCCTCGCTGCCTCTACATTATTGTTTCATCACGAAAGTCATCGAGGTGGCTGACAGCGACGGTGGATTATGGATTCCGATTTGAAACACTAAAACACTGAATTGAAACACAAAAACACATTTGGTTTTGAAGTCTCTGAATCATTTCTTAAATTTATGCATGGCTTGATTTTGGTGCCAGGAGAAATAAGAGGAACTGATCCCAATCATCTGAGTTATTTTTAGCGAAGTGAAGAAAATATGAACAATTAAGAAGAAAAGGTGGGAGGATAGATGTAGAGTCTGGGTGACAGAGCCAGTGTTGCTGTCATCATCCTGCTACAACGCTTTTACTCATACAGCTGCCACTTACATAACAGTTAGTCTGCCTTGACTCACACGTTCCCCCTCTGTCTCCAATCCCTGTCCCTACGCTTACCTATTGATCTGTGTATCAATGCGTTTATGAACGTGTCAACACTAATTCCAACATCAAATCAGCTTTTATGTCTGAGAGCAGAGTTTAAATAAGTCATGATCTACCTTCCTCTGGGAGTGTCCCGGTGTTAAAAAGTCAAAGAGCTCCCTTTGAATCACGAGAATCAATGTGAGTCAGAAGTTTAACAGGAAGCAGAGAGGTCACTGGGTAATTTAGTCTACAAAAAGCAATTTCAATTTCACAAGTGACCTTTTACTGTTAAGATCATTTATTAGTTTGACTGAGCCAAACTCAGTTGTCTTTGCCTCGTCAGTTTCTCATTCTGCACAGACCACGGGACCCGTACATGTGTGGAGTTGCATATTAATACAGTGACAATGTACTCTGTGAGGAATAGCGAATATATGTGTATCTTCTATAACTGCTTTATAGCCTGCATTTGAAAACCTTTTTCAGCTATACTCTCATTTTATTCATCCCCAGTTTTCCATTTTCAGATACTGAACAAGCTGTGCTGCTCTCAGTATTTACCTCATTGTAGTAACTGACAAAATCATTAATCAATCCAAAACTCATACATTTTCTGTCTTGTCAGAGTTATTATAATCATTTTCCTCCTCAGATGCACCAGCTGTTTTATGCTTTTTTTTTTTTTTTTTTTTACAAATTATGTTTCTTCTCTTTTTGTTTTTAGGACAAAATGTCTTAAACAGACTTGGCTCCATCACACCTGTATAGTTTGTACTATTTAAGCTAATCCACACAAAGAAGACTGAAAAAAATAGACAAACATGTTGTGGATTACACTCTGTAGTGCATCCATGTATGTATTTTAAGCCATGATTTTAAAAAAAAAATTCAATTTCAATTAAATAACACTCCAGACACTCCAGCGGGGTGAATGGTTTACTCGACACCAAGACCACAGATACTATAAACATATAAAACCATCTATTCAGTCCCAGCTAGTTCAGAAGTTGTACCTTTGACTTGAACAACTCAACCATCAAAGCAGCAAGGTCATTGTAATCTCAACCTCGACAGGTCAGCGGACAATCCCTCATGATTTCTGGGGACGACCTGTCTGCTATCCACCCAAATATTTCTTACAACCCGATTTTTTGGGAAAAACTGTCACTGTAGAAGGTCACTTTCAGAGCTTTGGGCCTTATGAAACATGCCACTGTAATATACTTATTTTATTTCCCATAGCTTGTACTATAAAAACACCGTCTGTCTCAAATCCTGATATCAGACACAGGAGAGTCCTTCTGTGTGCAGACAGAGATTTTCAAAATATTGTGAGAATGGTTTCTTTGGTTTTCGTCAAACAGAGTCACAAATGGGGCACCTGGTCTTTAAAAGTGACTGGTAGCAAACAAGCACTGATATTTTTAAAGTTGTAGGCTGACTCGATGGGCTTTTTTGACCAAATGATGGATCGGATCCTCTACATTAAGACGTATGGACTGTGTCATAGTTATATGGAAATTTTGATGGTTGAAACAACTTTATACTGTACTAAGAACATTCTGCTGTTGTTACGACAGATATAACCACAAAAATAAAGTGTGGCTCTGCTGGTGTTTTTTTTCCCCTTTAATTCTAAATGATCTGTCGGTTCCTTAGTGATTTGTCCCACAAAACAACGAATTAAATGCACAAAGCAGAATAGAGTTCAAATAGAAAAGGTTTCTTACCTGACTTGGCATTCCCTTTGCATGAAAATGACTTATGGGCAAAACAAATATAAATAAAAATTGCTAAAGTCCGAGTAGCAGTAGTCTACATGTCAGTTTATCCTAAGGCCGTGCTGCAGCCAAGGCTGAGGGATTAGGATCCAACCTCACGATCCCCCCACCATCACCACCACCCCTCCCTCACCCAAGCTCATCCCCACAGGAAACTCCCGAACGAGCCTCCCCACCCCCTGGATCTGATGGTACAGTCCTCCAGGTTTAAATAGCAACAGGCTCCACTGACACTGAGAGCAAGCTATGAGAACATACTATTTTTTAGCTCTGAAAACAAACTTCACAGAGAGAGGTCAGAGGGCATTGTCAGCTGACAAAACAGCAGTCCTAAAAATGCAGGGTTTTTGTTGCTCAAGGATACTTCAGCAGAGCAGATGCTTGTTGTCATGGAGACTTGAATCAGATCGCTCAGTAGCCTGCAGTCATGGTTAAGACATTTTAAAGGGTCTGGATGGTATATTTCCATTCAAATCGCAGGTCATTTTAATCTTAAACACCTCCAGCTAGTGAAGGGAACATAAGAGTGACACATACTGCTTGTCATTGACGGAATTCGAAACATGTGTAAACAAACCTCTGAATGACACACTTCACCGCTTTACTGTTTGGCTCACTGAGAGTCAAATCCCCAATGTCAAGCAGAAATTATATGATCATTTCATGCTGTCACAGTGGAATGTGGCGGCATATTTGTGTAATGGTTGACTCTAGTTATACAAGCCTTATGGCCTTATGTCCTGAAAGCAGAAGGGTACATCGCTGCATTAGCTGTTAAGTGTCCTTGAGTGAGACAACAAACTGCTACAGTAGCTGCTCATCCAACCAGAATTGCAAAAATGGCAAAAATTTTCCGCTTTAATTGGAATGAAATGAAATGGAAATGAAGGAAAAACTGGTGTTTTTTTGTTTTGGTGTGCAGAGGTGATTATGGATGTGTCTGAGTGGCACCTAGTGCTGGAAATGGATAATCATAGCTCTGCTATGCTACATATCATTCCTGTGGTTGATATACAGAAATATAGGGATGACTGCTCTTGTGGGAATGACACCACTGAAGGAACAGCATTTATAACTACATGATATGGAGGATTGAACCAGGTTTTTCCCACATGATACCATGAAAAAAGTTTTATTAGACACATTTACTGTGTCACTTAGGCCTCAGAAAGCTTTTACCTTTAATCTACAAAACATGCTGGAAAAATGTAAAGTAAATGCAGTTCTACAAAATAGAATGGTCTCTAAATGAACAACGTCAAATGATGCTCATGTCAGTCCACTAGTTAGCGAATATTTCATAGCACATGTTTTTCATTCACTTCAGCAGATAGCCTGCAATCTCATCCACCCCCTCAACAGGACATGGTATGGCCTGCTATGGGACATCATTATAGAGAGTAGATGTCTTGCATAGAGGCAAAGCTCTCTAATCCGAAGGCTAGATAATTCGAGTGCAAAGAGGATTAGCTCCACCCCAGCAGAGCCATTGGCTAAATTTAGCCCCATACTCTCCGTCTTCACCAGTCTCCATTTAACCCCTCCTCCAAGCCCCGCCTATGACTCTCTTTACTCATCCATCCCGGCACACTGTCCACCAATCACACACTGCGCTTCATCATTACGCCATCATGACATTTTCAGAGGTCTCCAGCCAAATAATCCAGAACGTAGGCTCGATATTCACCCCTGTAAATGGAGAATAGAGTGATAGTGAAAGCATCTTGCTGTGATCATACAGATATGAGTTATCCCGAGAAGGAAATTAAGTGAGTGCTTCAGTAACCTGCTATTTTCTCTGGTGTCTCTGAGCTTCATCCTCTGGTGCATGTATTGGGATTACAGTTAATGGTGTGTGTAGGCCTGCCTCAAGAGGGGTGGGGTGGGGGGTGGGGGGGCGCAGCCAGCACAGCGTGAATCACAGAGACATATCATGCAACCCAGAAAATTATCTGCTTCCAGGGGAGTATTCTGGATTCTGGGAAAGAGTGATAAACCCACTCTCTGTGTCGCTGTTCTGACTGGTTTAACTTGAAACTGCAGTCTTCCAGCAAATTCCATGAACTTTGTATGAATATTTGTTTACTCTGACCCTTACATTGTTCTTCTTCTACTGAGTCAATGCGATGCACAAAATGTAAACTTTGATATTGATTTTGCTTGCTTCCTCTTTTTTCTTGTCTAACACACACACTTAAAAATGTTGTTGTTTACTTTCAGTCAGAATTATCCAAAAAGATGTTTTAAGCCCCTCGGGTTGTCTCTGTCACCTACTCAACTTTTAGTTGTGTTTCCCTCTTTTAAGTGCCTCATCTTCTGTATGTGGGCGCGAAATAACTTCAAGATAACAAGGTAGAGCAGAACACAGCAAACAAAATCCTGCTAGTGCAATTATTGCTGCATAGTTTTGTACTATATTTCTTCTGCTAAGTGGAAGTAGCGTCAGTGTCAGATTTTCGGTGACAGATTTTCTTTTAAACAATTGTGGAGCATCATAGCACATATAATAAGGTCTAGGATCCTGGAACTTTTTATATTTCTCTTCCTCTTGTTGAGTATGTGTGTGCGTATACCTTGACATGTTACTGCTTTCATCTTTATTTTAACATCTACTGTCTGATCCAGATGCTTGTTTATCAGATACCCACACAAAAAAACTCCTTGTAGACAGACCTAAGAGACATCCTTACAAAGAAGTATATTGTAGAGGATATAATACAGTATATGAAGTTTATGATTTTTCCACCCACACTGGATAAATATGACATAATTACATTACACAGTTAAACCACTAGACTGATGTCTTTACATAGAAACATCTAGAAAGATGAAATCTGAGATAATGTGCCAGCAACAATAATGCGGGCCCTCTCTGTTTATTTCCCAACTGAGCGTCTCCTGAATTATCTTTATGGAGTCACTGTGCCTTTACTCCAAGTGTTTGCTCGTAATTAAAGATGGGAGATCTGAGGGAGTTAATCTTCCGAGCTTTAGTGAATGGAGGTGGGGAGTAGAGGTAGGTGGGAGGCAAGTACGGTCCGACCTCCCCCATTGCCTCTCATCTGGTTGGGCACGCCAGCCTGGCTTAAGTCACCTGACCTGCTCTCTGGCGTGCGTCCAAGCCTGCATGTGCACATACATGGGTAGACAAAGACATTCAAGTGTGACTTCATCATGAAACAAGCCAACACCTGTGGAAGCAAAATGACTCATAGTTTTAAGATCTGAACACACAATTCTTAGGTCTGAAAATGACTTCAGTAGTCAGGATGTTAAAACGAACAAACACACAGAATTTGATTCACGGTGATTTGTATTGTGGTGTGTTTCAGGCAAGGACAGTAAATCCCAGCTGATGGGATCAACAGGACTTACTGACCTGCAGGACCACGGACAGTGACACCTAGTGGACATGACTGGTGCTGAAACGACATATAATGTACTCTGTTAATTACAAAAATACCACCTCATACATAGCAGTGTTCAGCTAACAGCTTAAACTGCACCATACCTTACATGAGCTCTGACAAAACCTTTCCTGACTCAATTATTGGTTTTCAATGGTTGAATGCTGGTTGCCATGGTGTCATGGTGTATGGCAGGTAAATTATAACTCTTAATAAACAGTAGACGCAAGCTCTATCAGAGATATTGCGCCATACAATATTTTGACATGTTGATTCTTTGAGACCGAGACAAAATATGAGGAAGTGCTGAAAAAAATGACACACCCAGAACCAATTTAAAGCTGACAGAAAATATGTTTTTTTTTAATTTTTGTATCTGTAAGGTTAGATCTTTTTTTTTTTTTATCTTTTTGATTGTACTCTTGTCAGACCTTTGAACAATGAACATGAATCATATTTTCCAAAATAACAATGATCAGAAAATGAAAGACAAAACAGTCAGTGTTTGTTGTGAATGACGCAAGCCAAATATTTTTTACATTTTTTTTTAAGCTTTAAACCTGATACATATCTGCATTCAGAAGTGGTATACATTGAATGCAGACAGGCCAAATGCTGTATAATATGCCTGAAATGAAAGATTTTACATAAATAAGGTACTAAACTTTCTGTTGCCTTTCATCCATTTTGGAAATGGAAGTTTCCTCGTGCAGCTTTAATTGAGGAAAAATAAAAAATACAGCAACATCCTCATGACACAGCTGAGTGAGAAGAAATGTCGACAGTCTTGCTGAGTATAAGAAGCTTTTCACTGAATTGTGAGACACTGTATGCAGTACTCCGAAGGCACTTCAGCCAAATGATATGCCTCTTGCTCTTTCTCTCTTCCCCTCCTCCCTCCTCTTACAACTTGTGTGTTTTTGTCTCTCTGTCCAAGTGTTTACTCTGGCCGGAGGTTTTTCAGCGCTATCTCTTCCATCCTCTTCCATCCAAGTCCTCCAACTTACAAAACCCCCTTTTATTGTGGCACAAAGACAGCTATGTACTTCTTTGTGTCATGCTTGTTTCCCTGTCTCGCCTATGTTCTGGCAGTCTGCAAAACGCCCTGCTTCAACATTCTGCCCACGTCCCCCCACTCCTCCTCCAGACTGCAATAATGTGTCTAAATGCAGCTCAGCATGGCAGTGAATGGGGACTCTTTTCAATACCACCTGCCATTTATCTAACCCATGGCTGGTTACAGGTGGATGAGAGACAAAGCTCTGAGCTCAGATGTTTGTGACGGCAGGAAGGCCACGCTGCCTGCTGGGCCTCCGAAACAACCTTTCTGTGGCTCAATTTCACATATTGTGATAGAAACCGAATACCTGGTGTGTCTGTAACACTGTGTGCATGTGTTTGATGAGGTCACAGATACCTACTTGTTTCGCAGACAACTGAGCTTTAAAGACAGTACAGTTTGCTACAAAAGATATCTTGTCTTTCAGCATTAGTGACTACAGGATCATCTGAGTACAACTTCTCGTCTAAATCACATCAAAACATCAACTCAAGGTTGGCATGCAGTAATTGAATTTATAGGTTCCACTTTGCCATTAAGTCAAGGACATGAGACGTCTTCTATTTTTCAAAATCAGCAGCAGATGTTCGCTGTTTGTGCAAAGAATCATTTGAAAGAGTAATGATATTTTGATATTTTCCTCAAATGGTAGAAATTTCGCTTAAAATTCTATTATTTATTTTATTCTCCTCCATCTATCAAGCTCAATGTAAATCTCAATAGTCTGCTGGCTTCAGCTGAAGACACTGCATTGGCGAATGCAGGATATTTATTGTGTTTTTCTCATCCTGGCAAGAGGCATTTGTTTGGAAAAGCCAGCAGACTGTAGTGTGATTCATCTTTAATGTTTTTCTCAGAGATGAACCATAACAGGAGATAAGCTATGCTTACAGAGAAGTGAGAGAGACTCACACCATGATGGAACATTTGGATGCAACACTCAGATTTATCTCTCATAGGTCAGTCTGCTCTTACAGGTGACCATGAATATGGAAAGTGAATCGCCTTGTAAAAAAGGATAAAAAAGCAGTTTTGTGTTGCTTTGGGATGGACAATCAGTAAGACTCTCTCTCAGTCTTACACACAGCTCTCACTCTCCGCCTCAAGGGCCATCCTGACATTAGTAACAGTGATTTGATCTGGAAATGTGGGCTCACGAGCTCACAAGGCTCAGATGAAAGATACTGGAGGTGTTTTTTTTCCCTCTCATATAATCAAAGCTCTGATTAATTCATGTCATTCAAAAAAAAAAAAAATACTCAAAAGGAGTCTACAAAATGTTTAAATCTATCCCTTTCTCAAGACGTAATACAACATGTCTGTGTTATTATATTAAAAGTTGTCTTACTGATTTTCATTGATTTCCGGGGGAAGGTAATGCAATATATAAACGAGGTTTTTATTTGGCCAACAACGTGTGTTGCAGTTTGCTAAAATAATTGCAGAGGTCCCTCTCAGCCAGCAGAGGGCGGTTCAAACCACAGGAGGTTTTTTTTTTTTTTTTTTTTTTTCCCCTCTACCTAAAATGTATATACAATAATTACGATGAGACATCAGCGAAACCATAGCTGCACAATCTCAACACCTCACCGCGTGTCACCACTCGGAAATACCGGCGTCTGTGATTCACAGCTCGAGGGCAGTGAGTTTCTACCTCTAAACACGTGACCCCAAAAACATTTGAAAAGTCTTTGCTCTCTCCATACTGTAGGCTCTGAAAACAGATACCCTGCTTCATATTTCTATATAACGCGTTGCTCCTATGACACACTATGTCCGCCTTTCAGACAAGTATTAACAACGCATCACTTACAGTGGTAAGTGCACGTGGAGGGGGACGACGCTCCTTTGTCAAAACGACTGAGATGAAGGAGAGGTGTCCAAAACGCATCAAGGAGATTAACTCAGTGAAACCACTTTGCAGACTGCCGGAACACTGTAAGAAAAAAATAATACATGAATGTATGTTTCTATTTAGTCTCTGCGGAGTAAAATACGCGTCAAGAGCACAGCAGGCGGTTAGTTTGGGTCACTTTTGGCCTCGCGCGTTTCCTTCAAAATAAAAGCACAAGAAACCAAAACTTCTCCGGGCCACAGTACAAGAGTAGATAAAGTATTACAGTTTTATTCAAGGATAAATACACCAGTAAACGATAGGGTATGCTATATCGTTATTAGGACAAATAAAAGTTAAAACGTCATATAATTCTTGACTGCAGGTTATAGATGCAGGTGTGGAGATGAGTCTGAAGGAAGGGGGTTACTTTATAAACTACTCTGTAATGTTTAAGCCGGGAATTTAACCCGTTTGACTCGTTTTATTATGAAAATCACACAGAGGAAGTTATTAAAATTTAAATGACTTGATTCCACCAGTGAAGAGCAAAGCACTTGACTGTTATCCCGAACGGCCACAACTTTAATTTGGGGCGTAAAAACTGTAGCAGAAAAACGGTAAGCACGGTGTGTCTCTTGGCAGAAAGGTCACTTCCGCCAGCGTGAGGCTTGAACTCCGGGAGAAGCCCCGTGTAAATGGAGCTTATAATAGCCCTCCTGCAGACTCCGCCCACTGAGTTGTCCTGGGAAACACTAACAACTGTAAGAAAGTGCAGTCATTCCTCCTGTTTCTGAACAGGGAGAGTTGGGAAGGAAGAAGCCACGCCGCCGCTCATCCATTTCACTCTACAGTCCATAGAACTTTGCGAGAGGACAGTACGGCCCGCCGACTCCATCCATTTGCAGGATTATTACTATGTGTCCAAAAGCTGCCGCCGCTTCACGCTGAGCGTCATCTCCTGCCGCCTGAGGTAAGAGGAGCCTTTTACAATGTAGCCCGTTAAGTGTGGAGTAAGAACAACACCGAGGTGCTACTATGTGTCTCGCGGCGGACTTCTGGAGTTGGAGAAGTTTGGGCTTTGGCTCGGGGAAGCTGGGCTTTTAACATGTTGCTTGGTAGCCATGACATCCTCACTCAGAGCAGGGCCAGTGCGGGAGCTTCTCACGTTTCTGTGAACTCAGCGAGAGCGAGGAAGGACAAAGTCGTGCAACAGACATGTAAAAGGATACCGAGGCAGGCTACATTCATTTTTAGAGAAGAGCGCAAGACAGAAATGCAGGAACATCACTGAAAGCTCAGTGACGAACAAGAAACGGGCGCGTTCAGGCCAAACTGGGATATTGTAGTGATAAAGGAGTTAAAAAAAAAAAAAAAAAAAACTTAACATGGTTTAAAGACACGTGAAAACATTTCCGAAGTCATTCAGGTTTATGTAGATGAATGATGATGATTATGACTATGGTGTAAATCACCTTTATAGACTTCAACTCTATTGATGCATATCATTATAAATACTTCTATAGTTAGTTTTTTTTTTGGCAGAACTTATTGCTTCCACTTGAAATGAAATGTCGTATATAGATGAAGTTTTGCTTGCTCATACATTAAGCATTTTAGTAAATGATCCTTTCTATTTGTGTCAGAAAGTGTACCATCCAACAGCAGCTGATTTCGCCTCATGCTTTATTTTTGTGCTAGTGGGAGGGTCTGCACACATGTAAGGGAAAACAGTAGTCTACTAATTCATTTACACTCGCTTGACCTCACCCACTTAAACTTACTCAAAGGACCAGGCGCAGAAACATGGCCGCCATCCACTTTCCCATGTTGCAACACACCCTTTTGGTTTACTCTGGGGACATCGTGGACTTTGTCTTCTTCACCTCCAGGGTTACTTTCTCATGAAAATCACCACTAATCTGACAAGTGGCAGTGGTGGCATAAAGTTTGCCGTTGTAATACCCTCACTCACATCCACACTAATAATAATAATCCCCTTTTCACACATGTTGGAACTGCAGAGATTCTTAGATTTAACCTGTAACCTGAAAAAAAAAAAATCTGGACAAAAACTCCAGTGCCAGAATGTGCAGGAGGAGCTCAAAGGATGTGAGGATTTAGAGCCCTGTTTTATTACCTTCTCCCTCAAAGAAGTGGCTCTTTATCTGCTGTCAGAGCAGGTGGATGACAAATACTGGACACAGTTGTAATCACACGCTGACAATAGTGGCATGACCCTCGTGATCACAGGTTCTCGCTCTTAAAATGCTTTGTGACAAGCATCCATCGTGCAGGCTGAGGTCAGTCGGTCATGGATGCTTTTTAATGCGGGACTGGCCTGTAAATCCGAGTCAGTGCCATTGTATAAAGGTCAAGAATTCCTATCCTTGTATCAAGGTCTGCGTAGGAAGTGACCATGTTGAACTACTTCACCGCACTTTTTAAAAGCTGTGACTGATTTACACTATAATTTCCCATACTTTGCTAATATTTAACTTTTAGAGGGAACTTTACTTGAGCCAAACTGTAAATTGCTGCTATCTACTTCTGCACTGATCTGCTGGTGGCTAATGAGCAAATAGGGAAATGATACTACTGAACTCTTAAAAATCATGATCACTATGTTGTCAGAGAAGCCGATATAGCTGTCTCTTTGTACAGCTGAAACTCTAAAGTAGAGTAACAGTAAATGAGCGTGTGGTCTATCAATCTGCAGCTGAATTCTTAGATTGCCAGCGGTCCCAAACCAGTAAACATCCACACGGCATAAACAATTGACACTTCTATTCACTCAACTAAGACTATCAGGAGAGGACTCCACAATGCTTCCACTAAACAAAAGCTTATTAGTGCGCTGTCTGTGTCTCTTCCAGCTAAGTTGAGGCTCGCTTGCGAGGCTGTTCCAGTCAGAAATATGTATTTAGCTCCAGTATAAGAGACAAATGAAAGAGGATCGGTCTCCCATTTAGGGTACTGTAAATTACCATGAGGATTCTGCTGGCTCCAAGCTGAACCCAGCCAATTTCTCATCTTCACAAACCCCTTAATTTAATGATGATCGAGGATAAACACAGTGTCAGCCTTGTAATTACACCGTATTTACTATTGAATGGGCACATTAAGAGGAAGTCTTACAGGTACGAGTTCATGATGCAGCTCTGCCTCAGGGCTGGGTTTTTATTTGCCTGGGAGGGCAACCGCTGAATTCCCTGCTGATATTCACAATAAAGCCTTGACTTAGTTTTTGTTAAGACTGGAATCACTGGAATCCTCTCAGCACGCCAAACAGCAGCCGCACTCACTGTTCCAAAACAGCAGCCATCTCTGCAGCTTGTTCAAACTTTGTGCCTCAGAGCAGTGTCTCATTTCTCCTGGGCCTTATTGGGCAAACTTTGTTGTTAATTTTACAGTGCCAGTGGTGTTGCAAACATCTGCCAATACAGGCTTTCTACAAAAAAAAAAAACAAAAAAAAACATGGCCAACTTTGCCAGCTGTTAAGTTTGTGAATTACTTATAATTTTCTGGTGTGAATATGTGCCACAGGGAGATAGAAGTCTGGTTAGAAATGCATTGTGTAAGCAAGAGGATGACTGGGTAAGATCGTAAATACAGTCATATGTCTGATCAAATAACCGTAGTTCATACCATCCATACTATAATTTGTATAGTAACAGTCAAATAAATGTTTCCCAGAGAGCGATTTGTGTCTTTTTTTTTTTTTTTTTTGGTACATTTCAACAGTTTGATTTGTGTTCAAATCATCATCTTTCTGATCATTTTTTAAAAAGTTATTTGATGGCCGAATGACAGCCGTTAAGACGTTCGCTGTCAAGGCTCTGTGAGACACGTGGGAGGAAACAAATCACGGGTGAATCAGGCAGACGTCACATTCCCACGTCTCTAGTGCGGGATGTCATGGCTTCGCTTTCCCACAGCGGGAAGAAGCCGAAATGTCCATCTTTACATGCCCTCCGCTTACATAGACAGAACAAAACATTGCAAACACAAAGCAAAGCGCTCAGAGATGTTCAAAGATACCACAACTGGATAGTCAGACAGATGAGCTGGGGTATCACTGTTGGACTTAAAGGTGTCTGGAGGAAGTACACATACTGAAATGTAATTTTAGTATGTATACACAAGTTTCTCTTCATTCCTACCTGTGAATGCAATCCATTTGCAGGCATTATGTGGTGTATGTGTATGTCTGGTGTAAAGTCGGTCTCTTTTCATTCACTTAGTTTAGAACCTGTGGTGTGGAGATTTCATACTGAATCGCGGGGCATAATTTCTGTTTTTTTCATGTACTGTAAAGATGGGTTTTGTGGTAATAGGCTGAATCAAAAAGGAGAAGGTTTAGAGTAGCTCAGGTGTCTATACTGGCAGTGAGCTGTTTTTGTATGTGTCACCTATAATAATCCGATTCTTCTGTATTCTCGACATTGTGGCTTGTTATAATGGTTTTACATTTTTACTAATTTCAAAAGAAGTGACCTTGTTCCTTTTAATAATAACAAGGCGTAAACAACATAATATTCCTTGCTTGTTTGGTACTACACGCGATATAAATAAATACATGAGAATCTACATCAACATGTGAAGTATCCCAAAGGTTTCCTGTAATTAAATGGTTGAGCAGCTGTTAACCATATTTCGCAGTGGTCTAAATGCTTTTGCAATGGCCTTTCATCAACACCAAAACACCGTCTTTGGCCTTGAACCATTGTGTCAGTAACAACCAGTTCCAGGTTTTCTACAGTTCCATAACACTGTATGTTTCATTGACCAGTACTATTTGTTGAGAGGAGGTGGTTGTAGTTACCTGCCTGCTCCAAACCACAACACTGTTTCAAAGAATATGTTTAGAAAAGCAGAGGCAGGACAGTTGGAGTTGCATAGACACCTGACATGTGGCCTATAGGCTCCGCCTCTCTCCTCTGACATCAGGGCTTTGATCTGCCTACTGTCTGTGTTAGCACAAAGCCATATTTAGCCCAGTGTAATCAGTGTGCTGAGAGCTCACATGCCTGCTACTGAGGATACCTGCGTTAGTATAAACACACCTGCCCTCTCTGATGGACTCAAAATGAATTTAATGTGCACCTGAAGGAGTCTGCTCACAGCCGTCGTCATCAAACAGACGGTGGGTAAGGTTTCTCCTGACACCTTCATGTGCGGCTTAGTTAACTGACACAAAAGTATTTAATTTGCTGTTTAGTTTCAGGTGACAGAACTACAAGAAAATTAAACAAGCATAGCTTGTATGTGTTATATTACACTCTGAAACATTGATTCTGAAGGTTTTCTTTCTTGTTTTGCTTTTGATAATATTCCCCAGGGCAAAGTCTGTTTGTGATGCACCTACTGCACGTAGCAACACCTGCCTTAGTGATAAACCTTAATGGTTTTAATAACAACGTGTGTGACCATGTGAGTTCACTGTTAAATTAAGGCGTAATTAAGCTGTGCTAATGGGAAATGATATATCTCAGCACACACATGCTCTTTTTAAAAGGTTTGTCCATCTGTCCGCATTACATTTAAAATAATTTTTCTCAGCTACGTCAAGTCAGGTTTGAAACTCTATGCTGTTGTAATTGAGATACTGCTGATGCAAATATAGTGGATGCATCGTTGAACTTATGGTTCTTGTTATGGATGAATGCCTACTATGTAAATCTTCACATGAAGTTTTAATAGATGTTAGCTAATAATACAGTGTTATCTGTTCCGCAGTTTAATGTAATGCCCCATTTAATGTTCTTTGACAGGCAGTACTTTGTGCTTTAGGTGGAACTACTGCAGCAGATATCACCTTTTAAATTTGTATAAAATGTAGTTCTAAGTCTCGATGACATGTATTTATTCATTTCCTTGACAAATGGAGCATTGTTCTGGGATGAGTTACTTATACAGGGAATCGTGGGGGGAAGTTAGCAACCTATGTACATCAGGGAATTCAGTTTCATAAACTGCTACAGATTTTTAAGTTTTGCACTTCTCTAAATCTTGGCAGGTTTTGAACAATTTTAAAAGAAACAGAGAGTGAATCAACATTGTTATGTGTCATTTTGTTGAAGTGCAACTGTTTGGAAAGACCCTGGAGAGGTCAACAGTGCATCACAGGGAAAACACACAGAATGACATGCATATTTTTGGGCAATTTAGAGTTTCTTATTGACCAAACTTGCATGTCTTAATTTCACACTGGAGGAACTAGAGCTGGGATTCAAGCCAGGCCCTTGGTGCAGTGTGATAAATATGCCATACTGCGTGATATAACACAAAAACCCACTTACAGACGTATTGCACATGTTGAAACATTACCGTGAAAGCTACTTTGTTTGAACTCCAAAACAATACAGCATGTTGAGCAGCATAAACCTAAAAATGCACATCAACCATGCAGTGGGGGTAATATTAATCTGATGAGGCCTGCTGTGGGACGGACAGTAGCATCGCTCAGGATTGTACAGGCTAAACCTCTTACTTTCCAACTGGGACTAACAGCTACTCTCCTTTCTTAAAACTCTGCAATCCCCCTGTCTGTTTTCTTGACTTCTCGGCTCCTGTTTTATCTTCATTTCAACGTCAGCTCTGATATTTACATGCTACGGTTGACCAAGTGCAGCAAGTTGACAGTGAAGTGTCATATTGATTTTTTGTCCTTTTTTTTTCACTGGTGTTTTGCTTCTGTGTGGTAAATGCATTGAAATCCACATCACTTACCTGTCACAATCTTGTCCAAGGCCGTAATGCGAAGTGCAGCTTCAAGCAGAAGACAAGCAGACATTGCCCTGCTGATTTTGCAATGATGTGTTTATACATTTGCACTCATGCAAAGGCATATAGGGTACATATCCTTCTGCAGGTTTCTGGGCCATATTGAATTTTACAGTATACACATTTTATCAGATTCCCATTATACCCTGTAACAGTCGCTATCTGTATGAGTCTAGACCTGTTTTTGCTGAAGATTTCACCATACCTTAAATGCAGCAGCAGCCCTCTTGTTTGCTTAAAATGTCTACAAAGCACCTCCATGGCTTCGTGATATGGAAACAGAGGGGAAAGGGGGGGCATCAAACCTGGGGCGGAGAGCTGATCAAGGCCCAGGCACTGATTACAGGCCGGCCCCCAGTGTGCCTCACAATAAGATAATGCTATCTGGGCCCACAGGTATTTGGTTTCAGTGGAGAGGGTAATAACTGTCACCAAACACTGAGGAGACCTTTCATCCCCCAGCCTTGTGTTGTCAGCCAACGTTTGTGTGCAGTCTCTGCACAGAGGCCGCTTTTGTGTGGCAGGGTGAGGTCGCGTCACCACGATGGCCTCATATCTGTCCGTAGAGACAATAGCAAGGTTTGATTAAATCAAACAGGCGTGACTATCTAAATGGTTGTCAACATGGTGTGCCCAACTTACTGTGGTGGCGTTGTTCATGAGGTGACGTAGCCCTGACTAATTTAGCCGTGCCCTAGAGAAGCAGGGCCGATAGCGAACCGCAAAAAGAACAACACAAGAGTGCAGCACGTACTTTGGTCGCTCTCGGCTTTTGTGCTGTAGGTGAATGCAGTCGGTAAACTTCGCGTTGCACTCGTAGCCCAGTAACTAGTGGTTAACCGAGGAGTGGTGGGCCTGAGAGGTTAAACAAACGTCTGAGTTAAACATCAAACCCCACACAGCCAGTGTTCACTCTCCCACAGCGAGCAGCATTTGTAGACTTTGATTTCAAATGTGTTAATTTCACAAAACATGAAAACAGGCAGCTGACAAAGTGCCGGTGAATTCTTCCAGAATGATTTGGCTGTCAAAAGTTGTAGTTTGGGTGATAACTGAATGGCCGATATTTCATATTGGAATATTATTAGGACAGAAAATGCAAACTAACTCCTTCACCTAAAATATTCATCATTCAGTCTCTACTTTTACAGCATGTTTAAAATGACAAAGCATTTTCAGTTTCTATAAAATGTTATACACACGAGAAAGACTAAAAGAAAGACTAAAAAAGGAGGTATGATGGAGATCAAAGTGTTGGACAGGTTTTTTGAACGCAGTCTCTCACCGGGTTTTAAATCTTTCTGGCACCATTACCTGCCATTTGGTGGAGGTTTTTATCCAAAGCTCCTTAGTGTACCGTGAGGCCTTACATCTAAGGAAGAGTAAACCCCTAAACCTGGCAGTTTGTTCAAGACTCTTAATGATGTTGCATATAAATGGACATCATTAAGAGTCTTGAAGAAGCACGGTGCACTAGTGTTGTGGTTTGGACAATGCATGCAACGACTGCTACTTCCTCTTAAGAAGCAGTTCAGATAATTAGAAAACCGATAGAATTATGACTGATTTTGATGTCAGTACAAATACAAATGCATTTAAGTGATGTTCTGATCTTTGGCATATGTATGTATGTCAGAGTAAAATTGATAATTGATATTAATTATTAATTTCTGAAACGAATGAAGAAAGAGAAAAAAGAGAACACGGACTGAAAAGAAAGGTATCCAGGCAAGCTTGTCCTTATCTGGTATCTGTGAGAGAGTTTTGTCTGCGTAGATGAGGTACACATTCACTGCTGCCCCACCTCTTGAGACTCTAGTCTCCATTGTCATCATCGAGCCCTGGTGTTGGATGACATCTCAGGTCTATATTGGGCTTCTGTCCCTTTTTACAGGTATCTCCATGTCCTTGACTGCAGCTTTCTCTGCACAGCCAAACGCAAAAGGCTTTATGAAGAAGGGGCCCCAGGTAACTGTTGTCCCCATTTCCATTCTTTAGGTTAATTAATGGCCAGTGGGAGACTTTCATCCTAGAAAGGTTGTTGCATGAAACTTTAAGGCAATACAAGGCTAAGGTAAAGTCGTGTATGTATGATGTATAACCTATTTATTTCAAGTATTTTCAGTGGATTTTGCACACCATACAGTAATGTCAGCTGCTATGCTGGGATTTAGGGCCTGTGTCCACAGGCAGCTGTTTTTGTGCTGGTCGTGTCTATTTTCCATACAAATCCTATCCTAAATTCAGCGTTTACAGCACACAGTGTCCTTGGTGCAAAAACGCCTTCACTGCACAGGGTTTTTTTGAGTTGAAAAGAGTTCAACTTTTGAAAAGGCACTACGCTCGTCAATGTCACCTCTCTCTCACCAACCAATCAAAATCAAGAAAGGGGCGGGACTTACAATATCAACACTGTCAACAATGATGGAGAATTTACTGACCTCCTGGTTATTTATGATCTAACACTGATTGATTACTATAATCTGTAAGTGACCTTGTTTGTAACCATGGCAACAATAAACGTTAGTAAGCAGTGCTGTGAAAATAAGGTTGTGGGCACTTGCAGCGCAAAAAAAGCTGCCTGTGGACACAGGCCTTTAAATGTCATGCTTAATGTTGAGTGCTGAAGTAAGGCCTTGTCTTTGTTCTTTTTTCATCCTTATTTTGGCCTGGCTAAACGGTGCCTTCACTGGCATGTGGCTCCTTTTAAGCTTCAGGCTCCCAATTTCATGCAACATTCAGTCAATGATTTCATTTCAGAATTTTCCACATTCAGCTAAGAACAAATAAGAAATAAAAGACACAACAAATAAAAAGTCAATAATGTCTGAAGCGGTTAAACAAGAACCATACGTTAAATCAGGTGTGTCCACTATCCTTGTATCATAATCTGAAATGTTGGATTCTGGCCAAGTGAATGTTTGTGTCATGTGCATGTGAAGAAATTCTCTCAAGGCGTAGCTGAGATATCGAATTCATAAGAATGGAGAGACGGGAGGTCACATAGAAGTTGACCTTTGACCTTTGGCCACCAACATCTTCAGTTCGTCTTTGAGTCCAAGTGAATATTTGTGGTAAATTTGAAGATGTTCTCTCAAGCTGTCCTTGAGATATTGCATTTAAACGTAATTGGGAGTAACCAACAACAAACCTTGTTGAATGTGATCAGTCTAAACTTTCCGATATTGATGCCATATTGTTGATAAGATCAGTAGAGAGCCA
>JAPQRN010000018.1:10635942-10652886 GCA_037367275.1 Coranthus polyacanthus
ATGAAAGGGGTGTATGCAGGGGGAACGTCCTCTGCTTAAAGGCAATGACAAATGAAGGATAACAAATAAAAACATTCAAATAAACAATAGTGATAGAACATTAAGTAGGGCTTTTTTTATCTTTCTCATTTGTGTAGTTCTAAATAAACTCAGTTTGATGACTCTGCTTTATCAGACACTGATGTTACATGATATTAAAACATCAAACAACATCAAACAAACAATATTTTTGTTACCGTTTGTCTGTCTGTAGGCAGGATTATGCAAAACTGCTGTGATGCTTTTCATGAAACTTGGTGGAAGGGTAGGGCCAATATGAACGCATTACATTTTTGAGCAGATCCGATAAAATTGGTGGATTATTTATTTTTTTTTATATGGGTTTTTAGTTGAAATAGTGGAGCGTAGGGCTTTGGCATTATGCACTCTCACAGTCTCTTTTTTTCATTTTGTTTGATTTATTTTTTATGTTTGATTTAACTTTCATTTATCTATTATCATTTTTATTCCCCCTTCAATTATCTCCTTTTCATTATAAAACTACCATTCCCTGAACCTTTTACTTTTTTTCAAACTAACTTGCTTCTTTTCCCAGGATGCCTCTTTAAATTGACAATACATTTGCCAGCTGCAAGTAAAAGATATTAAAAACTAGACACCCCTCTTGGGCTTAGGAAAAAAAAAAAAAACATGGAGAGAGATTTAATTACACATATTCAACTTCAGATGAGGTGCCCGAACTAACTAGCAGCCACTTAATCTGGCTTTACTGGTCAATTAAGCTGCACTAGCAACCTGGCAGAAAGATGGAGGTGTGTGTGTGTGTGTTTATCCATGAATCTCCATTATTGTCTTGTGTATCAAGGGGAGAGTTGAATGTTTTATGGTGTCATTAGGAGTTCGAATGATATATGCGGCTGATAATGGACTTTAATTAAATCAAGTCTGCTGCTCTTAGTGTTGCTCACTTCGGCTGAAATGAAGTGGTAGTTTGATTTTATTGCATGCATCATTATTGTTGTCGTCGAGGCTATGATGGTTTTATTATTACATATTATATGCTGTTTTTAAAGTCTATTCGACTTGGCGGCAGAGTTAAATACTGTCATAAATAAATGAAACACAAATCCTCGGCATATTCTGTTAATTAAGGCCCAAAAATGATCTGTTTATTTGATTGGCGCGTTGGCTTTAATCCAGAAGTGACAATACCGGCCTATTGTTCAAGACAGACAGGAGACAGACAGAGGTAAGCTATGGTTTTATCAGCCTATAAATGTGTAAAGCTCTGTTGTTTACTGGGTCACTGTGAATTGTGTAGTGGTTTAATTAGGGAACACTGCTGTGTTGCCAAGTTGTGACCTGGACTGGCATGTCAGCTACTGGATCACAAAGTGGCGGCATACGCTCTCTTTCACTCTCTCTCATTTCTTTATTTGTCAGCACGGTTCTTTCTGTACTTATGCCTGCGTTTCTCCACCTCTGTCTCTTCCTCAGACCTGGACCCTCAGGAGACCCTGTTGCATTTTTCAGCGCGTAGAGGTCTCTTTCAGGTTACGCAGTTCTTGCTAAAGCAGTCTGGAGCGAGAGAAGCCTTGAAGTTGGCCAACAGACAAGGCCACACTCCCTCTGCCATCGCAGCGTTGCGAGGACACGACTGCCTCCATGAGTTCCTTATCAAGTAAGCACTAAGCTCATGTTGTGATGAGTTTTGTAATCAAAGTATGATAAAAATGCAAAATGCAACCTGTTTGTTTATTGTAAATATCCATTCTAAATATGTTACTCCAGTCATTGCCTACTCGTGGTGTTTTATTTTAATAAAAAGTATTTTTATTTTATTTATTTCTATAAGTAATGCACATTGACACCCTTAGAACTGCTGTTTATTTCTTATTGTTTGTTGACAGTGCACATAAACCGCATGTAGGTTTAGTAAAGAAAACAATTATGTCATCAGTTTTTGCTTTAAGTTCATGTAGACGGACACAATTTGATTAGAATCGTGAATTGTCCATAGCATTGCAAAAAAAATCGACATGTGCTTTTTGGTCAGTCCTAGTTTCAGCTAAGACTGCTGTCAGACAGTATGTCCACACTGTCTCCACACTGTTCGACAGTGTTATAAGCTCAGAGTTTCAGTAAACATTGCTCTGGTGTTCTGTACAGTCAGTATATCAGAGAACAGATGACAGGGTTCCTCCAGGCCATTTAAACCAACATGGTTTGTCTGTTGTCTTCATAGAACAATACACATATCTAAAGAACATCACCACAAAACCACACTGCAGTCTAGCTTTGCACTTTCAGCTGTAGTCGGATAGTTGCGGCAAATTAAAAAGTTGTGGGCTGCCAGTATTGTTCTATTGGAATCCAGAGAGATGGGAAACTATTCCACAACACAAAAACCTTATTAGTACCTCGCAACCACATTTCACTATGTGTAACTCTACTTTCATCCACACACACGACAATTTTCTGTCTACAGAGCTTAATGCCAGTAGATATATGTGTTTTGTTTGCAGTTGTCAGGTATTATCCCTCTTAATGCTTTCTTTTTGAGCGACTAGTGAGGTCAAATTCTTCTGTAGTGAAACATTAAACTGCAGAGAAAACTGCTTTTTGTTAAATGAACTGAGACATCGTTCAAAGAGGAAATGGTCCTTTTTTAGTTGTTTTGCTTATCTACTGCGAAAACAGTTTTCACTTAGCTCAAAATGAAGATGTCACAAACTGAAAGACAACTACCACTTAGTGAGCTCACTCATAGTTAAGTGTGCACTGAAGTTGCTTTACAACAGCTCCCACTTTATGTGTTGGTAATTACATTTCTCTCATGAAAAGTGAAGTCACTTGCAGCCTAGCTGGTGACCTCAGCTGCCAGACCTTGAAGCTAAAGCAACCCACCCAGGATTACGCAAACAGATCCGCCTGGCTGGGAGGTGTCTCTGCTTTACAGAACTATCTTTATGAACAAAAACACTGCGCATACTTTTACCTTAACACTTAGAGCACACACAGCAAAGGGAGTGAAATTTTTTTGGAAAGCTTATCAACTAGGAGTGGTTTTTAGGTAGGATATCTTAAGATGTTTGAGCCTGCTGCAGACACAGGGAAGAAAAATACATTTTTGGTTGACTGGCTGCAGCATCTGGAAGGTTTTAACATGAACAGCAGCTCTATAAGTTGCTTAATTACCTGCTGAGCTAAAAAACTAGCATGACAAACATAGGTTTTGACTGATGGTCTTTCCTACTCTGGAGATGAAAAATCAGCAATGTGCGTGGATTGCTTAGGGAAAGGGGGAGTATGGATCAGCTGACATCACTGTTAAAGCCCTCTCATGAAAACACTTCTGTGTTGTGTTAGCCAATCACACCACGGTCCCTTCGAGATGATCTAAGTGTTTATTTCACGGCAGGGCTGAGACAGACACAGAGACGGGCAAAGGGACTGAGACTGTCCAGGCGATCTCTACAGATGCCCGGGTAGTTTGCCACCTCCCCAGTCTGAACACACACACTCTGACGCTGAGCATCTTCCCAGGCCGTGACCTGCCAACCCTTCAGAGGAGTGTGGAACAGCTGCTGCACTTGATATGTCATCTCCATGCCAAGGTGAGTCACACCACCCTGCCCTTTCAGCACACTATCTCTACTCGTGTTGGCTTCAACCAGGAGCACGGTTGCTGCTGAACATTGTTAGATTGTTTGTCTTTTCACTGCCCTCATTTTTTTAACCTTCATGCTGAAGTTTGTATAACCAGTGGAACACCTTATGCAATCACAGAGTTGGCAATTGATAAGAAAGCTAATGTTCTTCCCTCCTCCTTTTCTACATTCTGTAGGGAGTTTCTGTACTGGAGCTGCAGTTTGATTCTCTGCACACAGCTGCCGAATGTTGTGAGGGTGTAGTAACTGAGATAACCTGTCTGGAGCGACTACAGCTGCCTGCTATAGCACCAGAGTGCCTGGATAAAACAACTCAAGGGAGTGGGATTGAAAATTGTTCAGGAGAAAGCAGCAGAAGTGTGGATTGTGGACATGATGAGACTGGGAATGCAGAAAGCTTGTCTCTGAGTACTCCAGCATCGGAACACCCCCAGGAACATGGCCTCAGCCCCCTGGAGAACAGGGTGTGTCTCAGTTCAAACACTGGGAGAGATTACTGCCAAACGGAGGAAGAGGGAAGGGAGCAGCCTGTTGTTTCCACTCAGAGTTTGAGTTTGTGTGACAGGAGTGAAGGAGCACAGAGTGAGGCAGAAACGGGGAGCCTCACTGTGGGAATCCTGCCTCCAGCAGCATGTGGTAAACAGGCGGAGGAAACTGATAGAGGCGAGGCTGTGATCCGGGAAGGACAAGAGGCCGCAGAAGGAAAGGACGGATCTGAGCAGGAAGCAGAGGACAGCGCAGGCAGGAGGACACAGGAGGAGCAGGAAACCAACTCTGCAGATCCAATAAGATCCAGAGGCGCCACGACAGCTTCAATCATGGGCCAGTCCCCGTCGATGGAAGGCTCTGACATATCAGACACAGACTCTGAAACAAAGGAATGCTCCAAAGAAGGAGAGGAAACAGGGAAGGACTGTGATGGACTCTCTTCAGGTGAGGAGAAAGCAGAGACTGAAGGGTTAACAGACCCTAATTCAACCCCAGGGGACCTACTAAACCCATCACTGATAGGCTGTGGTGATGTAATCGCAGGGGTACAGTCTGAATCTGCTGTTCCATGTCTCTTGATAGAGGGCCTCCATGAGGGGGAACCTCCTCCAGACATAAACAGCCTGGAACAAAACCAGGAAACAGCTGGTAGGGATTACACTACAGAGCAGCAGTGGGGCTTGGCTCCAGACACTGGTTGTCATTCTGGGAATTGTAGTGGAATATCAAGTAGTAAAGAGCTAGATGTTAAATGCACAGATGAACCTTCTACAGTACTTGCGGACGATGTAAAATGTACAGGTTTGCCTACAGATGAACCTGACCACCTGGAAGAAACATCTCTTACTAATTTTCGGACCGTGGAAGATACACATAAAGATCAAGTCAAATGTAAGTCATCACATGAAATCTTATCCAGCTCATGTGAGCTAAATGCTGATCTGGATTCAGGGATGATACGTGGCCTCTCCAGTGATGAGGATGGCAGTTTCCAATCAGTTGGAAGCTCCACAACAGAAATCTTTCACCTGACTCGGGATAATACCAGCACAGGAGAGCTGGACCTTATTCATACCGAAAGAGCAGAACTGTCTTCTGCAGGATTGAATATGGAAGAATCAAATGATGAGACACCCTATGACAGCAATAAGGACTCACTCACTGTGGATGCAGGGCTCCCCTTGGAGCCTGGCACCGTCAGTGCATCAGTGACGGACCACAGGCAGACTGGCACAGAGCCCGAACCACAACTGTCACCCAGCCTTCAGACAATGGAGGCATTGATTCCTGAGGACACAGGAGAGAAACCGACCCCAGAATGTGCCAAAGAGGATCTGTCATTAGGTCCAGTTTTGTCAGAGTGTGGGGGTGCTTTAGCGATAAAGGTCGATGAAAGTGAAACTGTACAGCCGAACAGCTCGGACCTGAATTCGGGGATTGGGCGCTCCACATCAGAGGTCATCGGTCCATGTGTTTCAGAAGCTATTTGTTTAGTTAGGGAAGGTGTTCGAACTTTAGAAAGCAGTGAAACTTCCGCAGAGGAGAGTGGAAATGTGCTACAGAAACAAAGGCAAGATAATGCAGAGTTGACAGCAGAAGAAAGGCCACCAGATGAAGGATTGAGGCTGTCACAGAATCACATCGCTGCGTCGTCATCACAGGTTGTCAGTCCAGTGTCAGATACCGTGGACATCATTTCAACCAGAGCACATTCACCCCTTCCAAACAACGATGTGACCAGTGAACCTCCTGTTGAGGAAGGCTTTTCTCCCAACACTCCTGACACTGTGGACGGAGCCTCAGAGAGCCAAGAGAGTCTAATGCAAGGTGGGCTAACACTGATTTATTTCATTCCACGTTCAGGTTTATTCTAGTCACACACGCTCACATACATCATAGGACAGTATGTTTGTCAAAGTCTAATTCTTAAACAAATATGCTAAATCAGATTCAGTCCTCCTTTTGTGATAAATGGCAACAGCTCCACAAAACTAAATGCAATATAGCTCAGTTTTATTCCTATCTTTTTGTGTTACATTGGTTTTTTTTGGTGCCAAATGTCATTTTAATGCAGATTTAGCACTTTATACACTTTATATTTAAAAGAAGAAGTTTAAACAAAGTGTAATAATAACATTGACGTGATGGCACAAAAATGTTGCCACATCAGTTCACTCTATGACACTGGAGTATACTGTTACGCAACAGCAGATACTGAAGCAGTTTATATCTTTGATACCTCAGGCCATGTAAAGTCTGACAACACTTCTATATTCATATGGTTCCTGTTAGGCTCTTTCACACATGCACACTCCTGCTACAGCATATGTCAGCAGGCGCAGTCACATTCTCAGTCCATGTGACTAAGTCTAAGACACACAGCTAGAAGGCTGGGCTCTCTAAAACAAACATACACAAGTCAGTTGATCTGTGTATGGAACAGGAAGTGAGACTTGAGTTTGAAGCTGCAAATACGAAGTGAACTTCCAGCGCTCCTCTGTCGGCAATTTTCACTCATCAGCCATAATTGTTCTGGACCCAAGTCCAATAAAAAAAGGTCAAGGGCAAGTCGGTGTGTCACACAGAGAGCAGGGCATCATTATGAATGAAGGGATATATTTACAACCTGACAGTGGCCGAGAATCAGGTAACATCCTGAGGCAGAAACAACGTTAAATTTCTTTCATGATTAGAGCTGTGTAATGGCAATAATCTGGCCATATAATACATATCATGATACAGTTGTTGCAATTCAATATATTCTGATTGTGGTGGTCAATATGGACTTAAAAGGACGCTTTAACCATTTACAGTTCACAACATTAAGTTTACGTAAAAGAAATATCTTTTTGTCAGAACAAACCACCAATACATAAAATGTGATTTCAATAGGTTTCCTTTTTCGCAGTCAGAACAGTGGGATCAGTGCATTTATCACAGTCCTTGTATAATTCACAAACACAACACAACATGAACCGCTGTCTGCCACAAATCTTTATATGTAAACCACTGGTATTAAATTAAAAATAAATAGTGTTTTCAAGAATCAATACAGTATTTCAAGACGTATCTGATACTCAAGTGTATCAAGATTTTTTCTTACATCCCTAGTTTCCAGTAGATGTTTAAAAGAAAATAAGAACTCAGACGTTTTTCTGCTTTTTTAATTGTGAATTATTTGTGCAATTACATAAGCCTACTGAGATAAACTATAGTCATTACACCTTTTAGTTTTAGTTTCTGCTCAGAGAATCAGAGAATATTTAATTAATTAACATTAAAATAGCTTCTTCCCTCGTTCTAAAAGAAAATAAAAACTCACTTCACCGCATTATCGATCATACAGTCAGTCATTATACAGACTCAGTGCTACATTACTGTTGTAAAGAAAAACACTCTATCTGAAACATAAATGTCAGAAGTTTCTTTTACTCTAGACACATGCTATTGATTTGTGCATTTGAAGGATTTGTTATTGAACTGATTGCATTGTGTTGTGTGCATTTCTCCAGAGGCGGATGTCATCAAGTCTGAAGACACTGTAAATGCTGCAGGTGAAGAAGAAAACGGCACAGCAGAGGAAGACGTTTCAATGGTAAGCTCCAGATCAGCTATCAATGCTCCTTTATTGTATAGATAAGTGTGATTAACACAATTCATTATTTGCTAGTGACTTTAAAAGTCCCTAAGAAACCTTTGGCATTTAAAGATGAGATGAGCAAAGTCAATCAACCTCAGATCCCCCGCTAGAACGCTAGAACGCAGTGTAAAAACATGCTTATTGCAGTTTTCTACCAGTTGTCCGTTTACGCACCGAATATTGTATCTGTGTGAACCTGTGACATAAAAGACTGATCAGCTGCTTGTTTCGTGTCATCGTACCGTGATGACTTTGATTCACTCGTCTCAGTCACTGAGCACATGGATGCGATCTTTGAAGCATTATCCTGAAATGTTGCTGACTGACAGATTCCTCAGCAGCCATAGACTGGAGTGGCTTTGCTTATTCCTGGGTTGCGGTCTAGGTCGGTGGCTTGTTCTGAATGCCAGATGTTTGACTACAGCAGGACATGGACACTGCAGGAGGCTGGGGTCGCCAGCAGAGGGCGATGCAGCCCAGTTGCATTAGTGGAACTTTCTCTCTTGACCAGATAGAGAATTTAATGACCTGCCATTCGATCCTGTTGACATTTCCTGTAATTTAGATGATGAACAGGAAAGTTGGAGCCATGCTGAAGAATGGTCTACTACATCAACATACTGATTTCAAAACTAGAAATGAGTAGTGGTATTTATAATAATAATTATGACCTTATGATAATCATTACTATCAAAACCAGTGCAAGAACAAAATAGGTTTCTGGTGAGTAATACCTAGTGCATGTTAAATAATATGTAATAATATGTACAGGAAAAGATTCAATTCAATGCCATTTTGAACAAAGCAAATATTTTAATGGCATCGGCTGCCGATTATTTCATGTGGCCGGTAAACAAAACTGAAAGCAGACACATCTGCATTCAAAATTTACAATAAATGCATAACAAATAATGCAGACATAATGTTCATAAAGGTACACAATGCAGCATTTCTCGCTTGTGTTTCGAAACAGATCTCTCTGCTCAGAAAATGAGGCAGATAGATGGCTGAGTGAGAAATAGACTGAATGGGAGAGCGAGCGGCGATGGCGAGAAAAAAGCAGTGAAATAGAAATAACTAACAGTAACAATAAGTGAGAAGAGCAGAATGAACCGGAGACGTTTAATTTTTATGTTGTTCCGCCCACACAGAAGGGTTATTATTGTATGAATCTATATAGTGTTTTTAAGGAAAATGTGACATACTTTGCCTTTAAACTACATATAATTTATCTGTGGTTTAGCCTTTTCTGTTATTGTGTGTGTACATGCTATGTTACAGTGTTACATTATGTTTACCAGATCAGCAGACACTCTCAATAAAGATTAGACACCATCTGGGAGTAATGGTGGCAGTCATTGAATATGATATTATTCCCTGTCAAGCAGGATTCGAAAGCGGCATCAGTTGCTGATGAAAAGAAATCCGCTATCCTGATTAATTATTGCAGGGGGCAATTGATTCTTTCACTGTTGAAGCCAAGACAACGAGGACACTTTCTCATTCTTGAAGAGTGTAAAAACACGAGGGAGTGTTGTTTGGACAGTAGTTAAGGCCGACTGGTGGAACAGGTTTTGTTGTTGTTTTAAAATAAATGTGTGTTTGTGTTTGTTTGTGTGTGTTTGCCAGTTAAGCGGCTTAATTTTAAGATTCAGGTTGCTTTTTCACTTCGGTATAAAGTTTGAGTGGCTGACTTTTAGCAGAAAACAACAGTTTGAACATTTAAAGTTTAAATGTTCTCTGAAAACACTGTGTTTATTTGGTTCGGTGGATTGATTGCCGTGTCTCCCTGAACTATGAAACACCTGGTCTTTTGTGGAGGTTGCCCATCCTGCACCGGCAGAGTTTAGATTAGAAGAGGGAATGACTTGTTTGTGGTTGCTGGACTTCACGCTTGTGTGTTATTGGTCAGCTGAAGGCACGGCCTCAGGTCAAAGCCCAGAGGCTACCCCCGGTTTGCATTGATCTACATATCATCCAGGAGATCGTCAACCAGAAAGAACATGAATGGATGGATTTGAACTAAATCACCTATGTAATGATAATATGTGAGTAAAAATGTAAACAACCGGTATGTTATTTCTCCCACGAGGGGGGGGATGATATAAGGGAGTGTTCATTACAACACAATTATTCCCTTGTGAAAACAAAACCAGTCTTTGGGGTAACTAGAAAACCCATTTGTTCCATTGGAAAAACAAATTCTTAACAGATGCTGTTACTCTTTCCTTTTTATAAATATCTATTATAATTCCCATGCAGTTGTCTGTAGTTGGGCCCTTCTGATGAAAGCCTTTTTACTCACCATGAGCAATGTGATAACTCATTTGCTTCTTGTGGTCTATTCACTGCATACGATATATAATCTATATTCTTAGATAAACACCATTCTGTGTTTCGGGGCAGATATGTTTGTATGTAATATGTACATTGGAGTAAGATGTTTGCCCGATCCTGAATGAAAATGTAAAAAAAACAGTTGAGTTTTTACTCACATTACGTTTAGTGACATATATTCACGACATATATTCAGATTGCTTCATTAGAATAAAGCAACCTGAAGGGCCTATGACGCCACTGACAGGAGACCAAATGAATTACACCGACAAATATGATACATTTCTATGAATTCGAGCACTGTGCAAATACACAGAGTCCACAAAATAAATAACACACGCCTCGCTGGTTTTAGATAATTTCATACTGAAATGTTTCATATTATAGCTTTAAAGGGCAGTCTGTACTGGTGAGTGCCCCCTGTGGACGAACGGAGTAAGTTCACGTTTCTGCTGCTCACAACACTACATCAACATCAGCCCTGTCTGATGAGGAGGGGGGAGGGTACAATCAAACTTAAAAGCCCCCCCCCCCCAAAAAAAAAGTGACCTCAAGTTCACTCTCATCCACCAGTGTGCGTTGAACTGCAATACCATAAATGCTGGCGGTTGACTCGCATTAACTGAAGTAATAATGCCCTACTGGCGTCTGTCATATTCTAACTATGTAGTACTTCGACTGGCTGAGTCACAGGAAGAGACAGACAGAGACACATTCACAGGCTCACTGAGACAGAGAGAGAGAGGGGGAGGGGGGGGGGGGAAGAGAGAGACAGAGAAAATTCAGGGGGAGAGGAAAAGCTTGAGTCAGGCAGAGTCAGAAGAGAAGTTGAGAGGCGACAGGGGAAACGAAGAGGGAGGGAGGGAAGAGGAGAAGGAGGGAGGGAAGAAGAGGAGAAGAGGGGGCTGGAGTCTGCTAGAAGGCTGCCTCTTTAGCCAGATGTGAAGCTTAGCAAACAGCTTCATCTCTCCTCACAAGTGTTTCTACTGGATTTTATCCTGCTTTTCACTAAATCCAAGGGGAAAATGTATGAACGACACAAGCGGAGATACAGTCTCTGTGCCAAAGGAGAGAGAGCTGTAGACGTGGTCTTGATAAAGGTAGGCTACCCGCCGCACTTTGAAGTTGTTTGGTATCATTATACTACCGCTGCTACAATAATGCTAGCATCAGGGAGCTTTAAAAACATAGCTTTTAAATGCTTCAGATGGATAAAAATGATGGTGAAAACTATTAAAGGAAGGTAAACAATATAAAAATCAGGGCTGAAATCGTAAAAGTAAACCATAAAATGGAGGTCAAAGACACTTAATAACATAATTACATGAAATCAAGTCTATGCAAAATTGTTTCTTGAAGTGCAGCTTTAACAGCTTTATCTCCCAACTGGGCCGTTTTAAAGGAAACTGAAAGGCAAAAGCCTGATCCCACCTGAAGTTACTTCATGACTAAAACATAACTGTAACTGTCACAAAGTGCTTCGACGTGCTTTGATAAACCTGCAGTCGACGGCCTGAGATGTTATGACGGGTTTTGCTGTGTTGCACCCTGGGAGATGATTGCATGGTTGTTGATGGTGGCCCTCCACACACAAAGTGCTGATTATTTTGGGGTGGAGTGTGGTTTCTGGACACACTGCATGGGTATGTGCCGTATGTGACAATAAGACAAATGACTGCACTCTACGCATGTCTGTGGAATAACTGTGTGTGAAACTTAATGAGGCTCAGCCGATTTGAAGTCTTCCCAGGCCTACATGGTCAGGATAGTGGGTAGTTAGTTTTGTGCAAAGCCGTTTTTAAAAAATGCTTAAAGGTCATATTTAAGTCCACTGATGTTCTTTAAATTCTTTGTCATACTGTACTTTTGAGTCATTTTTTTCTCTCAAAGGTCTTGTTACTGTACCATAAAAGTTCTGTGTCAAACCATTTGACCCGGTGCTCGATGGAATCTTTCTAAATGGGGCCTTTATGGTACCCTGAAGTTGTACTATTTAAAGCTCAAACGGCACTTAAGCCACGCTACATATATAGAGAAGATTTTCCACTGTGCTCTGGGGTAGGAGCAGAACAGTAGCAAGTGTGTTGATTGTTTGCATTAGAGCGTAATTTAATAAACATTCAGCAAAGACAGAGATGAACCTGCTCTGAGACAGATTTTCACTGAGGCAGTAGTATTTAATTGCATTAGTTTACTGTGCAGCAGGTTCGCACGTTACTGATGCTTCTGAAAATGACATATCACAAAACAACACATACTTTTATCAGCTTTTATCAACTTTTATCTTTTTATTTTTCTGTCCTTTTCCTCGTGTTTTTTGCCTTTGTTTCGGGATGTGAGGTCATTTTTATCGAGTCTACTTTCTTCACGGTCTTTTAGTATTTACTGAATTGGCTCATTTTGACTCACTCGTGTCTCTGTCCACCGTGTGGTTTTTTTTGTCCTCTTGTTTTAAACTGTATCATCTCTGTCTTGCCTTTGTTTATGGTCGCGTCCTTTCTGTTGCTGCATTGCCTTTTGAGTTTCCTGTCCTTGCTTTGTCTGTCAAAGCACACATTTGTTTTTAAAGGTGCTATATAAATGAAGTTATTATTGTTATTATTTTTATTATTATTAGTAGTATTACTGTTGTGTAGGAGTACTTAACTCCTCCTATTTCCTAATATTAAAGTTGAAGTTCCATTTAACCGAAAATGAAATTAATTAATGAAATATAATAAACACATCTTAGCAGTATGGAAAAAAACAACATACTGACAGAAATATAAAGGAGACAACACTGGAGCAATGGAGAAATATTTCTTATTGCCTAAAGACTTGTGCCTAATCTAAACTAACCACATCTGACTGAAAGGATATGAACTACACTGCACCAGAAGTTTGACATGCCCTCCATCATGCATGGATGCCACCATCACGCAGTCTGCTGATAGTGACATCCAGAAGCAGAGCAGATCAGAGTGGGAGGTACTCGCAGAAAATATCTATGAAGTGGATCGCTCTGGTGTATGTAACACCTCTCTTTTGAACATTGTCACTTTCTAAACTTGTTCCTGATGTCAGCTCTTCTTTTCTCCCGAGGGGTGGAAGCATGGATGAGTGTGTGTGTGTTTATGTGAGAAAGACTAAGCGGAAGAGAGAGAGTGAGAGATATGATGGTGTGGGAAAAAGGCAGCGCCGGGCTAACGGTTTCCTCTGGCTTCAGATGGAAACAGGCATTTGGCCAAATGACTTCATTCCAACCAGCGTTTCACATCCCAGCATCTCTCCTGGCCTGCAGTCACAAAACACATCATCGCAAGTACACTAACTGTGAATATGGCTTTATATTGACCAATGTAGTTCTACAGTATATGCCAGCACATGTGTCATTGCACACTGCTCTCAACAGACTTGGAAATGTCAAATTTTCCTTTACATATTTCTTTTTTAAACACTCTACATCAATCTCGATGAATTTCTCTGTAATCAGAGTGCTACAACCTCTCCCCTCGTTGTTTCTAATGTCACTCATCTACAATCTAAAGATAAATCCTATGAAAAACAGTTATTTATAGAAGAATCAGGAGGTATTGCAATGGTTAAAAAGAGGATCCTTCAACCAGACAACCCAACATGCTGACATTTTCTTCAGTCGTCGCTGTCCTTGTCAGCTCCACTTGTTCACTGTTTTGTAGATGACCATGACCTCTGACCTCTCTATAAAGAGAGGTTAAAGATTTTAATATAGAGACGAATAGCATAATAATGCTGTGGTTAAGTTGGGTTCATTCTCCTTCCAAGATGCAGCAGAGAGCAGCTTTGCCCTCAGGTCTGCCTAGCGGGGGGAAGCTGGCATTCCCTCAGGGATTGAACAGTGTATACATACCTGACTGGAAACAGTCATTCACTCAGCAATGGCATCCCTCTGTAATGTGGAACCGTTTTTGGCTACTAGCCTGCTCAGAAAAAAGGCAGCGTCCCAAGCCCTGCCTGCTCCGGCATACATACTCCAGCCCGCCTTTTTATTTTTAAACCAGATGTGTTTTTACTGGGTACAGTTTAGATTCCCCCGACACTACAAATATGCACTGGGCTGTTCTGAATCTGAGCTGCCAGCTTTCAAAGGGGGGATCGGTTCCTCTCTCACTGGCAGACCGACCGGTTTGCAGGCCTGCTAACTGTGTGGAACAATTGTTTGTCGAATACATGCTTGTCTTAATGGCCGGCCTAAGTGGCTGTCACCTTATGCCTCTTGGTTTGTTTTGAACAGACCATATTTACTACTTCAGCTCTGCTTATATTGCTACAGTCCTAGCCCTTCCATAAAAGTCTGCGCCCTAAAAGAAGTGTCCACTTCACATCCCATCATGTTTAGGGCGTGGCGTGTCTTCAGCGGAGTTCAGTCTTACGTATAATCATCGCCAAAACACCCTGAAACGGTCCTGGTGGCTCACAGTGCATAAACACTCGAAGCTGCCGTTTGCTTTACTTTGGCTGTAATCTGTCTTTCAGTCAGGATCTTTTGTTTGCCTTTCAAGTTCTGCTGTCACCGCGCGCCTCTAAGGTCAGGCCATGTAGCCTTTTGTAATTTGTTGTAATCACTGACAGTCATTTTATTTCTGAGCAGAACCTGTGCGTGAATGTGTGTATTTGTCTGTTTGTGTGTGTGTGCTGGTGCCCTCTGTGACCAGCTAATCTTTCGTCGTCAGCATGTTTGTTCTCTCTCAGCGGGCTCTGTTTGATATCTGAACACAGCTGTGAGAAAAGAAAAAAGCCTGTGTGTGCTTTCTGTGCATGCATCTGTGTGTGTGGGGGATTTTGTTGTGTGCATGTGAGGCTTGATGAGTGAAAAAAGCCGCATAACTAAGTATTTATAATGTGCGCACAGGCATACGACACTGTTGGCTGATGTAGGTGTGTGTACACAGCGGCAGTTGGTATGTAAGTGCCTGTCTCTGCGTTTGTAGGAATGCAAAAGGGTATGACTGACACACACATACATACACAGACCCCTACCACTCCCAGGCATGGACAACAGAGCTCAGTGTTTCATTGGGTCTCAGCAGGATTATCAATAGTGCGGTCTGGTACAGTTGAGCTGCTTCAGAAGTGAGCCCAAATTTAAATGTCATTTATAAAGCAAAAATATAAGGTTCCATCAAATGTGAGTGTTTACAGCTTTTATCTGCATCATTACCACTATTATTATTATTATTATTACCTCCACCAAGGAGGTTAGGTTTTTACCCTCGTTGTCCGTCTGTCTGTTAGCAGTCTAGAGTCCAAAACATTTTTGGACACATTGTCCGTTTTTTGTGTGCGTGACTTCCTGATGACAGTGTCAACAGAGGATTACATTTTGGCTGCTCTAGGGCAAAGGTCAAGGTCAGGAAAAATTCCCAAATGGGGTGAAATTTAAAAAAAAAAAAAAAAGAAAAAAACCTTCAAAAACCTGTCAAAACTCTATAGAAAGTTTGATCTTGAAAGGTCAAAGGTCAGGGTCACAGTAGACAATTTTCTAAGAATAACTATATCTAAAGGTTTTGAACAGATATATCTTTTGTCAAGTCAAGTTTGCTGTGTTGTCAGTGTTGGCAAAAAGAGAAAGGCAGCGTTACTTTGCACAGTCTTGAAAGCTGAAATTGGCACTGCTGACTTTAGTGGTTAAGTAAGTAAATTATAAATATACTCTACTGTTTTTGGCCATTTTTAAAATTTGATTTATTTTATTCTTGAGAGAAAAAAGGTACTTTCTTATTGACAGCATGCAGCATTTGAGCTCCTTAATTGTTGCGGTAAGAATCATGTCCAATTAGAGACTACTGAACTGTGAATTTTGTGTAGCGTCACACCCCTAGTTATTATTCATTGCATGTTAAATATCTTTGGATTTAGATGTTACAGTTGTTCATTGGGAAATTTGCACAGACATGAATACACAAAAAAGTAATCAGTGACACAAATTAAAAATTGCAAGTTTAGTTTCAGGTTTCTCGTCTTGTTCATTACCCTTGTGTTCTTATTCAGTCAAAACACCGAACATGACGAGTGTTCACATCCTCCCACGTCTCCCAGGAGGCTGTAAGGCATCAGTGAGGTTAACTGAAACTCATGAGATGATTTGGTGGCCCGTGGTGGAACAACACCTTTGTTTCATTCTTTTCATTTGTATTTCAGATTAAAAGTTGACTCCGTCCTTTGAAATAATACCTTGTTTATACTGAACGTGGACATTCCTTTGTACAGTTCTTAGACAACCAAGTTTAAAGTTCTGTGCTAAAGCTGCAGATCTGTGCCAGGTTTCATCTGGGTTTTCTGAGCTTGTTAGTTAAAAGGAATGAGGATGCAAGCTTGTGAGAAAGGAGGGCGCAAAGCACAGAAGATGACGAGGAAGGCAGAAAAATCAGACATTAGAAAAATCTTAAAGGATCCAGCTTCGGCGCAGTTCACTTTAACATAACAGGGCTTTCGACCCGGATTCTCTTGGTTTTGGTAACAGATTATCAATCTGTCTTTAAGTGTGCTCGAACTGGATGAGTGACACATCTGAAGTCAAAGCTCATCATCTTTATCGTCATCTCCTTGATGGAGTTCATTAAAACACAATGAGCTTCTCTGAGTCTCTTTTAGCTTCACATTCAGAGCTGTCAGTCAAAACTGCATAGCTTCAGCCAAACTGTAGATGCTTTTGTGTTGCTTGCTAAGAGGGGGGTGCCTGTGGCTTTTGTAGCTAAAACCAGCTCTCTCCCTTTAACACACACACACACACACACACACACACACACACACACACACACACACACACACACACACACACACACACAC
>JAPQRN010000018.1:10657541-10702826 GCA_037367275.1 Coranthus polyacanthus
ACACACAC
Source organism: Coranthus polyacanthus (assembly GCA_037367275.1). Classification (NCBI taxonomy): domain Eukaryota; kingdom Metazoa; phylum Chordata; class Actinopteri; order Kurtiformes; family Apogonidae; genus Coranthus; species Coranthus polyacanthus. Next base: position 10,657,550 of record JAPQRN010000018.1, read on the forward strand.
ACACACACACACACACACACACACACACACACACACACACACACACACACACACACACACACACACCCTAATACACACAGCTGTTGTGTAGACGTTCAGACCACAGAGGAAGCAGAGCCTCAGTGTTGTGTGTTTACAGCCAACCACAGATCTTTGACAGGCTGTGTGTGTGTCAGTGGGTCTGAGCTTGTGTCATTCCGACTGTGAGTTCTGAGGGTTGAAACCAGACCAAAGTTAGATCAATCCAAACAGTTCCTCTAGGAGACGGAACCCTCAGTCCCATTTAGCGAGCTGTTATGAAGAGTTTCTTATCGCTGCCTTCCGTCCTTGCGTTGCGAATAACACTTCCCAACAGCCACGCCGGTCTGCATCATAATTTCTCTGTGGGTGACGATCACATGTTGCTGAGGCTGATTCAGTGTCTTCCTGTTTCTCTTTAGATCCACCGAGACAGAGAGGCGTCGTTCCATCAGCCCTGCGACACTCAACAGTCAGGTAAGAGCTTCCGCTGTGTAATAGATGATAGATTTGTGTCTTAAAGTCTTAAGGATAACTTCTGTTGTTGTTGTTTGTGTTGTCTATTTTAAATTCATGTAATGTTTGTGTTGATACAAGCTGCACTGCAAAGTTACTTTCCCTTTAGTGAAACATTTCTGTTTTCACACATTGATGTTTATATTGAAAAATGACTGTAGCCTGCGTCTGCTGCAGTCTCTTGAAGTTATAACAACATTTTATTTGGTTGGTGATTTTCAAAACAGTCTGGCTGAAAGGATATTTAGAGATAAGTGTCACATAAACAAAGTGTTTTTCTCGCTTCAATACTATACAGAAAGCAGATATCTAGCTGGTCTAAAATGTCAACTCCTGATGCAAATTTTCATGAAATTTTCCAGGCAGATATTCATAATTTTGATGAAATGGTTCTGATTGCCAGTGATTCTTTTGTTGTTGTTATTAAGTAGAGCTGCAGTGATTATTCAGTTATTCGATTATTTAGAATACTTTCTCCACTTTTTCCTGCCATCATACAGTAAATACCCACGTTGAACTGAAGCCCTGAAGTGCTCTCAAACCATCGTCCCTGACTAAACGAGCAATTCTGCAGTTTGTATTGTGTGACTGTAGTGTTTTAATATGGTATTTCGGAATGAACTGGTTTTGTAAGGCAAAAATCTGTGCCCCATGGGACTCATGGTGGTCCTGAATAGAGCGATTTGTTTTTTGTTCATTTTTATTAATACAAATTTCGTGATGTAGAGGAAACGGTTGGCTCTGCAAGCGTCATGGTGGGAAGGTTTTAAAACAGAAAGTGTTGTGTTGAGCTGTAAAATGTTTTTTTTATGTCTATTTATTTTATGTGTGTGAGATATAAAATAATATAATTCAGTTTACAGCTCAAAAACATAATTTAACATTTAGTATCATGTTAAAAAGTGTTAACTCATGTCAAAAAACGGTTCCACATTTTGGAGAAATACGCTTTCTTGCCCAGTTTAAGATGAGATCAACACTTCTCTAATGTCTGCATATTAATACGATAATATGTTCTCAACACGGAATAACTATTCCTTTGATTTTCCTTTTATTTGTTACATCTTTTTTTTGATCCAGTTTCATTTGATTTTTATATGTATCCTTCTGTTTTGGTGTGTTTGCTTTTAAAACGCCTCTCACTATTTAAAAAGACCTCCATTAGATGAGTAGTTTTGTAGAAAAAGCTGTCTCAATAAAAAAACAAAAAAAAAGAGAAAAAGATCAACAAATCGATCAGGCAGAGAACACGCTGCCTTTTAACTGTTCTGGGAAAGAGATGAAACATCAGTCTGTCAGATGGAGACCACGAGGGAAAAACAAGTTTAAGTGGATGACACGAAAGAACACAGAAGGGGGAAAAAACGAAACACAAAGAGAGAACGACAGAAGACAGAAAGAACAGGAGTGATAGACAGAGGTGAAATGGAAGGGTGGGTAAGGGTGGGATTTCCTCTGCAGCAGCCAGGACAAGTCAGCATCGCTTCCTTTTGGGTGAAAATACCTCACTCTTTCCTGCACGTCCCTGACGCTCTCTCCTTATTTCTTTAGTCATGTTAGCAGCAGCAGCCATGGCTGGGAAACGCTTGCCTGGCTGACAAATGTTCAGTCCACCAGCAGACTAGAAGGCACAAAATAAGGCCGTGTCGTTTGCTTAAAACTCAACACTGAGTGAAGAACCATTTTCAAAACTCACGACATTCAAAATGAGTCACAGCTTAATTAAGGAATCATATGACAAGACGTGTGTTTTTGTGTTTACAACAACCCGCTGTGGAAGGAAGTTGGGGGTTAACCTTCTTTTAGAAGTGTCAGAGGTCAATGTAAATGGATTGACCCAGGATGATTACCTTGCAAAGCTCAAGGTCAGCGATGCGACCGCTGTGACACTCACGGGGTCTCATTAATCAGTGTATAATCATATTTTTCTGCTGGTGCTTTCTTGGATATTACAGCATCGGAAGTAAATATTACCATGTTGTGTGGTGTCGGATGGATCTAGATGAGTATCCCCTGATTGTTTTGTTGAAAGGCTACAGTTTAGTACAAGTCTACCCTGACTCAGAGACAACTGAAGTTTTCACAACTGAATTATGTTCTGCTTTACAGTGTTGTTTTTAATGTTGCATTTGTCATGCCTTGTTTAGCTCAGCTCAAGCCAGTAACCCTTATTTATATAGGAGGAGACTCTCTGGGTGTGTCTTCTAGGCAAAAATAATACAGTGAGAAAATGCAGATATATGAGTTTACACGAATCAGAGTGAAGGTTAAAATTAGATCTTGTGCAGGGGTCGATCTCGTAGTCAGACGGCAGAGGATGGATGTTGTGCAGAATGTCAAACATCTCTGGACAAATGAGGTGTTGCTTTTCATTACTTTCATGATATAATATGGTCTTTTTAAATTTTCTGTAACTTTTAAATGCACAGGATGGAATTTCCTAATGGTTTCTCATGCAAAATAATAACAAAAGACACTGTGTGTGACGTTGTGCGGCAGTGTGGGATCATGGGAGTAAGGCTAAACCAGAAACTGTTTACAGATGAAGTAATGTATTGAAGTTTTATTCCCATCCCCGTTTGATGATGTATATTCATGTTATGTCATTTCATTCTAATGAAACAGTTGTAGATGACAGGTGACCAAATGAAAACGTGAAACATGAAACACTGGATATAATTTACACAAGTAAACAGAATATGTAACACAGATCTAGTTGCTTTAAGATATTTTAGTGCAGAAATGTACTAGTAGTGAATGCAGGTTAACTTTGCCTAAACTAGAACACTGAGAAGCAGACAACAGGCTGAAAGCTGTGAGGTTTCTGTGAGTCCAGAAAAACACAGCAAAGTTTTCTTCCGTGACATTTTCAGACTGGTAGAAAACTTTGTTCAAGTGAAGCTGTTTAAGCTTCACTTAAACCTGAACCAGGTTTAAGTGAAGAACTAGTAAATTGTCATTTCGGCCTCATGAAACACATAACACGCAAATCAAATATACCTTCTCCTGACAAAAAATATAGAAGGTGTTATCTGTAAGCGCTGATAAGACCCACACTTAGGGAAAACAGTAACGGCACTCACAGTGACAACTTATCTCCACTAACAGAACAGAAATGTACAGAGAAGAGTGTGAGACAAGGAGGCTCACTGGATACTTTATCTTTTACCACATTCATTGTTCACACTAAATGATTTGTGTGGATCATATCTAGATTGCAATTTTTCTTCCGCCATATTCATCTCACAACACATATTTCTCCTTCTGAGCTCAGGCCGGCCTCGTTTTTTTGCTTTGATTTCTTCAGTACATTCTGTAAGTACACTGTAAGCACTGCTGTGCTGCAGCCGTTATTTGATGGACGTCAGCAGTTACAGCGTCAGTGAGAAGTTCCTACTGTACTGATTATGAATACTTTACGTGAGCAGCAAGTCTCAAAAATCTGATTAAAGAATAGTTAAACCTTACAAATCTGACAAGGCATTCCGCAACTCCTCCGCACTTGATAGTTTTCAGTAATTGGTGCCACACAATTTTTTTTTAACTTTTTTTTTTACGTTCTTCTAAGGTAAGGGAAAATCTACTAGAGGAACAATTAAACGAACAAAACTCTTCAACATACTGCCAGTTTGCACAAACACAAAGCAGAAGCATTTCTGCTGTTGGCTCAAACTCAAATAAATGATTAAGAAATGGTGCTAATTGCAAAAATAATGTCTGCGTGCGTATAAGCTTATTTACATTCACCCAACAACCGCAGCCACCCACTGACTCATCAGGGCTTTACACCTGTTCTCTGTGTGTGTACACTCACGCATTGTGTGGGTCTGTTTTAAAAAGATGGTGGGAGACAGCTGTCAAAGCTCACAGTCTCCTGCTAGTTTTGGGAGACAGGTGTGAGGGGGTGGGGTTTAAAAAAACTCCCAGCATTCCCTTCTGTTACCAGCACTTGCATTGTGTGACTCTCCACTCGCGCTGCGTTTCTGACTTGAGAATCTTGAAGAACAAAGGGTAAAATGTTTTTTCATCCACTTCCACCCTGGTCAAGTTTAAGCTCTGCTTCAGCGCCAGGGGTCAAAGGTCAGTGCAGTTTTCACGTTTGGAGCGTTAGCTTGTTCTCCGTATCGCTGTAGAAAGGAAACGTGCTTTTCACGTTACGAGGTGACATCTGCCTGTATGAAGCCCTGTGTGTAAAAGCCGCCTCAGCGTCCTGTCATGTATCTGTTTAAATGTGTGGAAGAGGTGCAGACAATAGACAGAGAGAGAAAACCTCGAATCATTCAGTGCCGATCATCTTCTGGTTCATTCTCATGCTTTAATTCTCCCAGTTCTCCAGCAGGGCACACAAATTTCGAGATATTGATCTTCATTCTCATGTCAGCAGCTGACTAGTCTGACAAAGTAATCCAGAATTCATTTGAGTTTAGTTGTTGTTTTCTTTTTCCCTCAAGCCTTAATTAGAAATTACTGATTTTTCATTCGGCCAGTTTTCAGAACTGTGTAACACAGTGCAAATAGTTTTCCATAACAATCTAATACTACAGCTGATCAGTCAGTTTTCTCATCTTAAAGACCCCTCATCGTGACCTCTTGGGATTAGCATTTGTCGACTATCTCTTTAAACAGTCCACAGGTGCGTGTGCAGTTGTATGCATTGTGTATGTGTGATCAGTAGTTTACTGTCAGACATTCCCTTGCTAGAAGTCTATCATTGTGGCCCTGTTTGCTCATTTGTTGTCAGTGTACTGTAATCACTAGGGGCTTGTCACTCCTTCTGCAACCCTTTGTCCCATCTCTATTTCCCCTGATGGCTCTTTCCTCAGAGCAGCTGACAGGAGCTTGAAGAGTTCCCCATAGTTACAGCCATAGATCCACTACTTTTGTTTATGCAGTCTGTGCAAACCATGACTTTGTAACACCATTCATTATTAAATGTTGAAATTCAAATTGAATTTAGGTTGTTCGTGAACACATGAACATGTACACCCATAATAACACTTCCCTCTTGCTCACATAAGTGCAGGGATTATTCCTGAGGGATAAAGACTGACTTCCGCTTTTTTAGGCTGGAATAGACATCAGTAATGATGCAAAATAACAAACTTAGTAAATGATCTCATCCAGTTGTTCTTGGCATCTGGCTAAAGTAAGCCTACTGTAATACATCTGTGGTTGGGTACAGTCTTCCTCTTTTAGTTTGGCCTGGGATATTATCTGTGCATGTCCTTAAATGTACAAAAAACTGTAGCACCACAAGGCTTGCATAAGATTTGTTGTGTTAGGTGCAGACTTAAGGGTAGATTGTTTTATAAAAGCATCTCTGAAACCCCAAAACAGACCATGGGGGTATTGTTGAATACTGGCTATGGTTATGGGACTTGGTATCTGAACTTGAAAATGGGAACTCAGTCAGAGTTCTCTGAAGAGACTTGAAGCACTGTTGTCTATGAATCAGCTGAGGAAGTGGAGACTTAAGTACACATCAGTGAGACTGATTTGTGTGGACACTGTTTTTAAACTGACTCTATTTACTGATCATACAAACAACTATTACTGAAGTGAAAGGAAAATCTTTCACTGTCTCTGTCTAATTGGCCCCAAGATGCCTAATGGAACATGCAATGCTGTATTCAACAATCAATTTAGTTTTTTCTGTGAGTGAGGTTTTCATGTCACTTCTGCCTACAGTCCTTTTAAACACACAAACAGCAGTTGTTTGCCTTTGCAGTTCAGCACAAACAGCTTTCGTCAGGACAGTCCACCATTGATCTGCCAGGCTTTTCACACCTTCTCAGATGTCCTTTCTGAGAAGTCTTTTCAACAGACTTGCTTGTGTTTTTAGAGAAGGGTTTGAAAACATATTATTATGGAAACATGTTTTTTTCAGTTTAGTGAATGAATGGTCCTTTGCAGAAAAGTTGTATGTATCAGTGTAAAGTTTTGAAAAAAAGTGTACTTTTTTGTGTTTTCTTTCTTGTAACTTAACATTTTTCATGTTCAAATTGCTCCATCTTACCTTAATTTTAAACTTGGTATATTCTACGTTAACACATGGTTGTTTTGTCTTTCAGGATCATCGCAGTCTTTTGTTTTGCCCAGTAGGACCAGCAGTGCCACAAGTTGTCCCTCCACAATTCACAGAGACTCAGGCAGCGACATCGAAAGCTTCCTGACTGCAGACCCAGGATATGACAGTGTCTTCAGAAAGGTCAGACCCACTGCTGGTGAAAATGTTCTTTGTAGCTTGGGTAAAGTAAAGGGGAGTCACCTTGACAAACTGTCCAGAATTATGATTGGAAGTCAGCCAACCTGGGAAACACTCTATGTCCTTTAAATCAGTACTGAGGTGTTTCTGAAACATTTATAACGGTTTATACGAGGGCCACAAATCACTCTTCCGAGTGGCAAAATTTTGAAGCGGAAATTAACTTCTCTCTTTCTCAAGAACAAACAAAAGACAAAGCATTCAAGTAGCTACACCAAAAATACATTTGTAACCATTTGCTGCTGTAGTCGGTTAACTTGTTAAAGAAGAAAACTGCATAACGGTCAATAAATAAGTTTGATATAGCTGTAAGTTCAATATCCAGCAACTTTTCCCAATACTTTACTGGCGGTAGTCCAAATATCCACTTACTTTGAACAGCCAGAATGTGTTTTTTTGTTTGCCCCTGCAACTACTCCTTCAGGGATTATGTACTGTATATGAAGTAGCTATTTTGTCAGTCAGTGCCTGGCTTTTTATTTATCAGAACCCTGAGGCTGAGATGCCAAACATCTACAAAGCATGTTTTAAGCCAGCAGCTCAACACGGCTGCTGGGGAAGTGCACGTTGTGGTCCCTGCTGTCACTCTGCTGCTGTTAAAAGTCTGTTTGAAGCAAGGGGCCCTATGGTTAAAGTTGAAGTACTTGTATTTCTCAGTTTCTGCTGTGCTGAGTGTTTGAAAGCATTTGAGCTCGTTGTAATATAGACCGTATGTCCTGTAAACAACAATGATGAAGTCCCCACACAGAATATCGGCTGCCTGGGAGGACAGTGTAGATACAGTAGACAGAGACAGGCAAAAGTGCCACACTGGCTTTGATTTTGAGCAACAAAAAAAAAAACAAGTGCAAAAGAAATTGTTACAACTCAATAAAGAGGATGCGCATGTTCGCCACTCTCCGAAGAGGAGTTTTCTTTGTTTTGCAAAATACACGTGCATTCTAGATAATTTTTCTAAATAATTGCAGGAGAGAAACTACTCTGATGAACTCAAAAGTCACGGCACCACTGTAATGCGTCCAGTCGTCATGATCATTTGATCGTTGTAACGTGTCAGTTGAGCATGTGTCATGTCTATGTGTTCTCAAGCCAGACTGTGAGTTTAATGTTCATTATTATCAGGTAAAATATATGAGCTCTCGTCTTACTCCCTCTCCTGACTCTAAAGCTAAAACCATGTGATTCGGACACACAAACACGCACTGCAGTGACATGCACGCTCTGCCTTCAATGTATACACACACACATACATATAAACTCATGGGTCTCCCTCTCCCAGAGGAAGTTGTGTCTGCAGTATAAAGCAGATCTTTCATTCGCAGCTCTGCAACAGAAGCAGGTCTATGTTCAGCTCTCACACTGCAGCTGGCAGCACAATAGGCCCAGTTAAACCTCACACCTACAAATTAGCTTTAAATGGACTATCCTAAACGTGTGTACGAGCATGCAAGAGCTCTTTCCCACCACACCCTGGCGAATAATATTTAGCTGTACTATTTGTTTTTATGGCGTATTTCACTGCTCATATTACATACGTAGCTGTCAGAAGATTTGTTTGACTGTGTGAAGGATGGTAAGTATTTTTATATTAGATTTGATATGAAGACCTGTGTGTTATCTCTCACACTCATTTAAGCTTCATTTTGATACATACGACATATTGATAAATCTGTTTTTGCTGTGTATAGTCAGCCATTTCTGGGGTTACTCTTCTTTGCCGTTCACTGTTGTTCAGCCCTCATACTGCGATGGGGGTAACTGTACATATATAGGCTCGGCTTTGTATCAACAAAAAATAGGCCCACCTGAAAAAAGAATAAACCTTGAAAACAGTGTATTTAACTTGAAAACATTTTCCTGAGAGCGGTTTGTTTTCACAAGGTGGCCATCATTTATTGGTGTTTGTTTTAATGGCAGTGTTGCTATAAAGTGACTCTGGCTCATTATCCTTAAGCTTTGCCATTTGGTCCTCATTATATCTCATTCCTGTGGGTTAAATAGCTCTCCTAGCTTTCTCTTAATTCATCTCATGCTTCAGTGACGAAATGCTGATGGATATACCACATGATAGTCTACGGAATTAAACATTTGAAGGAGAAATGTCTTCTTTTCTGTCTGCATTTTATTTCTCTTACTCTGTTATGATGAATGTTGTGATATACTGTATTCTGTTCTATTTTGTATATAAATGAATACCGTAGATGTCTTGGTGTTTATGTGGCTGGATGACTAGTTTCCCATGTTTCAGAGATGAAGCTTCCACTCTGTCTGGCAGAGCAAGATGCTCAATCTACCAGTAAAAGGAATTTTCTTTCCACTAGAGTGCTCCCTGATTAAATGAGATGAAAGTGAATAAGTTACTACTTTCGTGCATCTGGTCCTACAATTAATAAATCACTCAATATTCTATCATTCCATCAATTTTAAATGATCATCCTTAGCATCACTTTTAAGTTGTGTGCCTTTTACTTGGATAGATTAGACACAGGATGCTGGGCCCCAAGCCTTTAGATGATGACATTATTATTATTATTATTATTATTATTTGGTATGCTTGCAGAGCGATGAACCAGTGACAGGAGGCGACAGTGCCAGTGAGGTTTCCGTCTCCTGTTCCTCCACGGACGACACCGCCAGCATCGGGCCGTCCAGCTCCAGTCCCGAGGGTAGCCAGGGCCTGGGCTGCAGCTGGAGCCCAGAGGACGGAATCCAGACTGGGGCTTCCATCACTACAGGACTGGACACTGGTGGCGGTGGGGGTGGAGGAGGAGAAGCCGAAGAGGAGGCTAAAGATAGGGTGACAGAGGTGCCGCGACGCTCCTGTCTCCTCCGCAACAGCATTCGCTCCCTGTCACCTCTTCGCCGCCACAGCTGGGGTCCAGGAAAGAATAACGGAGGAGACGCCGAGATGAACCAGAGGAGGTGAGATTGGGAACTAGACTACATTATATTAGAAGTCTTAACATAAAAAGAATTCTATTGACTCCAAAACATATAGCTTTAAATCAAATATAACTCGTGATAACAAAACAGAAAGGATGCCAACTGGCCATAGAGAGTAGCTGCTTCTGTAAGTCTGGTGTTAGTCAGTAGATGTCAGTAGACCTGATGTGTGCAGATGCCAGCATTATTAGAGCTTGTTGATGTCACTCCCTCTGTGCCATGTTGAGTATTTCCTCCTCCTGCTGCCAGCAGCTGTGTTGCCATTTGTCTGGTGTGGGTAGGGAGCTACAAATACTGTTCACACGCAGATGTGCCCACACAAAGGCGCACACACACACACACCTCGACTTGAATACTGGCACCGTTACAAACACACAACATGTTTACATTTTCACCAAGCTGTACGGTAGTCAGTTATGCACAGTACTAAAATGAATGCAGTAGGTTAAGAACAAGCCCTTCTGTTGTTTCTCTGCCAGAACAGCAGCCACTCGTGGGCTGTGTGCAGGGTCCCTGTCAATCACGACAAGGCCTATGTCACTAACAGAGTTACTTAACAGGCTTTAGGCATTCATCAGCTACTGTTTTTATGATTTTCAAGGTTGGCAGAAACAGCCATTTCTATTGCGCTTTCCTTTTGTGGGTTTCTTTCCAATGCAACTAACAGGGGAAAGTTCAGTAAGATTATTTTATGGCCTAAGGTGGCATGTGACACTTGAAGCACATAAGGAGAATGCAAAGTGATTACGACAAAGCATTTGGAAGGTGGTCCGTCTGCAGCTGAAAATGCATAATGTGTGAATTAATTACGAGAGTTAATTAGTGAGACAGACACATGCCATTTCCTTTCATACTGCACAATTTTAATTCGAATAATATAATTAGAATTATATATATAAGAACAAAAGCCACTGTTATCACCCCTCTGCCATGGTGTTACGTGCCTCAGAGGCACAGATGTTAATGCAGACACAGTAGATATCAGCCTACCGGGAAAACTCATGTCCCATTATTAGCATTAAATAGTTACATGATTTGTTTATTACAGTCATCATCATATCATCCACCACTGTCTGTCTCTGTCTTATTCATTATCTCCAGTGCCATCCGTAGCCCTGGTGAAGGGAAGCCGACGTTTCACAGGAGAAGGTACTAATACATCACGTCCATCATTTCATGACCGATTTCATGCTTGGTGACGTGTCATGCCAGTGTAGCTTTTGTAGATCTCCCCCTTTTCCCACTTTTTAATGCATGCTTGCTGCTGCATTGTGCTCCATCCTGCAGGCAACTGCTTTGACAAATATTGCTATCTTTTTACACATTGGAATGTACAAGAAATACTGTGGCCAATGGATGGCTGATACACCCTGCTGTTTTGTATTGCAGTGGTAATAACAAGCAGCCACACAGGAAGAGAGGAGTTTTGGCTCTGGAGGCTCAGAGGACTTTACTGGCCAAAGAGTGAGAACAGAGTTTTTTTGGGGTTTTTTTTTTCTGCAAAGGCATCAGAGGAGTTTTGAATTCAGTCCTGCAGGAAACACTGTGCCACAGCAGAAAAAGTTAGCATGGGATTTGTGCTGGTGTTGATCTAACTGAATGTTTTGTTGGCTGTATGAAAAAGCACCTTTTGAACCAAAGTAACCAGAAAGCAGGGATGAGTCAAGAATACAGAGCAGTGGTGGAATGTAATCATGTACTTTTACTCATTTACTGATTCACACTTTTCCATTTCATGGAGCTTTCTGCTTCTACTCCACTTCATTCCAGAGGAAAATAATATATTTTTTGCTCCACTACATTTGTCTGGCAGCTCTAGTTACGTATCAGATTACAGTTTTTTTTTGTGTGTTGATTCTGAATGCTTCTGATAAACTGAAGGATGAAATGTCCCTGTATGGGTTGAGAAAATTCTCCTACTTCCTAAGCGAAATGAACTCGTTAAAAGCCCCCCCTGAGTTATCTGGAAAATGCATTGTCACAAAGTTGGAAACAGGGCTGTTTATCTGAGCTCATGAAAAGTTGACTTTTTAGAGATATGTGGTTCTCACAGGACAGCAACGCCACAAACATGGTGATCTTATAGAATGTGAGGCATAGCTGTCGATTAAACCAAACAACAGTAAATGAAGTGGTTAAAATGAGCTCAACCTTAAACATGTACAGTAATAAAATGCAACATACACATGAACACAGCAGAATCAAAAACATTCTAATAGTAAAACACTGTCAGGGACCATTTTACTGCACAACTAATTTGACTTGTAATAGTTTAAGTACAATTTGCTGATAATAGATACATTTACTTAACTAAGGTTTTAAATGCAGCACTTTTATTTGCATTCTCATAGTGTGGTATTAGTACTTTTACTTAGCAAACGATCTAAATACTTCTTCCACCACCGATTCAATCAAGTGATCTTGTATGATGCAGAAGTGGGTTGTGACAGCTCAAACTAACCTCTAGCCTGAAGCGCTAATGAAAGCTGTTAAAAATAAGATGTGTAAATGGCAGAACGGCCATGGTCTAAACGACTGGCTTGACTTCAGTGAAGCTGAGATCATAGATAGAGATCAGAATGAAATTTAGAGATAGAGCTGGACTTAATAGCATAGAGCGTGCTGACGTTCTCGCCAAACTCGGTGCCTATGCATTCTATAGGCTTGAAAATGAAAATAACATGAAAAGTGATGGTGATGATCTGAAAGTAGTGTATTTGTGAGGCCTTACTGATCGGTCAAATACTTCAACATAAAACAGTTTTTGTAAAGGATTCCTTGAAGATACATACAGACAACAGAACATTTTAAGGTGGAAATATTGGCCCACATATACATATATTTGCTTTTCTGTACTGCTGCCTGTCTTTATTTCAGTATATACTATACCCTGAATCTTTGCTGTCTGTGAGGAGCTTATATTTATCCCCCTTTTAAGCATCCAGACTCTAACTAAACTTCCCTCTAGTTTTTTTTTAAAGACTACTGCTTTAGCTATTGGGCTACATCTTTAAACATTTAAGTAGTGGTGGCAGTATTAAATAGTGCTGCAGTGCTTTTAACAGTGTTTATAGAACCTAGGCTGTTCTGCCAGTATAGCATTGTTAGGAAACAACATGGATTAGTCACATTTACTCTCTTTCCCGTCTGCTATTATTAGGAAATAAACATGAATCCATTTACAGTGTTCATGTTTAATAATGAGACTGCGCACGCTGAGATACAGAGTTCTGTTTTGTCATGACATTGCCACTTTTTCATCCCTTAAACTACATCCTGTTCATCTCTATATTCTGTCTGCTATTACTCCTTTTATAATTTCAGTCTTCAAATCGCTCATCTTCATCTTTATCTCCACACCTCCCTGACAAACCCCTACCTCCCACTCTGTTTGTATCAGTTGGTGTCTTCCTGATGGCCCCCACAGCCACAGTGTGGAAGTAGTTAGTTCCCCCAGGTACAACGTGTTTGTGTGTGGGTTTTTTTTTTTTGTCTTGCTGAAAGCACATGGCCTACTTTGAATAGGGTATATTTACATGTTGCCTGATTTGCATGTGTTTGTATGCGTGTGTGTGTAACTCCTTTGCCCATGCAGTCAGTCGGTCAGTCACTCCCCACAGTAGAGCGGCAACAGCTGCTGGTGTTATTCATGTTTCAGAACTGCGGACCTTCTGGCTCTGTAGGATAGTATGTAATAACATTGGCAGGGAGCAGGGCTTGATATGACAAATGTAGTCATCTTCATTCACAGCCCTGAGGATCGGTGAGTGCTGCTTTACTCTGGTCACTGATAATCGCCACACCGTGATTCTTTTGGTTGAGCTTAGGTAACTGATGTTTGAATGTGCTGGACTGATGATTTGCTGGATAATGGAGTGCCATACAAACCCAAGGGCTGGAGATAAGAGAGATTTACTGCTGCAGCTTTAACTTTCACAGAGTCTGTCCTGAAGCGAGTGGAGCTGCAGCCACGTAGCATAGCTCATTCTGAAATGTAGCTGTAGTTTTCCTCTCCATAATCATTGTATTGGATTTTTTAAGGCCTCTTATTTCCAGTCATAGATCGATGTAATTGGGTTTGTAAATCACAGCTGTACAGCTCTCTATGCTGATGCTGATGTTGGAAGTCATTTACCGCTGCTTCAGCTGTAAATCTGCTCCAGAGCCCAGTGATAACTCAGCTGGCTAAACACTGTGCAGGACCAGCTGTGTGTGCGTATATCTGTCAACAGGTGCATGTCTGTGTGTATTTGTTGCAGCAGTAGCTGTGTGTATCCAGAAAGGGGTGACAAATAGTTAGGCTAGACCAGTGTATATGTGTGTATGCAGTACAGCCATCCCCTGTCTTCTAGGTTATTTCTGACCTTGTTTTTGTTTTACAGCTACAGCCTAGAGGGCCTCAGTGGGGCCCAGGAGGAGCTGAGAGGCCGAATCAACCAGGGGCCCCGAATCCAGGAGCCTTCAAGGATGCCCCGGCATGACAGCGATGAGAGGGGCTCATTGGTGTCTCTTACAGAGGAGCAGGAGGAGATGGGGGAGCATGGCAGACTGGACAACCAGGTCAGTAGAGACACTCATCAAGTTTGTCCTCTAGATGCCAGATTTACATACTGTCGTGCAGTCATCCCTGCAGGTTTTTCAAAAACACCCTTAGTCAAATTCTCGGGAGAGGAAAAATAGATTTGTAAAGTGTGTTCGTAAACAAGACAACAGTGAGGGGAAATTTGGGACTTGTCGGTTTGGGGATTAGTAAGAATTAATAAACATTAAACTTTCCTCCTGCGGCTTCACTTTGCTGTCACTGAATTTAAAAATAATTGCATACACACCATCACAAATCATTAGTCTAGTTTCCCTTTTTAGTTTGTTGTTCCTGTTTCCAGTTTCCATGTTCTGTTCTCCATTATCTCGTAATATGTCATTGTCCTTTTCTAGATTGGCATGCACTGTCTTTAACTCAACCTTATGTCTCTTGTTCCAGAAATCAAGGCGGTATCGGCCTTTGCGAAACAGCTGTCCTCCCATGACCCTTCCCCTCACCAAGTCTGTATCCATGCTTGCCATCAGCCAGAGAGACATTGATGGTGAGTGCCACTGTGCTGTGGGTCAAATATTTTCCTCAGTACACTTTCTCGGTTCTAGTGATCAGATCGTCACTACTCATCTAGATCAGACTGACATGTGGCACCACTTTATCACTAGCATTTCTGTTCCTCATTCTGTTTCTGATTTATTTCAATATCAGAATTACCAGGAAAGCAAGAGTTGATGAAGTTGTAAATATAAAAAAGGTTTTTGTGTAAATCGCATGCTCCTGTGTCTAAGATCAGAAGCCCTAGTGAGCAGAAGGATTGCAATCATTTTCTGGGAATATATCCAATATTATTGGAAAAAATAATTTAAATTTAGAATTCTTCCCAGCGCTGGTGGGATTGTACTTGGCACAGTTTGCCAGATAACATGTAAAATAAATAGATAAAAATGTAGTTCAATTCAGAGGTATTTTGCTCGTAATTCTCTTTATATGGTAAATTCAAGTATTAAAGGACTATACCAGTGGTTTTGCACAATAAGCCTAGTAATCGTTGTGTGCTTACATCATACTATACATCATTCAGACTTAGAATAATAAATAGATTACAGTCAGTAATCTATTTTTTAAATTCTTCATAAAAAATTCTAAATGTGCATTGAACACAGTGCTGCTGTAGTTCATTCTGGACTTTTCACATTATGTGGTCTAGTGATCTTTGAATCCTTCTTGTGCCGCATTTATGTGTAGAAGTGTCACCAGAATGGTCCTGTAAGGTTTTTCTTTATCTTGACATTCCTACCTCCCATCTCCTATCCTTGACATTAGCGTTACTTAATTTGACTAAATGATCAGTGCCTGCTGTGGTTCTTTTCTCCCTGCCCCCGTCAGCAGTGGGACGCCTGAGACGTAAGAGGCGAATTTCCTTTTCTTTCAGCCTTTCCCCCATCCTCACCAAATCTAAGTCTGAGTTTCTTTATGGGGACTCTTCATCTAGCGATGATGAGGATGAGGATAGCCTGAGTAAGTATGACAGCGCTGTAAACAGTAGAAAGTCCAAGCAGCTATTCCTGTTAGAAACCTGGCTCTACCCTTTCCGCTCCAAAGGCATTTAAACTGAATAGTTGACGGCTATTTACTTTTACTGTTTGCTCGCTTGTGCTCATGAAAATGATCATCTCCACATGCTGAATGTGGAATTAAACAATAGAGACAGTTACAATTGTAGGCACACTGAAGGCATAAACATAAACTAGTGGGCAATAATGCCCAAAACTTGAGCTGCACCAGACTTTTCATAAGGAAACCACTAATTACTGCTGATTTGAGATTTTTGCACTGCTCTGTAAATGTTCATGTACAAAAATAAGTGGTGTAGAAAAACCACCTTTTACCTAGGCAGCATGAGTTTTTTCCTGACAACTTTAAATAAGACCTTGGCTTGTCCTGGCCCCACTTAGCCCAGTGTTTAGCTGACCTTTATTTAGATTCGCATTTGTTTTATCTCTTTGCAAAAACAAAACACAATCACCAGACAATGAGGAAAGAGATAATCATAAACACTGCAGGTGAACTGAGAAAGCCTTTTCTTCCCTCGAGATAAATACAAACCTGTCACTTTTAGTCATAGACCCTCAGCCATTCCTTTCCTGTTCTTATCTGTGAGATATTTCCATTAGCGTTCTCTGTCTCCTTGGCTTTGTTGCTAGCAACACAGGCAGCCCAAAAACTTTTCCCTTGTTATCCTTAACTTTCTGATGCAGAGCAGGCAAGCCATGCTTTGCATATTTGTGTGTACGTCACCGAGAATATTGTTAGAAGTGGTAGTTTTTTCCCTTGAAAAGATGCATACCAAATAAGTAGTGACTCTGCAGTAATTATTTTACAAATACTGCAGTGTTTGCTCATATTTAGTTGGCTTCTGCAATTAGAGGTCATTACTTAAAAAATGTAGATACTGGAGCCATTATTTAGCAGACATTAAAAACGCTGGACTGAAAGGCAGTATTTCCTTTAAAATTGCCTCATCAGTTCCAGAGGCATTTTGTTGTTTTGTTGGACTCAATACAGCGTCAACACAAATAAATAAAGATTAAATGCCTTGCTCAAGAGCATTAAAAGCAGGCATGCATTACTTGCTTTGGTTCTTGCAGCAGATATGACAACATAAAATCCTCTCTGTTTACAAGAATTATTCTCTAGCCATTAGTGTGAGTGACCGATCACTGATTTGTATTCAGGAAAAGTAGTGCGGTCATCCTCAGATGATGAACACGGTGATTAAAAAGCTGTCCAGTTTATACCCATTTTTAATTTCTTTATGCTCCTTCCTCTCTCATTTTATTCCAGGTATGAGATCATTTTCCAGCACCTCTGGTTCACTAGCATACAGGTCAGTCCAGCTCCTCACCCCAACAAAATACACATTAATTTTGAGTGCTTCTGGTACCTGTAAAGTCTTGTAAAAGCTGTCTGGAGAGCCATTCCCCCGAAGCAGGTGAACGGTGAATGGTTCTCCATAGAACCTTTAGAGTGCTGTAATGACCCAACATGGTATGCCTTATGAATACAATTATTAAAAAAATGTAATGAAATGCTGTGTTCCAGTATATCCGAGGAGGAGCCGGGCCCTCTGCGCAGCGACACTGAGGGAAAGAATGTGACAAAAGTCAGTCGAACCTTCAGCTACCTCAAGAACAAGATGTACAAAAAGACCAGGGTGAGAACATGGGTTTTAAATTCTTCAGAAAAAAAGCAAGATCAGTGTTGTTGCACGTAGCAGAGCACAGAGTCTGCAGTGCATATGCTCACAATCCTGTCTGCTTTCATATCCTCCTTCCGTTTTAAACATGTATTTCTTAGTGTAAATGTTGGCTGAAGACAAGCCTCACTCTGCTCCACATTTATACACTTGTACATATTCACTCTGGGAACTGACCTCTGTCTGTCTTCTCTTGCTGGCCCAAGATCAGCTGCACTGAAACGGTAACAAGGGTTACATGGCTTTAGGGCATTCAGTGTTCCTCTGTAACTTGACCCATTTTGATTTCCCCAGTTGGACTGGTTTTGAACTCAACATTTTCTGGTCAAATCTCTGGTGTTGTTAAAGTCATCTTTCTCTCTCTGCCACAGCCCTGTCAGGTAAATTTACCTGCTAAATGGCTTTTCTTTCGAGACCAGAAGGGATACTTCTTATTGCAAATTAAGTCAGTGGTGATTATACCATGCAGATGTGTGATATGGAAATTATGGCTTTATTGATTTAATTGTCTAAGTTAAAGCCAAAATGATTAGGTTCACCTAAAAGTAGTTAAGTCTCTTGCAGTTTGAAAGTCATGCATAGTGCAGTTTAACAACCTGTAACACAACTATCAAACTGCAGGATGCAGATTGCGTTAAGGCAATTTGCGGATACATTTGTGAAAATGTTAATGCATAATAATGTTACTTTGAAGAGACACTGAAGGGTGAACAGGAAGTAAAACAGGAAGACCGAGTTAGCTGTTGTTTTATAATCTCCTCTCTAACCTCAGTCAACGCTTTGCTTTTAAAGTGACAGGTTTCGAAACAAACCCACTACAGCTCGTGGCTGGGAGCTCCCTAACGGTTCAGTTGCACTTGTCAGGGTGACTGGATGCAGATCAGCCATATACCGCATTCAAGTTTAAATCCAAGTCATAAAAAGTCTCAGAGTTTCTCTGTCTGGTGGTATCTCTGAGTGTTATCAGCCATTTCATGGATTACTGTACACATGCAGTTGTACAGTATAGGCTGTCAGAATTCTCTGAAAGAGGATGTAGCTTGTGCAGTTTTGTCATACCATATGTAGCAGACCTAAGGGTCATTGCAGAAATAGCACCTCCTTTAGCGAGCCAGCCACTTCCTCGTTGCAGCTTCCCAGATGGAGCCTCAGTGCTGGTAGCGTCAGCCGCTCAGCCACAGCCAGGGATGATATGCAGGAGATTCACAGGGAGCCATGGCTTTTCACTGAGATGGAAAAGTTGGCTGGAGGTAGGGTAACAGAGTGATCTGGTTTCCCAGTCCAATTGTAGTGAAAGAGACTGTCACAATATCATGTTCAAAGCGACCAGTGTTTCCTTCTGGGCTGATCTCTTTTTCCAGTGAAGTCATTGTCTGTTACAGTACGCTTCAATGGATTGTCTTTTGGTTTAAACTTCACTTCTCACACTAGATTACCTTTCCTGCGGCTCTATTGCTCAATGACTTGTGAATTCTTGTAGCCAAAAAAGCAGTACTATGAATGATTTAACAATTATATGAGGTAATTCATTTAAGTAGCTTTAAAAAATAAATAATCTCAGAAAGGTTAAAGTGGTGAACAATACTTTGTTAGAGCTCCAGTTTGTAGAAGTTTGACAATCTGTTTCGCCATTGGTTAGACTGCTGTTGTTGCAGGAAGTGAGATTGAGTGCTAAGTGTTGTAATGGCTATAAAACACGCAGACTCGCTGTGGTCCAGTCAGCCTTATGGTTTATCTTTAAGTGACTGTAGAAAATGAGCTCTGGTATGGCAGAGCTTTGTGGTCCCCTCAAACCAAGAGGCCCAGAGCTGGCCATTAAAATGAACTGGAAACTCAATTTTCCCATTTCCTCTGGGTTTGGGCGGAGGCGCTGTGATGTCAAAGAGAATAAGAGCTCTGTTCTTCTCGACATCACTTTATGGGATTGTGATTCAGCTCAGCGTAGAGAGATGACCAGCAGTGCAAGATGACCCCACTAATTAATGCAGAAAGACTGGCCTGTGATAGAAAGGTCAAAAATTGGATTTCCAGACAGCATGTCTCCGTCAAAAGCCGTGCGTCCTGGAGTCTCTGTTGCTTAGGTTTTAGACAGAAAAACCTGTTTTAAACTGACACAAACTGGCAAAAATTGCCTCAAAACAAAGATGCACTACATTTAAAATTGTCTCTTAATGAGGCAATTTGTTGTCAGCATAAATAATGCATCACTTAATATGCAACCCCCCCTGCTGTGTGGTACATCAGAGTAATAATGTTGCTCTGCTGGATTCAGATTGGGATTTAACACAACCAAATGGCCAAATGCTGAGATTTAGTCAATGTCTGGGAAGTTAGTTCACTTTACAGCCACCCAAGCAGGACATATTAAAAACATTTATTACACAATGGGTGGTATAAAAGTCCTTCCCACCCTGGCCTGGTTACTTTTTTTAACCTCTCTTATTCCATTATACCTGTGCAGGAGAAGGAGCGAGACAAGAGGGAGAAAGAAAAGGAGGGCAAGGAAAAGGACAAGAAGGCAGTGAATGGGCATCTATTCACAGCAGTCAGCTCACCTCAGGCAGCCCAGTGCTCACAGTGCAATAAGACTTTCAGCAGCAAAGAGAGCAAAGAGACTTTCCATTGTACATGTAAGTACCTTGTCTGTTCATTTACGTTTTACGTTGTTTTGTGTGTTTTCTGCATTGTATTGTCCTTTTTTTGTTTTCATTTTTACTTGATGATTGTGCAAACCTGAGCTCCTGTTGCTTTAAGTCTAATTAAAACCCATTATGCGCTGTGATTCTTAAATTCAAATAATTTGTTTTATATTTTAAACACGCTAAGCCCTGCAGGAAACTCTGCAAAACATTGAACATGAAGAGAAAAAGAACACACAGTGTAATTGTCGAGAAATAGTTCAGTTATGAAAATTATCAGATTCGCGGGTGTCTTCTCATGGGAACGAATGATGAATCTGCCAAAAATCATTGTTTTTTGGGTTTTTTTTTACTGATCATTATTAGAATTTTAGTAACTAAACTAAATGAAACAAAAAGAAACAAAGCTTTGCAGCATCAGATAATATGAAAAGCACAAATTGTGTTGTTTAGGTTGTTCAATGTACTTGGCATCCATTAAAAGTACTTTACATTGGCAGTCAGCTTTAATGGCTGCAGAATCACTTGCACTAACCCGGCATCTTGATCTATACGAAGTAGTCAAACTGACTGCCTCTAATAAAACCCAGTCAGACTTTCAGTACAGACAACAGAACAGTTTTGCATTGTTTTCCACTGAAGCAGCAGCCTTAAAGAGGATGTAGTTTATTGCACAAGCCTTTGGCGCAACACCAGAAAAAGCCTAAAAAGGAGAAACTAGCTCTACGATGGATCACAGCGATCCCCTCAATGGTCACAATCTGCCTAAAATGCTTTAATCTGGAAAGAAAACAGCTCTTGTTGTGTTCAGTCAGTCTGGTTCAGATTGTTGGAGCCACAGACTCTCCTGAGGGTGTTTTCGGGAGGTTTGTACCTGCAGATGTCTGGCTGATGGCCACTCACCAGACAAATACAGTGATCCTTTGTCTGTGATAGGCTGGAATTAAATGGGCCCACAAAATGCAGTAAAATACCTAATAAAACCATTTAAGAGGAGAAATTGACTGCGGGAATTTAAGCAGTTTTTACCATGCAGGTATAATTACATAAATACAGTCTGCTAGGTGAATACTTTATCCAAAAATTGATTCTTGATTAATGCAAATTCACTTTTCTAGTGATAGATAGAAAGTGAAAAATGAACTGTTAGTTCTGAAATGATTGTTCTTTTTTAATCATGGAGTTACAGAGCTACATTCACACCGTTTGTTGAGGTTGGTTGTTGATGCAGTCTCACCCAGCAGTGGAAATGCTGTATACATGCAACGTGAATCACTATGTCTTGTTATGGGTTTGTGGGTGTAATACATTTTCATCTGCTGGAAAAATGCTTCTGTGAAGGTTGCCTAATGCTAGGTGAAGGTTGCTGTGAAGCCAGATTTTGACATCACTCGAGATGGTTGCTTCTCTCACTAGCGCTTCCTGATCGACCGCTTAGTCTGTTCTTTTTAAATTACATGTGATCGGTGTCTGCTTCAGAAGAGAATAACAGAGAATCTAAAATTCAAAAGTAGGGTATTATGTAATAGACAGTTGGGGAATTTAAGTCACTGATTTGCTAACTGTGATCATAGTGCAGAGAAAACCTTTTTTTAGAGATCTTACATGATAACCCTTGTTCCCTAGTGGTGTTTTGGGAATGTTTATATAATTGAAATTTTCCCATGCAATTCAGTGTTTATGTCACTCCTCTGCCTATCTCTCTTTTTTCTTTGGTCCAGCAGCAGTATTACCCTTCGATTGCATCACATGCTATGCCTCAGTCTGGCTTTCATTAGTGGGCTGGTGGAGTTTTCTGGCCGGCTATGAAAGCCAGTCAGAATTTCTAGCTCCCACCTTTCCACACACACTCAACACCCCCACCGCACCACTGTGCTCATAGTATTCACTGAGCATTGTGCTGCTTTTCTTTCCAGACTGTAATGCTTCCGTCCACAAGGGCTGCAGAGACAGCCTGCCTGTTTGTGCCAAGGTGAAAATGAAGGTAAAAGTTCCCTCAGAGTAACTCCATCACTGATGCTGTAGTATTCTGCAGTCCTGTAGCCAATAGTGATTTAATCTCCTCATTTATCCTTTTATTCTCTGTTTCTCTGGCCAGTTGCCCAAACAGCAGTTTACAGTACCAGATTCAAGCTCTTTTCCTACAGTCACAATGAGGAACAAATGTAAGTGCCAAACTAAACTTGGATTTCATACAAAATCTTTATTACCAGTGTTTATTTGCAAATATGATGCCAAAGCACACCGAGGCTGGTGTTTTCCATATTTTAGCAGTTATTTGTACCAAAGTTAAACTTGAAGTTTCTATATGTTCTTTCTACGTCTGAAAATAAAGCTCTATTTACATGGGATTAGTATAACCTGGGGACCTCCGGTGATTTAGAAATGAAGCCCCCATGTCTGTGTTTCATGCAATTTGCACAGGATAAGCAAAGTGTGTGTTTTACTCAAATTTAGACACAGATATGATATCAAGACTCACTACTAATAAGCTACCACATACAGATAACCGTTGAGCCTGTTGAAAGATAGAAAGATGTTCCATTCATTCATCTGATCACCTTTCGAGATTTCACTCCTCTGATGGATTTGCTCTTTCCCCGAATTGGTCTCCATGCAGTTTCGTGACATGAGCTTCCTACATTTGCACTCAAAATGTTTTTAAAACTGTCATTTCGAATTGCCAGCACAGCCCTCCATAATTCTCAACCGGCAAACAGGGAAGATAAATGCACAGAAGAAACAAAAAAATCAATCCGCGAAATCACAGAGATGTTAATTCACCCAAGACTGATTTTATTGCACTCTATCCTATTTCTGCAAACACACTTTGTTTGTTGTTCCGAACAGGGCAGATTCACATGGGATTAAGATCGCAGATGGCCTTTGCAATTATTACAAATTACCTGTGGTCCCCAGGTAAAACTAGTCCAAGATGCTCACAGTCAATAGTCTTATTTCCTGAAGTCCCTCTTGCTTAAGTCTTAGAAGGAAAGCATTGTCTTGAACTCTCGGGCAGTTTTAAGATCAAATCACAACTGGGGTCCTCTAATAGTTGCTGTTGGAGATTTTGCAGGTTACCACCAACTGTATTCTGTGTCTGCCTCTGGTTTAGCTGGTAGTACGAGGGAACGTCCCTGGTCGGCCATCTTGTCTCCTGAGGACCATTCTTCACTGATGATCCCATCGTCACGGAGACACACCAGCATCATGACTTTCCATGGAAACAATCTGTCCAAGAGTCTCTCCATAAGCAACATTGCCGGGTAAGTTGACGCATGCGTGTCTGTTTATGTGTGAGAACACTAACGTCATCACATTTCCATCTAAATGAAATCAGGTGTTTTTATTGCTTTTTAATATTTAGTTTATATTATAGTTATATATAGTTTAGTTTAGTTTAATTTTTTTTTTTTGGTGCTTGGCATATCCAGCAACACCATTAAGGGTGACATTACATGTGTCTAACAGCTTATTAAAGGGTGTTAGTAGTTGTACGTGGCTGTAAAAACATTATCGATATAACTGTTACTGCCGTCTCTCTGTTCAGTCCGGTTTTTGATGAGATGCCTATCAAAGGCCTGCGCTATCTCTCCCAGTCAACGGACTCACTGAACAGAACCAATCAGGTCACAGAGTCCATGGAGTCTCTCACAGATGAAGGTCAGGACACGCAAAGACGCACACACACACAAATCATGTGAATAAATAAAATGAAACAAATACTGAAAGGTTGCAACTGAGCCTCGTCACTGTCTTTTAATTAAAACAGGGATTGTATACTGCAATTGGGATTATTGAATAATGTCTCAAAGTCACATAAAACGTACAATATAAAATAATATACAAACTAATGAATCACTTCAAATAGTAATTGCAAGTTGCGTTGTTAATGCAGGCACAGAGATGATGGATGGGCAGCTGATGGGGGAGTTTGAGGCAGAGTCCAAGGAGCTGGAAGCAGACTCGTGGAGCTTAGGTGTGGACCAGCAGTACCTGCAGCAGCTGGACAAAGAGCTGGTGAAGAGACAAGACGTCATCTACGGTACACCTGATACGCTGAAATAAGCTCTTTAAATAGACCTCAATTGAAAACAGAAGGGAACATTTTAAGTTATTAAAAAGTGAACTTGCTGAACTGTTCTTTGGTTCGGTTTATTTTGGTCTTTTACGATTTCAAAATGGGAAGGAAAGAATATGAAAGAGAGTTGATTGTTTATGATTTGTGGGACCCACAAATAGACATGGAAAACAGGTTAAGTCAGAGATCTACAGTATAAAAGCTAAATTTCACCTAAAATGACATCTTAGTTTTGAATTCCAAGCCTCCCACAGCCTGCTTTGATGACTTTCATTTCAGTTTATAATGATCTATTCAGAGTACAGACATGGCTTATTTAATATGCATTGAGATGTTTCCTGTTTTCTTTGAAAGTCTTTGAGATGTCTCTGGCTTTTGATTAGTAAGTACTTGTTGCAAATAAATTAAATTAAAATTTTGCTGAAAAACCTGTTCCTGTCTATTTGAGGAATGCTTTGACATGCAAAATCATATCAGTTCCTAGAAATGTTTATAAGCCTCAGTGATATCAGGAGTCATGTACATATATAAGTCAGTAAAGGGTTTAAAAACCGCTGAAACATTAGCACTGGAAAATTCTCGTCTTAAATGCTTCTCTCCTGTGTGTCCTGCAGAGCTGATGCAGACAGAGATGCATCACATCCGGACGTTGCGCATCATGTCGGACGTCTATAGCAAGGGCCTGCAGAAGGAGGTGCAGCTGGAGCTCCAGACAGTTGAGAAGCTGTTTCCTGCTCTGGATGAACTCCTGGAGCTCCACACGCAGCACCTTCTCCGCCTCCTGGAGCGGAAGAGGGAGTGCCAGCTGGAGGGGGGAAGCTTGGAGGGAGGATTTATTATCAACAGGATAGGAGACATCCTGGTCAGCCAGGTAAGAAGACACGGGATAGTTGGATGAAGATGCAGATACTAAAGTGCTCATAATCTGTTTTTTCATGAGTTAGTTAGCCTAGAGGGAGCAAATGTTCACTATTTCCTTTTATGATGGCATGTATCTCAAGAGTAAAGTAGCTGTTAAATGTAGCAACCCTTAGTTGTACAAAATATTAGTGCCACTGTGCTGTTATCTTCTGCTTCTATTGCTCATGAATATACTTCTGAAGCAACGATACATTTGTCCTCCTTTAAAAATCGTTTGAGGGTCCAATATTGCCTAGAATGTTTTCCTAGCCCACTATGAAAGCATAGAAAGCAGTTGAGTTCACACTGTTAAACAGATATAAAAGCCCTGCTAACTGCAAGGTTACATTCTTTTACTCTGCTCCACCATTGTCTGTTTTGTGTATTTATGTCTGTCAAATTCTGGTTTAGTTTTCAGGATCCAATGGTGAAAGCATGAAGAGGGTTTATGGGAGATTCTGCAGCCGCCACAATGAAGCTGTCAACTTCTACAAGGACCTCCTGACCAAAGACAAACGCTTCAAGGCCTTCATCAAAGTAAGGCTTTCATTTCAGCTCTTGTCGTCATGTTTGCTTTTCTTTTCTGTGTCTGTACTGCAGTATTGTTGTTTGGGGAAGAAATCTGTTTATATCCTTTTCTATTATCCTCACTCTTAAAGATATTTGGTTTTTCAGACAGAATTGTTTTGTTGAAAATATTCTATACAATATAGTCTTTTGTGCTAAGTACGCAAGTTCTTTTTGACTTCTTCCAACTTCGTCCTCTTCCGTTCTTCTGACTTGATTTTCTTTTGTGTATGTAGTGTATCTGCACTGCATTTCATTTCACCCTCACAGTTTTTATTAATATTGCCATAGAGACTTCAGTGCTTCCAGCTTTATGTCATATTTTTGTCACTATATTGTTCTACGGTTTGGTGATTTGAAAACCTTGTCTTGATTGATACACTGGTAGTGTTGGTATGTTTTCCTAAAGCACTTTATTAAATTTATTTCAGAAAAAGATGAGTAGCAGCATTGTGCGGAGGCTTGGTATCCCAGAATGCATCTTATTGGTAACCCAGAGGATAACAAAGTACCCGGTGCTGATTCAGAGATTGTTGCAGCACACTAAAGGTCAGTTTCATGTCAGTCTGTTCCAACTGATCATCCGTTCAATGAACACAACACATTTCAATTCAAAACTGAAACACCATGTAATACATATGATTATTGAGACATCACCTGTGAGCTTCCCACTATTTCCTTGGTTTATTTCTGCTTATAGTTGCTACTGATGATAGTCTTTTATCAGCCGCTTTCCATGGTTCCATCAGCCTGCGTAAAAATCCACAATACAATATGTTCACTTTTCTGAGAAAATCATATCTTCTTCTCATTGCAGAGCAAAAAAAAAGTTAATTTCATGTTATAAAAATGAAGACAGCAAAGAAAAATGTAATATTCGTCAGTGATAAGTTGAAGGTGTTTGCATGAATTTCACTTACATCCATGGGAGAAAGCGAGACAGAATAAGGCCAGTATCAAAAAGTGATGCTGCCTTAAAGAACACTGCAGTAAAAAGTTGTTTTTTCACTACACACACACACACACACACATACATATATATATATATATATATATGTTTTTATGTTAGAAAAAGGTTTTGAAACTTGTTGATGTGTATATTTTTACACAGCAGTGACATGTGTTAGATTCATAAAAAGTATAAAGACCAACCTTTATGTATTTAACCTTGAATTATCCACAGTTATTCGAATTTGGTGACTTGATTTTAAATAGTTTTGCTCTCCCAAAATAGTTCACAAATTCATGTCATACTTTTATGTATTGTAAAGGCTTCACGTGTTTTTTGTAAATATCCTGAAGAGCTGAACATCTCCCATATGTGTGTATATATTTTTGCATAAGAAAAGACATACGTTCAGTTGGTGCTTGTAACATAATAGATCAAGCATTCTTTGAGTAACTGAAATATTTCACACCACATTTATATCTGATTCAAAGCAGCGCTTGTCAGCTGGCCTCCCACTGTGTACATTCTCTCTAATCCATCCCCAAAGCCTGTTTATAGTTCTATGTGGGATGGGGGAGCTCTGACTTAATCCCCAAGGTGCTTTAAGAAGACTCTCTCCTGCCAACTCATATATACCGAGAGGAAATAACATGACACAATCACAGCTCGACATAGTGTTTTGGTGCTTAGGAGCGCTGAAGTACAATAACCACAGGACAAAAATATTCCACTTTGGGGAAAAATATTACACAATGAGACCAAAACACAAAAGCTCAATATGCAAGACGTGTATCAGAAATATGACTCCAAAGCTTTCGGACCTACAGGTTAATGTTGGGTTTAAGTCTCGCAAAGCTCCTATAACTTTTTAGGATTGTAAACAAGTTGGGGGAGTTGGAAACAAGACTTTTTTTTGTAACTTTTCAAAATGTTTAGTTCAGTTTGGGAAACCAGATGAGCAGCACAGATAAAATGAGATGGTAATATCTGCCAAACAGACAGACTGACAAGCTGTTCTAGTGTAAGATTCAGATTTACCTTCATCTTCACTGGCATTTTGATGTCTGGCTGCAAGAGTAAAATTCAAAAGATCTACTATTCAACGAGCAATTTATGCATAAGAGTGTTTTAAGTAAATTGCCGAAAAATGAAATTAGCACAGGTGCACATCAGTGTGGATTCTTGAACAAGTTACTGCATCTTGAAATCCCTTAAAGCCATGCTAAATGAACCTGTCTTATAAAACCTTTCTAGTAATTTGTAAAAAGATGTTTTCAGAATATCTGACATAGCATGCACAGAATGTCAGAGTATTGAACACTGCATGTTGAGATATTAATTCATCTTGATACTTTTTCAATAAGGCCAACCCAACATTGAAAATGTGGGGCTGAATTTTAGCAGAATTAAATTGTAGTCAAAACGGGCAGCATTCCAATATTGAGCAGGTAATGGAGGAAAATGAGATAGTGAATCCGTGAAAAAACCCAGAACCATGTTCAAGGAGGACCGAGATATGGTCGAGACCTCGTGTGGAGTTTTCACGTTGAAATGTGCTGTAGGTTTTGAGTTACAGAGGGGATTGCAATATCTTCAATGGGGCCATGGGTAAATATGGGTTTTTTTTTAACAACAATATAAATTATGTAAAAAAATATTATGTTTTAAACGTAATGTCGACTGTCACGCTGACCTCCTTACAGAGATGTGTGGCGGATGCATCTAAAAATGTAAAACTGTACTGTATGGAGGAAGTCTTAATAATTGAGTGGGGGAACAAAAGGAGTTCAGGTACTTCCCTGGGGGGTCATGGGATGGGAATGGTGAGTTATCTGTGTCACTTCGCCAGCCTTGAGTCAATAGGTAGGTTTGGATCACCCAATGAAAGTATTTTGTGCATCTGCTGGTTCTGCATCAAGATAAATCTTGTGTTTTCTCATAAAACAACGAAAACATTTGGATCCTGAGCTGTGATGATGGTTAATTTAAGTAAAGGTACTGTTCATAAAGTACTTTTCTAATCCAGGGTTGTAAAGTGCTCACAGTAACAAAAGGACAACAAAGTAATTATTTAAATCATACACTGACTGAAAACTTTGTCAAATTCTTGTGACACGCAGAGGGGGGTGAAGACTTTGAAGACCTGACCGATGCCGTGCGGCTTGTGAAGGAGGTGATCGCAGCGGTTGACGGGAAGGTGAACGAGCACGAGAAGAAACGGCGTCTGAAGGAGTTTCACAGCCGCATGGACAGTAAGTCCATCATGATGATGAAGAGCGGGCAGATTTTTGCCAGGGAAGATCTACTGAGGAGAAAGCTGATTCACGATGGTGCGCTGCAGCTGAAGAACAGCCAAGGAAGACTAAAGGGTGAGGAGATACCATCTGCCCTCTAACTGACATTATTTTCTGTTTGTTTTTTGCAAAACATGTCAAATTTGGAAATGAATAGCCACAACAACGTTTCTCCTGTTTGTTGGTTCTCCAGATGTCCATGCTCTACTCCTATCAGACGTCTTCGTCTTCCTCCAAGAGAAAGACCAGAAATACGTCTTCGCCATGCTGGTAAGTCCCTGCTGTCAAAAGTCCCTCCCCTCCCCTTCCCTCTCTCC
The DNA here is from genome assembly GCA_037367275.1 of Coranthus polyacanthus. NCBI lineage: Eukaryota > Metazoa > Chordata > Actinopteri > Kurtiformes > Apogonidae > Coranthus > Coranthus polyacanthus. The sequence goes on from JAPQRN010000018.1 coordinate 10,686,832, forward strand.
TCTTTATCGTTCTTTACCTTCTCCCTCCTTGCCTTCATCCCTCCAGTAATAGATTTCATGAGCGCTGCCTTAGATGATGTTGTCATATTTTCCTATCCCACTGTAGCTGCTGTTAGCTCGCCTGCTAAGCCTTGATATTGTGTAACATTGCCTGCGTCAAGTTTGCTAACTGCACCTAATAAAGCTGTTCTGGCCCCGAGCATCAAACCCAACTGTGGTAAATCATATAGGTTTGAGTAGCTTTTTCCATGTTTACAGTTTCGTAGCATGACACACACACACAGACACAGAGGAGGAATGAAACAGAGGCAGGCCTGTGGCGTAATAATCACATCAATCACTAAAACAAAGCTTGGCATGTTTGAGTTTGGGCGGTTGACATTAAAAAGAGGAATAACATGTGCTTCTAAATGGATGACAGCCATGTTAAGTGGGGTAAGGTCTGGGCAGAGCATAAGCTACAGTTCTGATGATAAACAGCACATTTAATCAGTGGGGTCAAGGTCAGGGGTCACAGCAGCACACATGGACGCACACACCAGCAGGTGCAGGAGCCCTTGTACCGTGGGTGTCAATAACCTGCATAAGGCGTTCATATCGTGGACTCACTGCCTCATAGCCTGATAGGTCCACTCAAGTTCCATCGAATCAGCCCTTGATTCACGATAAACAGTGATAAACTCATGAACAAGTTTGTGGAGTTCTGCTGCTCTGTCGTGCGCCCTTTTGCTACTGTATCCTTAAGGGGTTTACTCATGTTTACTCATGTGGCACAAAGGCTAATAAGTATCTGTGCACGTTATGGGAAAGTGGATGTGGGCTCTGTCATCCCTCCCAGGCAGACCATCTGCGACAAAACAAAAGAGCAGACAAAAAAAAAGAAAAAGCTAGTCTCTGTTAGTCTGTCAACAAAACCAAACAACAAGCATTTACTGAAAGTTAGCTTTAGTAAGTTGATCATTTTAAATGTCTCGATTTAATAGGACTATGCCAGTCTTGTTACTGTTCATTCTTTAACTTGGTAAGTGACGTAGTAAGTACCATGATTCAACCTGAAATGTGTTCCAGTTGATCACTATGAAACAGGTCTGAATATTCAGGATGAAAGCAGTACAAATGGCAGTGAGCTTATGCTTAATTGGTATTCCGATAGTAGGAGGGTCCTTGGAACATTTTTTCCCCTGTAAGGGGGCCCTGTCTCAAAAACTCTGGGAATCCCTGTATTAACATTCTCAACAGGTCGGTTGGGTCTGGTATTAAAAAATTCTGACCTGAAACAAAGAACTTATCCTTGTGAAGCTAATAAGACAGCGGATCATACCCGGGAAAGAGTAAGCAGTAACAGAGTTTTTCATAAACCTAAGGGAGATTTGTTAAAAACAGAAGAAATTAAAAAGCCGCTTGTGGCCTTATTGTAAAATGTGCTGCATAGTGTTTGCAGCCTTTAAGATGCGAGAATGCTGAAGCTTAGGCATCATCTTATAAGGATAACATTAACTAAAATCTGATTTTGTCATCTTCTTCCCTCCTTTCCCCTTTATCTTTTTCCTCAATTTCTTGCGTTTTCTACTTTTTGCCCCTCCCACAATTGTTCCTCCCTCCTTCTCTCTGTCCTCTCCTTTCCCTTTCACCCTTCTTTCTGCCCTTCCCATCCTCTCCACTTCCTCAACATTTGTCTTCCCTCCTCCCCTCTCTCCCCTTTGGCCCTCCCACTATCATCTTTTTTTCCTCCCTTGTCTTTCCATGTCCTCCCCGGTCGCCTCCATCAATTCCCCCCCTCCTCTCCTTCTCATCCTCCTCTTCCTGTAGGACCAGCGCTCAACGGTCATCTCCCTCCAGAAGCTGATTGTCAGGGAGGTCGCAAACGAAGAGCGCGGCCTCTTCCTCATCACGGCAGGCATCGAGAAGCCGGAGATGATGGAGGTCCTGGCCAGCTCGAAGGATGAACGCAACAGCTGGATGCAACAAATCCAGGAAGCCATGCAGTCCATGTAAGTCGAATTAATCAATATCTTTGTTGAGATTTGTCACAATTTTGGGGCCAATGTAATAATAATTCAATATTTTCTTATTTTCTTCCACAGTAATAGAGATGTTATTTAAATCTGTACCACTCTACACAAAAACAAAATGTTCTCTGACATTTACTCTGACCCATAACTTTTCTATCCTTGGTCTCCTGTAGTTTGTCTGTGTTGTAACCCAGGAGTTAGACCCAGCCCAGTTGTGTAGATAGTAATATACGGTAAGCTGTGACAGAGCACTGTGCTGTCAGGAGGATTAGCACTACTCTACCTGGGGATGGGATGTACTCAGGGACAGTCTAATGCTGGATTGCCTTCAAGGGCAGCTCACTATAAGCAGGGGATTATTCGACTGCAGCCAACGGGAAGGAGAGAGATTTAGGACTGTGTCTCTTGTTGCCTCTGAGTTCTGTCAAAAACAAAATTGAGATCAAGCTATTGGCAGGAATCGAGGCGGTATAAACAAAAACGGTGCTCTGCAACTTCTCTTGCTCTCTTTTCCACATAACAATATATATATATGTAATCAAATCTCAATCTGTCATTGACACAGACAGGGTTAAAGTGAACATTTATCAATGTTTTATCAGTGTGGTGCATATTAATAGGTCTTCGCTAGGGGGGGGTTCATTATCTATAAATATGTTGTTTTGTCGAATAATCCTCAAGTTTGTTTGATATCAAAAGAAAAAAGTGAAAATGCCTTCCCCTGAGTGTAATGGGATATTTTCCTCCACCAAGAAGGTTATATAATCCTGCCTCTGTTTGTTGAGTTTTCTGTCATCAGTAGTGTGCAAAAACTACCATGCTAATTTTCATGAAACCTGGTGGAAGGGTAGGGCATGGGCCAAGGAAGGACCTATATATTATATAAACCAAAAAATGCAGCTAAATATTTAATTTTTTTTTTTTTTTTAGCATTTTGTTTTGCTTGGCAAGTGGCTTAAAACTATGAATCAGTTAATGAGCTGTCAAAATCTTACTGGGTGATCAGTAAATTATCTGTAAAAGATGTAAAATATGTGGTTGATGATTAATATGTTTATACTAGAACATAAAGACTGATAATAAATACAGCTGAGGTTTTTTCTTTTTCTTTTTTTTTTTTTTTTTGCTTGGACGCAGGGAGAAGGATGAGGATGAAGGGATCCCCAGTGAGACAGAAGACGACAAGAGGCAATTAGAGACAAAAGCCAAGGAGATGAGAGGTGAGTGTGAGAGAAAGGAAAAATTGGATTGAATATGTTTGTACCTGCTTTTGTTTTTTAGATGCAGCGTCTTCTTCTCGTGTCTGTTTTGCTCTCTGTATTGTTGTCCTTTTCTGCCTTCCTCCCTCATTGTTTTCTGCGTTACTACTGGTCAGATCTGTTGAGGCAGAAGGATACAGAGATCATGTCTCTGCTGGAGGAGAAGGTGCGGCTCTTCAGAGGAATGTGGGAGGGCTTGAACTCGGGCGAGGAGGCCTGCCGGCAGGTCGAGCCTTTCTTCAGGTCAGCCTGTAGTCAGGAGCCACCCAGGGGAGCATCCATCATGAAAGATGCCCTGCAGGAAGGTAAGGCAGGAAAAGAGAGGCTTTATAATACATGTGCTGATGAAAGAGAGAAGGAGAAGATATACGTTATATCCATGTTCATTCCGTTTTATAAGGGGTAAAAGTAATTATATATTCACACAGACAGATCAGGGATTTTGCTGTCTTTCTTTTTGATGGATCAATCAAGAGCAAACCAGCAGCAAACCTGGAAGAGATATTCACATACATGGTCAGATAGATATGTTCAGCCAGCTCGACCATAGTTTTGAGATATTAAGCTTGTTTTCCTTTCAAATTTCGCATCTAGTTTTTATATTATGAAAGTGTTTTTATTCACTGAACTCTATAAAATAAGAACACCCTAAATAATGTACCTTTTTGCTAATATTTACATAGTAATTGGCTTTTTATAGCAGTTAGATTTCAACACAAGTGAAGAAGTTTGAGATGGAGAGTGTTTTTTTTTTTCGTTGGGATTATCTGTCTATCTATCTTAAAGGAGTGTATAGAAAACATTAAAGGAGTCAGAGTGTGTTTTAGGGTTTTATTCCTGTTCTCTTTGGTGCTTTGGCAGCCCCGTTCATCAAATGTGTATGTGAATAAAGCAGCGTGAGCTGAGAGGTATATTTTACACTCCGACAAAGAGAGATTGAAATGTGGAGAGAGAAACCGCAGTCTTTGCACTTTAAGCTGACTTTACATTTAAACAGGTTCTCTGCAATGTTTGGAGAATCTGAAAAATAAAACGGTGGAATGACTCAATCATATATTCCATGTGTGTCAGAAAGTATCCTTAAACCATTTGAACTTCACTTCCTCAAAATAGGATTAAGTTTAACAGTTCAGATTGTTGTTAAAGTTGTTTTCAGATATATATATTTTTTCATTTTGTTTTATATTTTGAAAGAGGTGAAATGGCCTTAAACTGTATTTTAAATGATTGCAATTTCAACCAGAAGGGCACTCTGTTTAGCGCATATATCCACCAAGGTCCAGCAACCCTGTAATTCAGTCAAACGCACTATCTTGCCATGTTAGAATAAGCAAAATAATATTCCCGGGCTCTATCCCTTTTTATGCATCTCCTCCAAACTTTAATGGGTTTTTCCTCGTCCCATAAATCCTTCCACCAAGTTTCTTGAAAATCAATGTATTTTTTATGTTTTACTTTGTGTAATCCTGTAACAAACAGATGCAGGTGATTACTAAATGTATGATTAAATGACATTTTTTGGGAGTAGAAACAAGGTGCAGAGAGCAGCATCCTAATTTGTTGTCATTGTAAAGCACAGTGTGGTATTGCGTAATCATCTACTGCACAAAGTTTTGTGATTGGTTTATTGCAATATATACATATTTTGATTAAAACAGATTCATGAAAATTGAAACCACCTGTTCTTGTAGTTGGACCCTTGAAAGAGGCACATTTCTGTAACACGCTGAGCTTTTAGCTAAACAGCTTTAAGACATGTTGGAAAGACTGAGTAAGAGTGTTTGAATAGAAGGTCTAGTTGGTCACAAAAAATACAATTACAAAAAAATGATAATCACGGGGGATTTACACATTTGGAACATTTGACATTTAAAGAATTGTCTGCAGCTCTAAAGCAGAATGGATGTACAGTAAGAAGGAGAACTTCTGTAATGGTTTTTAGTTTTAAACCAAGAAGGGGAATTTTAGAGACAGTATTACAGAATGTATTTTTCAACTCCTGCATCTAAAGCCTGCGGCAATAATTGTCCTTATTTTATATGTGAATTGGCAGGAGTAATGACATTTCTTCGTCTGACGTTATTGTGTTTACTCTTATTTCACATCCACCACCAAGGGCTTTGTTTTTCTTTTTTCCACTGGAAAGGTCGCAATGCTGCATGTTCTATCTACATACAGTATGTGGATTATAGTACTCTATATGGAGATCCAAAGTTTATACATTTAGATGGTAAAGATTTTTTAACTTTTACTAAAAGAGCTCTGTAGTCCAAATGGGTTGCCAATAGTTGCTTAGCAACAAGAGCCTATAGCAGGCTGAAAGCAGAGGTGCCTGGAAGGATTCATGAGTGCTGGGCTGAACTGTAATACAGTTAGCCAGGATAATTCATTTACTGACCCGCACATTGGTGTATATGTGTGTGTGTGTGTGTGTGTGTGTGTGTGTGTGTGTGTGTGTGTGTGTGGAACAGTGGAGACCTTACAGGCGCTGGTGAACGGCAGCCTAGGAGGGGCCATGGCCAGCATCCAGGAGGGAGGAGGCACAGGGCCGGTGTGTTTGCCCCGTCGGGCTGAGACCTTTGGAGGCTTTGACAGTCACCAGATGCACAGCAGTAAGAGTAAGTCCACTTCTCTAAGTGCTTGCAGTTTTTGTTTGTATGAAGAGATTGCGAGGTCAGGTCTTATGGTCAGCCAGACTGCACATTTGAAGCTGTAACAGTAAAAGACACTGAACTACCACCTGCTGGTGTGGATAACTGCATTGACTCAGTGGCTGAACTACAAATGTGTGCTGACACTGTTCCTAGCCCAGTTAGAAGAGAGATATTTTACCTTTCCTTCTATAACTGATGTTATGTGGTCACATAAGAGCCTGCCAACACCACACCCAATACTTCTCCAAATGCCCCTGTTCAGTGCAGTTAAATAAAACACTATAGATGGGAACTTGGACAGCAGAGCTGATGCTTCCTGCTTGACTCATGGCCTGGGGCAATACTTCTGAACTGAAGGCTTACAACCTCAGAGTGGGACTCTAGTGACAGTGTGGCAAATACTGAGCTGTAAGTGGTCCTACATCAGTAGCAGAACCCAAAGAGCTGATGTGGAAAAACTGCACTACAGGGCATTTTCATCAGTATGATATGTTATTTGTTATTTATTTTGTATGCAACACATGAAAGAGTCAGAGAGTCACTACAGTGAGTTGTTCAGATTGTGTTAAAATGGTAAAAGACGGATAAGCAGCATGGAAGATGTTTTTCTATGAAAGGAGGAGGAAGGAAATGCAAATGCAAAGGAAAACAAAATGCAAACAAAAACAGGCTTTGCATAATTTCCAGATGAGTTATCACATTTATCACCAACAAAACCAGAACAAAAATCAGGTCAGCAGTTCTCTTTCATGTGCTTTCATAACCCAGAAATCTGCAGGTTTTCATTTCAAGCAACAGCTGCTGCAGCTGAGTACAGTGATTCATTCAACCAGCTGAAAAACGCCAACTCTTGAAACAGCATAGACCACCACTCTGGGTCCAGGCAGATACTCTTGTTTTGTTGGGTTGTTGACATGGTGATAAAACTGGAGGCTGCAGTTTTCACACCTCAAATTTGATCATTGTGTGTCTCATAATAATCCATTATTAGAATCTTACCTTTTGACAAAATATGTTAAAATTGGAAAAGAGAAGAAAGAAAAGAAAATGTGGCCAAATATTGTAATACATGATCACCTTTCGTACCTTTCTGATGTCAGTGATGACAATGTTGTAGAGGTAGTTTCCAGTCCATGACTTTAATATAAGTTGTATCATTTCATCACATTGCCTTATATTGTACACGTGTTGTCATACTCTAACAGTAGACCTGATCTCATACATATATTTATATATTTTTTTGCTGCTTTGTTGATCTTTTCTTCTGCGGGTTCCCTTTTATACCAGGTGGAGACAAAGATGAGAGTGCGGACTTAGCAGGAGATCTGCGCAGGACGGAGTCCGACAGTGTTTTAAAGAAGGTCGGCATCTCAGCAGCCAATTATTCTTGACTCTAAAGCCGCTACGCCCCCACGCCTCAATGAGAACCTCAGGCCATGTGTGGGGGTGCATTTGTCCTCCAACATTAACAATACCATTAAGATGAATTTAGCTGCTTCTCTCCCTCTAGTGAATTAGCCTCTTGACTCTTCCTGCCAGATGCCGTTGCTAATGGCGACCATCACTTGTATAAGAATTCAATAGAAAATGAATGGCCCACCTTTAGGTGCTTCTATTGTAGTTCTGCACTGGATGTTAGCCTTTGTAGTCATTTATCCTGCATATATTCAGCAGCTGCACTGCCCATAATTGTTTCTTAAATGTTTTAGCAAGGCTGCTGCTGCTAGAAAGCTATGCTGTAGAATACTGTTTGACGAAAGCAGTTTTTTGTAAGTCACCTTTTATTCTCCGTGTCTTTGAACTTTCTCTGCATTTCATCCTCGGCTTGAAGCCATAGTTCCAAGATAGTTCAGCAATAAAAGGAGGTAGTGCATTTCTGCAGTATGTGCAGGAGTCAGAATAATCATTTAATACATTTATAATACAGGAATACAGACTTTATTGAAGCCTCAGATTCACTACTGATACTTCTGTAAACCCACATGCTCCTATTGTAGTCATTTAAAATGTGTAACACGTCAGCTGCAGGTCTGGTGTATGCCTGTATTATCCTTACATAATCGTATCCAGGCACAATTAGATGTTTACAGCACATTGACATGCGCAGTTATAATCATATTCTCATAGCCATATATACAGTATGCATGCTCATATACTCATCTACCAGCACATGTGTGCAGGTAAGTGTATTGCTGTGTTCTGGCTGTATAGTGCTCACTGTGTGTCTGTGTTTGTGCACACACAGGGAGGAAACGCCAACCTGCTGCTGATGCTGAAGAGGAACAGTGAGGTAACAGTGATTTCCTGTCTTTAACTCAGTTAGATCTGCTGCTGACATGGAATCTGTATAAACTCAGCGTAAAACATTGTTGATATTACTGTTGTCATTATGGCTTCATTACTTGTAACAGTAGTAATAGCAGTAACAGGAGTAGTGGTGTAGTATTATAAAAAAAAACAACAACTTTTGAATACAGTGTCTCAAAATGATGAGGTAAACAAGGAGCAAACTTTAAAACCTTAAAAAATGTGTACTGTATAGGATCATGTTTTTTTTTTTTTTATTGATTTGTGTCCAAAAGAACAAGCATCCTAAGCTCACTAAGATGGAAAATGAAGTAGACAAACCACTTTATTTCTGCAATAATATGTTCAGATACACCCATAATATCTTTGAATCGATAACACAAAAAGGTACAAAATGTAAAACTACGAGCGTCTTTTTGCAGCACATACTTTGTCTAGACATCCTATGGCACAGTTACCTTTTTGTTCTCAGCTCTCAGTAAACAAATACTTAATTGGAGAAAATACTGGTGGCAGCTGAAAGAGCTGTGGCCTTGTGCTTTTGTCATGAATGCCTATGAATACAGAAAAGGTCACATCCCAGAAAATACAAGTCTAATGTTTTAATATTAGTTTCCTTCATTTGTATTACATGAAACCCACGGCTAGTGTGAAAAGGAAAAAATCAACACTTAATATGTAGCACAGGTACCACGCATAGTGTGTTTTAATATGCAAAGTCAAGTGCAAGAATAAGCATTTCAACATCAAACAGACAGGCTTCTCCATCCTGCTACAATATAATTGTGTAAAAATAACAGACAGTTATATTGTGTGTTTCTAAGATGCTCAGTGGTCTCTGTGTTCCAACAGCAGGTGCTCCACAGTGTCTCCAATCTACATCTCCTGCTCAGCACTCTGCAGGTGAGATTGTTTCTATTTTAATGCATCCATGAGAATAAATAAAGTATCTCTGTTGAATCAATCATCATCAACTGAAAAAACGTAAGTGACGTAGTGACGTTTATACAGACACAGATAAAAGCAGAATGCTGTACCTTGAGGGCAAAGCCAATGAGCGACTTGTCTTACATAAGCTCTCTGGCCTGTGGTTCTGGTTCTGTTTGTCTTAGGCGGTGGTGGTTCAGCAGGACAGTTTTATCGAGGACCAGCGGCAGGCCCTGAACGAGCGCTCTTCCTCCCTCACGTCTTTATCGCGGCCGTCGTCGCGACCCAGCTCTCTGATTGAGCAGGAAAAGCAGCGCAGCCTGGAGAAGCAGCGGCAGGAGGTGGCCTCCCTGCAGAGACAACAGGCAGCTCATGCTGAGGAGAAGAGGAGAAAGGAGAAAGAGTGGGAGCTCAGGGAACAGCAGTTGACTGAAAGGGAGGTGTTCATACATGTGCAGGTAACCATGCTTTTTTTTCCTACTAGGTCTGTACATTATTCATATATATTTGTATGCATTTGTAATAAATTCTTAATGTAAAGGCTTAATGTTTCAGGGTCACGTCAGGGTGTTTTTATAAATGATTGGAGGTGAATAAACACAATGCATTTCTTAAAATTTAGGTTAAATGTCTTGGCAGTGAGACTGATGAACAGGCATGTGATAAGCAAGAGACGATTGTTGGCTCGAATGAGTTTGAAGTGTCTCATAATACAGATGTGTCTCCATTTCAGGCGGATAGTTTTCTTTCAATCAGTTTGAAATATGGGGAAGTTCCACTAGTCTGTAAACACGCACTTGTCATATCAGTGAAAAAATAACTCATCAATCTCTGTAGTGTATCTTTGTGTTTCTGTGGATGGGACAAAATATTGATATTTTTATTGAAACCCTTCGCACACGTGGACGTGGAAGTTTCAGTAAGTGTGTGCGTTAAAAAGGCACTAAGCTAAGACACGTTTTACAATTTTACAATTTTCTTTTGCCTTTTTAAGAGATATTGTTTCATCTTCAGTTACACAGACATCATAATGCATTGTAGATGACCGTCTTGCAATCTTTCAAGTATTGCACAATCACTGTATTGTTCTAACATTATTATCATGTAATGTATTGTATATGTCTCTATGTAGCACGTAATGTATTAACGTATTGTGATAGTATCATGTCCTGCGTTACTCTAATTGTGACATGTGCAGTTTAAATAAATCAGTTCTTGAATCTACCAACCACTGCAGGAGGAGGAGGTCCTGAAACAGCACAAGGAGCTGGAGGAAGAGAAGCAGGAGCTGCAGAGTAAGAAAGAGGAGTACCAGAAAGACCTGGAGAGACTGAGAGACGCTCAGAGGAAGCTGGAGAGGGACAGGGAGGCTGTGCAACGGCAGCTCGACAAGATGGAGGAGCTGCACCTGTCTGAGGTTAGCAAGGACACCTTAAAAATCATAACAGTGATAATAATGATAAATGCTCTGTTCCTCCTGCAGGCACACTGTCTCTTTTGTTTCCTCCTCGGCTACAGGGGAGCTCTCATTGAGCTGGGAGGTACTCTGTTTTGCTCAGAGACGTTGCAGCAGGGTTGATGTTTTTTTGGATGCTTTCTTTGGGGGTTTGAAGCACACTGCACTTGAAAGTGAATGAAATGTTGCTGAACTGCACAATTGCAATCTAAGCAGCGGTTATTTTTCCAGGTTGTACATCAACAAATAAAGAAAGAAAAGATGATTTCATGTCCCTTTTGGCATCACATATGTACTAATCTTTTATTCAGGTTCAGGATTCAGTGCACCCGCTATGCACACAGTATTCACTTTCAGATGCAGACAACATATGTCTAACCACACTCCTTTTCCTCACAGAGGACTCCCTCGACGACGTCTGATGAATCCCAGTTTCCCGGCAGCTCCCAGCCTCTGGAGCAGGACCCGCTGGAGCTCTCCTCCTCCCTGCCCAGGCTGCAGCCCCAGAAGTCCAAGCCCAAAGGAAAAGGCCTCAATCCCTTTACCTCATCCTCCATGAACCCAAACTGCAAAGGTAGCGAACCTAACAATCAGATCTCCAAAGGCCTGCTGCAGCTGGCCAAGAACAAGAACAAAGAGGGCAAGGAGAAGGAGAAAGAGAAGAAGAAGAAGAAGGGCAAAGGAGGGAGCTCACAGACATCAGGTAGAGAATGGTGAATGGAAGTGGATTGATTTATATTCAGTTTATAGTGAGTCTCAATGACACTGACTTTTATTTTAACAATTTAGTAATAAATAGTATACATCCTGGTCGACTGAGCTTGTCATGATGATATATTTTGAAGAAATATACCTCGTAAGTTTCAATCCTGATGCTTCTTCATCTTCCTCTTCTGTCTCATAGTAAATCTAGCCTCAGTCCATTCAGCTGTAGTTTAAGCTGTTCTCCATGGTTGCTCACTTTTTTGTGTAACAATCTCTGCTTATCTATAGTATTGTGTGTTTGTATTTGTAGTGAAATCAGTGAAAACAGACAACGAGACTTTCATTAAAAGTCTGTTTCTCCATCTACAACAAACAACCAATGCACAAAAATATCACAATATATTTGTTTAAAATAATATTAACGAAGTGGAAAAAATATCCTTTTTTGACCTGGATTTTTTAAGTTAAAAGAGTTAACTGAAGCGCGACGCCCTCTCAGAGCTCATTTCATCATTTTCCGCACGAAGTGTAAAGAAGCCCGTTTCTCATTTCAGAAATACACTTTAGAAGGAATAACTTTAAGCAATTTCCTCTTAAATCTTACCTATTATTCCAAAAGTGGGCAACAGATTCGGCTTTGTTATCGTACATTTTGTGAACAAGCTTATAAACCCCAGTCATGTTACCGGTGTCTCCTATGTTTTGCAAAGACGTTTCTGACACACATGAAAGTGCACAGTAATTACATACTTAGAAATGAAATGATGGTCATAATAGACCAATGATCTCAACAATAGCTCAATGCACATTCTTCTTAAAGCTCGAATCAATTTCACTAAGCCTTCCTTGTGTAATAAACAAGTCAGGAGTCAAAACGGTCTTTTAGAGGGAGTCGCTCCGGTGATAATGATTCAGCTTTTCTCTTTCTTTCAGACCCCCAGCACCTTCCAGAGCCTCCTCTTGATGGAGAGATCTTCTTCTGCTAGGAGAATTGCTTCTCCAGAGGAGTGTGTTACTGCCAAGTAGTAATACATCCATCTACATACATAATACTGCAGTGTATTACCGGATCATGGTGGAAAGACATCGAGTTAGCCTTAGATTTCAACAGTACAGACAAGAAAATAAAAAAAAAGAAGTATTTTCTGGTATTTTTCTCTCAGAATTCCACCACTCTTAGTTTCTGGAAAGTAGCCTATGTTAGTGGGTCTGTTCTGGTTTGCAGGTAGGCGTTCTTGCAGTACATAAAAAATCAGAAGAGTGGTGCATTCTGGGGTATTCTTTATCCAAAATAATATTTTCCTTTTTTCCAAAGACATCATGACTACATTGAAGTGGTCAGAATTTCTTTAAAAAAACTAAATTTGTGACAGCTCGGTACCACACTGAAAACATTTCACAGTGAACCGACTGACGAGCTCTAGTAAGTGTGCAACGAGCTTCACTACCTTTCTGTTTCCTTTTCCATTTTGACTCCAACTAGTCCCCTTTTCAGCACGCTGACAAATGTTTGTTATGTTCGTTTACAGAAGCCAGGCCTTTTCCATGTGATTTTCACCACATATAAACAAACAAACATCCAACTGCTGCTTGGAAATATGTCAACAAGCACCATGTGGTAGTTTGTGTCAGTCTTCGGCGACTGTTAATAGAAGACTGAAACCCCAAAGGAAACTCTGTCTTATCTAAGTGTCCAAGCATCATTTTTCATCAACACTGTCAAGTGCATTTTAGTGTTTTATTCAACATTGCTGCTCTATAGATCTCCATTGAAAGAAAAAATTGTAGCCTGGCATTCCTTTACTTGCTATATGAAAAGCAGATGTGATTATGTCCACTAATTTCATCTCCAGTTTGTAAGCAAAAGGGAACTGGCACAGGATCATTTTAAAAATCTTCCCTAACAACTTAATGCCATCAATCATGTTTCTTGGCGAGGTTTTAATTTATTTGAATTATGGATATTTTATATTAGAGTGAAACTCTTCAGATGTACGTGTCTATTTTTCAGACTCAACAGTAATGGAGGGATTGAGACATATCTCCCTGTGTCTAATGGCTCAATTCATATCCTTTAGTGTGTTTTAGAGCCTTGGATGGATATTAGCTTGATCCGTACTTTATCTGCCTGTCAATGAGCTTTTATGCAGCCCTCATCTTTCATCTGAGCAGCGACGAGCAGGGCTTTCCTTCGTTTTTAATTGCATGTAACTCTGCAGGTAGCATACTAATGGCTTCTGTCTTTTAAGAGTTCAGATTTCTGTTTTCAACCTCCCTCTTTCATTTGTGATAATAGTCTCTGTAGACACGGCGCTGATGGTTTTAGGAAATAGAGGCTGTTAATTTAGCGACAAAGCATCTAGTTAGTGAAAATGATAAAAGATATGAACTAAAAACACACGTGTTATTGTGCCCCTGTTCCAACAGGACCTGCTCAGCAGGTCCCGCCTGATTACTGATCACTTCAAATTAACCAAACTTTCATCAATGTTAAGCACTTTGGTCACAATATGCATTTTTGTTATCAGTGTGAATTTTCAAGCAAGGAGATCTTTGTTTTCTGTGGAATTACTTTTTTTTAATTGAGGGCACTGACGCTCAAAAAAGCAACAATGATCCCAAAGTGAGATTGTTAATCACGTAGAAGATGCTGTGCTTCTCTTTTGTTAGTGTTTAAAATAAAAAAAAGAGGGGGCTGGTAGCTTTCATGTAATGATTGCAAGGTAACCTGTCTGACCTGTCTTAATTTTTAAGCCTGTGTTTTTTGGCCCAGACTGTGGGCCACACATCTACCTGCTGGACAGGTAGGAAGTGAAAACAAAAGAAGGCGAAGAGGCCCTTTTTCAGTCAGTCACCCAAACCCAGCAAAGAAATACAGAGCAGCGTCACTGAGCTGCCTCGTTGCTGCCTCTTTTGTCTCATGTTTAAGTGCTGTTTGTTAACTTGCCGTTTGTGTTGAGGATTTGACTTCATGTCCAGGCTGGTTTATTATAGTGTGTCTCCTAAGAGGCTTACAGGGCCAGCCAATTAGTTGCTTCATGTCTTTTGTTTATGGCTTTGGTGTAATCCTGTCAAAGAAACAGTGAGAAATGGGCTTTTCTTTTCCTCTGCTGCTTTAGGTGTGTTTTGACCACTAGGGAGCACTGCACCTATAACTAAATTAACAATAACAACCAGAAAGTATAAAACTATTTTTAATTCCCCCCCTATATGTAATTCCTGCTGTGAGAAATTGACATATTTTTCTCTGCAGGTTGTTGCCATTCAGAGATAATGTGATGAGGCTCTCACACTCTGTGACATTTTCCCCACTGCATTTGTAATTGACTGCAGAAACAAATAAGTTGTCAGAGATTGTAATTGGTTATTCTGCGAAACCAGTCAGCAGCAGCTTTAATATGAAAAAAAGGTCTAACGGTTCGATGGAGCGACCGGGCAGAACCACAAACCTCTCTCAGTAAGGGACAATCAGCAGACGCGAGTGAAGAAAATGAAGTCCCTCCCCGATGATGATAGGCCTGTCCGTGAGACGAGTGTGTCCATCAGGTGAACTTCCCATAGCCTTAAATCTTAACGTAAAAATGCACTAGAGTAGAACCCGGCATCTTCTCAGGAGAGAGGGAAGAGCTTTTATACCTCTGCTTTGAAAAGAAGGTAATGTTTGTACTATGAAAATGGTACAGATTAGTTTCATTTTCAACATGTAAAAAAAAAAAGGGCAATGACAAATGTGTATATATGATTTATGTATAAAAAAATCAAATGTAAAAAAAAAAAGAAAAAAAAGAATTGTTTCATTTGTGATTTATTGCAACATTTTGTAAGAATGTTTTATTTATGTTTATTTTCACCTTTTGGGTGATGAACAATGTAAAGTCATATTTCTCTCATAATAAAACAAAATCAGAATGGATTTCATGAGTGTTTGCTTGGTCATTGTTGGTATTATTTTCCACAGTATCCATACTATTATTATACCTTTTATATAGTAGTAATGGTACTAATTTTACCAAGCATTTTAAAAGTGTAGACACACACAAACACATCTTAATGTATAATAATGTTGCTGGACTTGAGGCAGAACAAAATGTGTCACATATTTTAGTAAGAGTCTAGCTCCAAAAAACTGCATTTCCCACAATGCACCTCAGTGGTGTTATTTTTGCTTGACACGCGTGTCTTTCAAATCCAACTCCACTCTGTACGACATCGCTTAGTGAGTGATGGTTACTGATTTTCATGTAAAGATGTTTTAATGTCCTTTTAATCACGTCAGCTTTATTTGTGTAGAACTTCAGTTAATCCAAAGTGCTTTACAGGAGACAGAGAGAGAGAGAACAAAAGAAAGACAACAAACGCAAATTAAAAGCGGTAGAGAGGAGAGTAACAATAGAAATATTATTAAAATCATTACAAGCAATTAAATAGCTCTAACTAAATTCTTTTAATGGCTTCCTGTTTCTATAGTTGTGCTACTGCTGTTTGAACAGCACTGCCACAGGAAAATCTGACAAGGATCTTGATAGATTGACAGCAACACAGGCGCACAGCAGCATTGGTGCCTCCTGATGAATAAAGAACCAGCTGCTTTAATCTCTCTTGTGCTCTCTACTCTACAGACATCGCTGCAGTGTTTTGCCTCTGGAAACCTTGACTGTGAAGATTTCTCTGCCCC